>CM074718.1:692514575-692630032 GCA_037306005.1 Rhinophrynus dorsalis
TGTGTATATAAGTGTATCACCCTGGTGTCCCTGTGTTTAGGAGATCAGACTGTATGGTGTGTATATAAGTGTATCACCCTGGTGTCCCTGTGTTTAGGAGAGCAGACTGTATGGTGTGTATATAAGTGTATCACCCTGGTGTCCCTGTGTTTAGGAGATCAGACTGTGTGGTGTGTATAGAAGTGTATCACCCTGGTGTCACTGTGTTTAGGAGATCAGACTATGTGGTGTGTATATAAGTGTATCACCCTGGTGTCCCTGTGTTTAGGAGATCAGACTGTGTGGTGTGTATAGAAGTGTATCACCCTGGTGTTCCTGTGTTTAGGAGATCAGACTGTGTGGTGTGTATAGAAGTGTATCACCCTGGTTTCCCTGTGTTTAGGAGATCAGACTGTGTGGTGTGTATATAAGTGTATCACCCTGGTGTCCCTGTGTTTAGGAGATCAGACTGTATGGTGTGTATATAAGTGTATCACCCTGGTGTCCCTGTGTTTAGGAGAGCAGACTGTATGGTGTGTATATAAGTGTATCACCCTGGTGTCCCTGTGTTTAGGAGATCAGACTGTGTGGTGTGTATAGAAGTGTATCACCCTGGTGTCACTGTGTTTAGGAGATCAGACTATGTGGTGTGTACATAAGTGTATCACCCTGGTGTCCCTGTGTTTAGGAGATCAGAATGTGTGGTGTGTATAGAAGTGTATCACCCTGGTGTTCCTGTGTTTAGGAGATCAGACTGTGTGGTGTGTATAGAAGTGTATCACCCTGGTTTCCCTGTGTTTAGGAGATCAGACTGTGTGGTGTGTATATAAGTGTATCACCCTGGTGTCCCTGTGTTTAGGAGATCAGACTGTATGGTGTGTATATAAGTGTATCACCCTGGTGTCCCTGTGTTTAGGAGAGCAGACTGTATGGTGTGTATATAAGTGTATCACCCTGGTGTCCCTGTGTTTAGGAGATCAGACTGTGTGGTGTGTATAGAAGTGTATCACCCTGGTGTCACTGTGTTTAGGAGATCAGACTATGTGGTGTGTACATAAGTGTATCACCCTGGTGTCCCTGTGTTTAGGAGATCAGACTGTGTGGTGTGTATAGAAGTGTATCACCCTGGTGTTCCTGTGTTTAGGAGATCAGACTGTGTGGTGTGTATAGAAGTGTATCACCCTGGTTTCCCTGTGTTTAGGAGATCAGACTGTGTGGTGTGTATATAAGTGTATCACCCTGGTGTCCCTGTGTTTAGGAGATCAGACTGTATGGTGTGTATATAAGTGTATCACCCTGGTGTCCCTGTGTTTAGGAGAGCAGACTGTATGGTGTGTATATAAGTGTATCACCCAGCTGTCAGTCCCAGCAGGAGCCGAATGGCTCCTAGAAACGCCTCCTGGTCTTATCTGGGACTGACAGGTGTTCGGATGTCACAATGGCAAGATGTCCGCCCTCCGTGCTACTGTCGGAAGAGAGCAGAAATCTATTAAATAAGGTAATTATTCTGGCGACTAGAACTACTAAGCAGCTAGTCGCCACATGAGGACTTAGTTAAGCTAAAGATTTTGTCGGGTGGTAGTTCCGCTTTAAAGGTCGCCAAATACAGGGCGGCATATCAATAATAAATAGGCTGAATGCCTTAACCCGTATACACATATGTGCCAGAGCAGCTCCCATTACCTTCCAGTAGTAGCGGCTGCATTTCAGGGTGTGTACTGGAGCAGTGGTTCTTAAGCAGGGTTCCATGGCACTTTTGGTGTGCTATGGTCACCATAGGGTGCCCACTTTTTCTATGAAGACTTTGCCCAAAACATGTGAATTTGCAGGTTTACATGTATAGTTAAATGAGCAGTAAACCTTTTTTGATGAAAACCTATGTTATAGAGCTTTTCTTGCTGAGTAAAACAAGGCCACCTCCACCTCTGTCAGTCGTTTTATTCAAACTTTATAACAGTTCAAATAATCAGGAAGTGAATTGAAGTGAATTACAGAACATTTACTTCCTGATAGTCCTTACTGACAGGAAGTGAATTTACTGTGTTTACTTCCTGATAGTCCTTACTGACAGGAAGTGACTCAGCAGATTCTATCACATTCTGTGGAAAATTGTATGGCACTGACTTTCCTCTTCATTAGAATGTAACAGAATAACTAATTGGAATTTGATCACTAGAGGGCACTGTAAAATAAACAAGGGATTTAAACTGTAATAACTCTTACCCTTATTTTACTCAGCTGAAAACACTCTATAGTAGATATGTTTTCATATAAAACGTTTACTGCTCCTTTAAGTAAATGATTATCATACCTACGAACTTTCAAGGTGAGCCGACTCTGAGATCTTTGAATTATTAACCCTTAAAGGGATAGTAATGTTTCTAAATAAAGTAATCATTCATTATATATTTTCTACCATGCAGATTGTTATTATAATACTGTACAGTGTCTAGTTCCTGTGTAATTATATTACCCCTCCCCTTTTACATATGTAACGCTGCCTCTCCTCTCAGCAGCAAGCCAGTCAGATAGATTGCAAAGAGGAACAATCCCCCGCCCCCCGTTGTCAATGGGGATGTAGGGTTTCGTTATACTGATAGACTGAAGATTGTCCCTCTCTGTGATCTGTCCGGTCTGATTTCAGATCTGAAGGGTGGCTGCTTCAAATATGTTAAAGGGGTGGGAGGGGGACACTTTATAATATAAATACACAGTAACTAGACACCGTACAGTATTATAATAACGCTCTGCTTGGTAGAAAATATATATAATGAATGATCAAAGCTTACTTTATTTAGAAACAATACAATCCCTTTAAAGTTTCCTAGAATGTAGATTTCAGGCGATATGTTTCTACTTGCTGTAACCTGGAGGTGTACTTATCAGAACCCTTAACATTCTGTAACTCTGACGAGCAGTGAGTCCATCTACCTCTGTCTTTCTGATAGAAATGCCCACAATGTAGGTAATAAATTAGCAGTTACCTGGTACAGATCACATAGCAGTTAACACTAGACTCTCACCAGAGGAGAGCCAGCCTGGGGGGCAGAGGGGCAATTGCCTCTTGGGTCAGTCATATGACTAGGCCCGTGGGTCACTGCCACACTCAGGGTCCCACTTTCTTCTGCAGGGCTCAGAATTTCAAGTCCTGAGCTACTAGCCAGGCCTGAAAAATTACTCACCACCAGTTTTCACGCCTAGCCCCACCCATATCCCTGCCCTTAACCCCACCCATATCTCCGCCTTTAATCCCACCCATCTTAAGTTCTCTTTGATGAAATGACACTGCTGCCCACACCCTATCCACCTCTGCACACAGCCACCACTGTGTCCACCCTATCCACATACACTGCCCACCCTCTGTTCACCCTCTCACCCTATCTACACACTGTCCATCCTCTCACACTGTCTACACACTGCCCACCCTCACACCCTGTCCATGCACTGCCCACCCTCTGTCCACCCTCACACTGCCCATACCCTATCCACCCTCACACCCTGTTCACCATTCACACACTGTCCACCCTGCCCACCTCCACACTGCCCACATTGTCCACCTCAACACTGCCCTCACGCACTGTCCACCCCCACACTCTGTCCACCCCCACATTGCCCATCTCTACCTTGCCCTCCCCATCCTGTCTCTGAGGCCCAGTGCTCAACTGGGGTCCAGCGCGAGTTCCCATTCAGAGGTGCAAAACCAGGGGGAACCACAAGATATAGGCTGCCAGGTCCTGAGTTTCATACAGTTGGAGAGGAGTACTTGGCGGACACTCCACACTCTCCGTTCTACCACGTGCAGATCGTGACTCATTTCCACTCACTCAATTTCTCCTCACTAAATGCGAGGAGGCAAGTGGAAATTTTGAGCCCTTATCTATAGCATCACTAGTGTAACTTTACTTTAATCATAAGCCCTGTAGTATCCGTAGTGTAGCTCCATTTCAGTTGTAAGCTATGTGGTATCACTTGCTTTACTTCACAACATTAATACCAATTTTAAAATTAAGAAAAGGGATGGGCTGTGACAAAGGGCTGGAATGACAGTAGAAATAGGCCACTTGATTGTAGTTGCCCCCCCATGGCACAAGTTTCCAGTGCTCCCCTGGCTCTCACCCTAAGAATTTAGCCCTTCACCCTGAGACACTGAGCTTGGAGCCAAACCCTCAGAGTCCCAGGTATAATTATGCACAATATGTCTGTTTATGTCTTTCTGATTGTAAGAGCAAACAAAAAAACATATACTTATGTATTTGTCTAACAAATGTTCATAAAATGTTAAGAATGCCCTGAAAATTCTGGACAGCACCTCTCTTATGCCTGCCCCATAGTATGTGCACAAAATCATGTAACATTAGACCATTCCCTCTACGTTCTGTTTAGTCCATAGCATAAAATAAGGTGGACACTCACTCCAAAGTGTTAGCATCCAAATTCTATCATTGATGAGAGAGGCCATTCCACAGAGGTTCATAGTAACATAGTAAATTAGGTTGAATGAAGACACAAGTCCATCAAGTTCAACCTTCGCCTCATACCCCAGTAACTGAGAATTTTATAGCTTTCCTGCTACCAATTAAATTAGTCTTTATCAGACCTTCCTGATCAGCCTACTGATAAACAGTATAACTCTGTATGTTCCCTTTTGAAAGATCTGATTTCAGAACAAGATGACTCGATGGGTAAAGAGAGGTCGTGGTGGTGGTGGTGTTGATTATTTTGCAGGGGAAAGTTGCATATCAAATAATCTGTTCTCCGCCACAGCTTCATTGATAAATATCTGCGCCTTTATTAGTGATCGATCGTATTTCCCTGCCATGCATATGTGAAACAGGGAGATTCAATGAATATCGGGGGCAAATTCTGACATTCCAGAGTATATGTATGAGCGTGTTCTCTCCCATTGACTAAAGTGGGATGTGGAAAATGCTGGATGGATTCTGGTAATGTGTCTGGCCATTGCTCATTGATGTATAAGCGATGGCCAGCTAAGATCTGGCCCCTGCTGTATAGGTGAGTGGCTCAATAAGCAAGGAAATCCACTAATTCAGTCCTTGAGCGATAAGAGATGGATAAATATGACATGGCCAAAATAACTGATGTGCAATGAAAGCCTCTGATTTCCTTCCTCATTGAGCCATTTACGGTTTCATGAATTCTTCACAAAATTGAGAAATTCTGTAGCATTACAACTTCACCATAAAGGCAGGGCCGGATTTACATCTCAGGAGCCTGTAGGCACAGAAATCTGAAGCGCCCCCCCCCCAATTGGCCATTTCCACAATGCTCCAAATCTCCACATTGCCCCATCAGCTCCACATTGCCCCATCAACTCCACATTGCCCCCATCAGCTGCCCCATCAGCTCCACATTGCCCCCATCAGCTCCATATTGCCCTCATATTACCCCATCAGCTCCACATTACCCCATCAGCTCCATATTGCCCTCATATTTCCCCATCAGCTCCACATTGCCCCCATCAGCTCCACATTGCTTGCCCCCCCATCATCCCCATATTGCCCTCACATTGCCCCCATCATCTTCACATTAAGCCTCACATTTCCTACCTCCCTGGTGGTCCAGTGGCAGGAGAGATCTGTGCTTCTGCACACACCTGTAGCTGCTGGAGCTCCCGCGCGGTCTTCTCTTTAGTAATGCAGAACGCTGGGAGATGATGTCATGATGATGTCGTCTCCCAGCGATCTGTATTACTAGAGATCTGGGGGAGCTCAGCAGCTACAGGTCTGAGCTGAAGAGGGCACAGACCTTACATGCGGTGGGTGGCATGTCACAGCACAGCGTGGCACGCCACTTAAAAAAAAAAAAAAAAAAATCATTTCTATGGCAGGCGCCTATCTATAGGGTGCGTCTGCAGATGCCTACTCTGCCTTATGGAAAATCCGGCCCTGCATAAAGGGGGAAACACAGGGGGAGTTTTATCTGTTTGAATGCAAAAGAGGTCGCCAATGTATGTAAAGAAATGCATTACAGACATCTCTGGTATTCAGATATTTAAGAAACCCATTTAAATACATTTTTCAAATTGTTATTTGTATCTTGCAGTTTGTATTCAATGGAATTGCTCATCATTTAGTTTCTGCGAAAGTCTCAATACAAATGTGTGTATGTCGGGGGGGGCGGGTAATCCAAATCTTCTGATTTTACGAATGAATCCATCTATCTTGTGCCTTTACGTGCACAGCTGGGTGATGCTTTATGTAAAAATTATTATGTAACAAACATCTTTTGAGAGTTTCAGTTCAAGGTTCCTGGTAATCAGTGGGCAGTGCTTCTATGACTGCATATCAACAATATTTTCCATTGCCAGCAATAGCAACAGCGCCATCTGGTCAAAAATATTTTGAACTCAAATTCTCAAGAAAACAATGGAAGTTTGCACTTTAATAACCTTTGAATGAAGCATATCTCACCAGTGAGTTGCCCTTGTTTTGCACAGCAAGAAAAATCCCTAAAGTATACTGTTGCTAAAGTTCATAACATCGGGTGATATTTATAAAGAAGTAAAGTCAGGCTTATAAATATGTCTGAGAATATGCACAGAACATTCATAAGTGAGAATATATTTTTGTCACTATATACTTCCATTAAGAACAGGTTATACCTGGCGTTAAGATATAATCACTAAAACTGCCTTTATTTTTGGTGTAATTAGTCTTTGTAAATACATTTGGACACAATTCTTATTTGGACCATTTCTACTTTTCCACTTTTCAGAAAAAGTCAGCTGATTGGAGTTAGCAAAAAAATATCGCCAAAATGTTTATACATTATTTTTTTGTCACTTTGAGACAATTTTCAAGATACGTTCTTAATAACTCCAGTTTTATAAATCTCCTCCGAAGTTCTTTCTGATTTCCCAAATGTATTTATATTACTACTCGACAAGTATTCATTAATACAGATTTGATTAATTCTAGAAATCACAGTATGTCAGCATAAATCCTCTTCTTTTCCTAGTGGAACCTGTGCGCCCGTCCAGAGAAACTGATTCAATTTATCCTCTAACTAGTTGAAGAGCCTGTTACACGGGCCACAGTGCCACTGCCAGCCGGTCACGGGGCGTCATGCGCAGGAGAGACTGCCCGAATCGCGGCTGATACAGTGCCAGGCGGTTGCGGGCCAGTCATGCGCATGACTGCAGCACGCGCAGCAGTCTCTACTGCGCATGACTGTGTCGTTACACACGTTTTAGCGAATTATTATATACTAGTTGAACAGCCCGTTACACGGGCCACAGTGCCACTGTCACCCGGTCGCGGGGCAGTCACGCGCAGTAGAGACTGCCCGCACCACTGCTGATACAGAGCTGGACGCTCCTTCGGAGCCCCCAGCTCTGTATCAGCCGCAGCGCGGGCAGTCTGTACTGCGCATGACTGCAACACGCACAGCAGTGTCTACTGCGCATGTCGGGCGTTACACACAACTTAGCAAATTATTATATAGGATGATGTATTAGAGCATTCCGCTTATCTACACAATAGACATGGCATTCATTCAGTCCTTCTATTAAAGATCTCAGTATCATAAATGAGTCGATCCCACATTCACATTCATTCAAGACCACCGTAGGTGCATGAAATAACCTCTCTGCAATTTCTAAAACTGATTCCTGAATTATTGAGGTAAAACTTTGCTATGTTTTCTGGGACCCCTGTATTTAAAGGGGTAGTAATACTTCGTTTTAACTTTATTTTATTTTGTAGGCATTAAAAAAACATGAAGAACGATATAAGTCTTATCTCTCAAACCTTTATGAGAGATATTCACAAGCAAAGTTTCCCCTCCCGCCCCTTTTACCTAGTGTAAGCCCCCACTCCTCAGATGTGGCATCCAGTCCATAGACCAGACAGATAACAGAAGGGGACAATCTTCTTCCTATGAGAACAATGAAAGTCCTGCCCCCTTGACAAGTTTTTCAGGTTTTTCCCTTATCTTAATTGAAGATTGTCCCTCTCTGCAGTCTACCTGGGCACCTCCCTTCTGATCTGGCTGAGCAGTGTTACATCAGTAAAAGGGGCGGGAGGGGGATACTTTATCATTGAATTACTCTTGTACTACAACTCTGACAGAATTGAAATAACACTCTCCAAAGTCCAAATACTATGATGATTAATTACAGCTGCTTTTATTATGAAACATTACTATCCCTTTAAGAATCAACCTCATGAATATTTGTGAATTCACACTAACATTTATTTTGATATCCGTTATAAACCAGTTCTCCTTTCTTCCTCATCTAAACTCTCCTGTAACATTTCTTCCAACTTCTGAACAAACAGCTTGACTTTTTTGTTAATTTTCCAAATACAGTAATATTTTATTCATATAGTCTCAAATATATAACACAGATTTGTTATGAATTTGTGCAAACTTAAATGAGTGTCTATGACTGGTCTTCTAAATTCTTCTCATCCTATTTAATAATTCGCTAAAACATGTGTAACGATGCAGTCAACACATGCACACACCTGCAGCTACAACTACACAAACACACACATCCACATATAAACACACATGTTTGCATCCACACGCCTAGCTTGATGAAACTGTATGTTTTGTAGGAAAACTATACCTACAAATTCTTTTTTCTCATCTTGACTTACAAGACAAAAAGAAAAAAAAAACTTTTGGAAGGTGCAGCTTAATTGTTCCAAAAATGTGCTCCTGTCATTATTATAGGAAGGTCATAAATCAGTTACACATACATCAATATTTACTGAACAATGCAATCTTGTAGTGATCACATTGAGTGTCAAATTCACATAAAGTGGAGGTCACTTGATATATGTCACATTGATCATTAGACGTCAGATTAATTAGGGCACAACGAGATGACCTTGTAGCATTTTCTCAGGCCTTAAATTCAGAAGAAAAGATGACTAATTCAGGAAAAACCAATAGCACCATAGGGGGTAAATATGAGTTTCCCAAACTCTCCTTTATTTAAATGAGGCTTTTACCTGCTTGAATGCTGGAGAGCCTCATGTTGGAGATATTTGATTGTTTAACGTGTTTTACTTTCATTAGCGAATCAAAAGAGAGACTAGTGAAACTGGGTTTGTGTACATTAGAGAAGAGACGTCTAAGGGGTGATATGATTACCATTTACATATACATTCAAGGTCAATACAAAGAACTATCCAATTAATTATTTACTCAAAGAGCTGAGTGAATAACAAGAGGTCATGGATTAAGACTAGAGGAAAGGTGCTTTCGACTAAAACAAAGGCAGGGATTCTTTATAGTAAGGGTAGCAAAATGATGGAATTCTTTGCCTTGGGATGCTATGTTTGCTGATGCTGTACTGCTTTAAAAAAAAAGTATTGGATGCCTATCTAGCACAGCTCAATATTGTGAATTATGACGGTTGGTTTCACTGCTGATAGGATGTTGATCCAGGGAAATATCTGACTGCCATTTGGAGTCAGGAAGGAATTGTTTTACCAACCTGGATCTTAATTGGAAATGACTTCAATAAGTTTTTTACTTCCTCTGTATCAACAGGGGTGTTTTGGCATAGTCCTCATCAAATATGTAATTCCCTTTATTTTATATGATTCATTGCCCCAACATTTGCAGAAATACACTACAACTCTACATTATTTAACCCCTTTGAGTGCCAGAGAGGTATCCAACGCATTGATATCTCTCTGGCACGCAAAGGATTTTTAAAGAAACATTAGCGCCAAAAAATAATCCGGTTTTATATACACACTAAAATCCCTCTAAGTCTTTCAGTATCTGTATCTGAGATGTAAAACACATACTGTCTGTGGGGGCAGTCATTCCTCCCTTTTCCAAAGCCCACTGATTCCCATTAAAACAAGTGATCAGTGTCTAAGAAGTAATTTGGCATTATTGTCTGTAAATGTGATAGATAGATAGATAGATAGATAGATAGATAGATAGATAGATAGATTGATAAATAGATCAATATGAGATAGACAAATAGATATATATTAGATAGATAGATAGATAGATAGATAGATAGATAGATAGATAGATAGATATTAGATAGATATGAGATAGATAGATAGATAGATATTAGATAGATAGATAGATAGATAGATAGATAGATAGATAGATATGATATGATATGATATGATATGATATGATATGATATGATATAGATAGATAGATAGATAGATATATAGATATGAGATAGATAATAGATAGATAGATAGATAGATAGATATGAGATAGATATTAGATAGATAGATAGATAGATAGATAGATAGATAGATATTAGATAGATATGAGATAGATAGATAGATAGATAGATAGATAGATAGATAGATAGATATGAGATAGCTAGATATATATTAGATAGATAGATAGATAGATAGATAGATAGATAGATAGATATTAGATAGATAGATAGATAGATAGATAGATATTAGATAGATAGATAGATAGATAGATAGATAGATATTTTTAGTCATGACTTTTTAACCAATTCTCTATTGTGTTCTGTCTTTGAAAGAGAATTTCTGTCCTTTGTATCAATATTTGTTTCTATATAATGTATTAGAACAATCAACTTGGCAGAGTTCCCAAACTGTCAGTTTAACACCTGCTGCTTTAATGAGAGAGATAATGCACAGGAGAGGATGCACAGGAGAGGATGCAGTAGGAGGAATATGCATCATAGAGCGCGTGAGAGATAAAGAGCAAGAGAGAGTGCATGAGTGAGCACGTGTGAACGTACAAGATACTGCATGTGTAAGAGAGTGTGCACAAGAGTGAGAGAGAGATTGTGAGAGAGTGCATGAGAGAGAGAAAAAGAGGAGAGAGAGAGCACAAGTGAAAACATGGAAGAGATTACAGGTGTGAAAGAATGTGCACAAGAGAGAAGGAGCACTGTAGTGTGCGTTTGCTTTAGTACATACAAGCAGATACTCTCCTCCAGGGTTGACTTTAATGACAGCCCCTTACTACCGTCCCATAGTACGAGTAGGGAAGTACACATCTACCAGGTGTCCCTCTTTAGGAGGGACAGTCCCTCTTTTAGTCCCAAATCCCTCTGTCCCTCTTTCACACCCTGATGTCCCTCTTTTTAGGAGATCAGATTACTTGGTGTGCATATAGGTGTATCACATTGCTCTACAGCAATAAAACTCACATTAATGTTTGTTTAAACATCAGTATATGTGTTTATAAATTAGTCTGTGTAAATAAAATACTTTGGTCTTATTATAAGTCATTTATTAGGTTCCACAAAGAGGTATCACAAAGTCATTAAATAGCCTAAAAATTCCTGGTAATGCCTCGCCCACCAGCCACTCCCCCCAGCAACACCCCCTAAAACACAAGTGTCCCTCTCTGGCAATTTGAAATGTTGTGAGGTGTGGAAGTGGTATGAATTTAGACCATTTCCCCTGCTCCTTGTTTAGTACATAACTGACAAAAAGGTATCCAACACGTTGCAATGAGTTGGATATCATTTTGGCACTCAAAAGGGTTAGACAAGGAGTGAAGGAAAGTACCACCCCGAAACACCCACAGACCTTGTCCTCCCCACGTTGTTCCGCTCTGTGTATAAGAAACTGACTTAAAGGGATAGTAATACTTAAAATGTAAAAAAAAAATATTTTGTAGGGTTTATCCCCCTGAGTAAAACAAGAGTACTCCCACTGCTGAAAGGTGTTTCATTCAAAAGTTATTAATTTTCAAAGTTTAATTTTTTAGATGCAATATCACAGTGGCCTGAAATTGTACAGCGGCGCTGTTGCTACACCATCCTATGGAGATTTATGGTCCCGGGACCAGAGCTGTCCATAGGATGGTGTAGCAACAGCGCCACTGTACAATTTCAGGCCACTGTGATATTGCACCTAAAAAATTCAACTTTGAAAATTAATAACTTTTGAATGAAACACCTTTCAGCAGTGGGAGTACTCTTGTTTTACTCAGGGGGATAAACCCTACAACATATTTTTTTTTACATTTTAAGTATTACTATCCCTTTAATGAGAGAGAGAGAGAGAGAAGGAGATGGAGGACAGAAGAGGGCACGAGAGAGACCATGATAAATAAATGGTGAGCGACTGAGACAGACAGAATGAGATAAGACAGACAGCGGACGGAGGGGCTGGCAGATAGAGACAGTAAGATGACAACGTGGTGTCTGTGTATAAGAGACAGAGTGAGGGGAAAGGTGAGAGAAAGAGAAGGCTTGTCCAAGAGCATAAAAGAGACAGAGATCTAGACTGAGACATCAAGATGATGTCAATGAGAGGGACTGAGACAGTGAGGGAGAAACTAGCAGAGCGAGATACGAATGAGACTGACACTGTGGGGTGTGTGTAGAGGAGACAGCTAGAGTGAGAGAGCAACAGAGATGTGGAGTGTACAGTAAACGCAAAGCCAGAACATAAGAGACAGACAACGAGACTGATACAACAAGATGATGACAATGAGAGGGACTGAGAGAGTAACTACAGAATAAGATACACAGTGAGACCGACACTGCGGGGTGTCTGTGTGTAAGAGACAGCTGGAGCGTGTGTGAGCGACAGAGTGAAATAAAGTGTGACAGCAAGAAAGATGGAGACTGCACGGTAAACACAGAGAGCAAGCGCTTAACAGAGACAGAGACCAAGACTGATCCAGTAAGATAATGTAAGGGAGACAGTGACAGAGATACAATGTGACTGGCACCGTGGGGTGTCTGTGTATAATATAATAGTATGTTTATCGCCCCTTAGTGCATCTCTCCCCAGGAGTCTAACAGCAGTCCTGATTGGGAATGGCAGAGCCTCCCACGCTGGTCTCTGTCACCTCGGAGTGATGTGGTTACGTGGGAGACTAGTTACTTCCTAATGGACCATATTATTGACTAAGACATAGTGTGAGAGGCAGCTTATTTCCATATCATCCTCCGCTCCCTGCCCTGGATCTATCCATCAGTGAGATATGTAACCGAGTAGCAGAGATCATCTGTCATGCACAGGCAGCATTATCCTCTCCTTATAGCATGCCTGGGAACATTTAAAGGAGAAGTAATCTTTTTTTATGAAAAAAATATATATTGTAAGACTTTTCAATTTGAGTATAATAAGGGTACTTCCACTGCTGACCGATGCATATTTCCATATTTATTACAGTTTAAAGGGATAGTAATACTTAAAATGTAAAAAAAAATATGTTGTAGGGTTTATCCCCCTGAGTAAAACAAGAGTACTCCCACTGCTGAAAGGTGTTTTATTCAAAAGTTATTAATTTTCAAAGTTGGATTTTTTAGGTGCAATATCACAGCGGCCTGAAATTGTACAGTGGCGCTGTTACTACACCATCCTATGGAGATTTATGGTCCCGGGACCAGAGCTGTCCATAGGATCGTGTAGCAACAGCGCCACTGTACAATTTCAGGCCACTGTGATATTGCACCTAAAAAATCCAACTTTGAAAATTAATAACTTTTGAATAAAACACCTTTCAGCAGTGGGAGTTCCCTTGTTTTACTCAGGGGGATAAACCCTACAACATATATTTTTTTACATTTTAAGTATTACTATTCCTTTAAACCTGTTTTTGGTTTTTTGTTTTTTAACACTCCAGTGGCCAAATTCCAGTTACTTATTCTGTTGCATTCTATTTTAGAGGAAGTCAGTGACAAACAGTTCTCCATAGAATGTGACAGAAACTGCAGAGTCACTTCCTGTCAGTTCGAACTTTCAGGAAGTAAACACAGTAAATTCACTTCCTATCAGTTAGAACTTTCAGGAAGTAAACACAGTAAATTCACTTCCTGTCAGTTACAACTTTCAGGAAGTAATCACACTGTAATTCACTTCCTGATTATTTGAACTGTTATTTTGAATAAAAAAACTGACAGCGGTGGGAGTTCCCTTGTTTAATCAGCAGGAAAAGCTCTATATTTTATATAAAAAAAACCCTTTACTGTTCCTTTAACCCCTTGAATCCTAAAGGTGGCTCCAATACACTGCTCCACAGATCGGCATAGTAAGGCAATGAAGTAAGTCTGTTGTTTCTCCAGCTGTTTGCTAGCTGAGAATAATGAGAGATGCAGTCCAACAACAGCTGGAGAGCCACATGTTAACCACTTATTAGAATACGTTCTAATTCTAGTGGTTTTCCATTGGCTCTAGATGCCATATTTAGTGGACAACAAAGGAGGACTTCAGGATCAAACCAATGGCAGCATAGGGGACAAATGGAACATCCCAAAATTCTGACTCATTTAAATGGGCCTTTTAACACCTTCAATGACAGAGCAATATCCAGCACATTGCAGATCAATGCACTGGAGACCTTCCATGCATTCAAGGGCGAACAGCCCAGTTTACATAATGTAGAATTATAATCTGACCCCATATTGTGCACTTGATTTGATGTAGAATTGCACCATTTCTTAACCCTTTGAGTGCCAAATGGATAAACATCGCATTGAGGAGCAACGCATTCTGTGGCCCTCTGCCATCCAAAGGGTTAAATACAGCCCTAAATTAACCCCTTAATGACCGGTGCTGTCAGCTCTTGGTGACCACGGGGCTTTTTTTAATCATTACTTCCAGTTCAGGGCTTCCGGTGCAGCGTGCAGCCGCGCCGGGAGCCCTGAACTCCATGACGTGCCAGGACCGTCACTGGTCTTTAAGTGCCGGATCAGCATGACGGTTCAGATACATCATCGGACACGAAGGGGTTAAGATGCCCACATGTGCCTGATTTCTTAGGACAACCCCTTGTTTTTAAGTGTAACTATTACCTTAAATAAAGCCCCCGCCCCCGATAATTATTCATACCGCGTTATTAAGAAGTCCTACTTCATCTGAGATTGACGGGCAGGCTTCTTATTTTAGAGGCATCTACGTACCTGTTACCTTAAGGTACAATGCAGCGCCTCCTAGAGGAGACCGGGACGTACAGCTCAGTAGACTTGTGCGATTCGGTTCGGCTAATATCAGAATTCGGACGGATAAGGCATATTCGTCATCATTCGGACCTTCCGAAAGCCAGGGTCCACCCACACAAAAAAATCAGAATTCAAAACAGACCTAGTTCGAAATTTGGTTGTAAATTTCGGAAATTGAGACAGCGCTTTCCCGCCTGAAACTATTAAAATGGTGCTACATACTGCTAAAAATAGATGAGGTAAAACAGGAGCTTTACAGTTCATGCAAAGTACAGATATTAACCATATAAGGACACAAGCAATTTGGGCATTTTTGCTATATGTATGTGTGTGTTCAACCATAATTCTTATCTTTCTCATTTATTGCACAAACACATATTATATACCATTTTTTAAAGGGCAGAAAGAGCTTTAATTTGATGTAACATATACATATATAAGTGTGTAGGGGTTTATAAAATACCCCTTCCTGTCTCATTAGAGGTTTAATATTATTATTAATGTAGTTTAATGTATTTTTTTAATTTTATTTGTTTATTTTTCATTTCTTATTGAATATTTAACATTTTTTTTTAAATTTGTCCGAATAATTCGGTCTGTTGACAAATTTCGTCCGAGTCGAACAGGTCCGGTCCGAAATTCGGATCCTCTGAATTAAAAAAAAAAAAATTGGTCCGAAATCGAATTTTACCGAAAATATTTGCCGTGCAGAAGTCTATAGCTCAGACGAGCAGATGTCTCTGCGCTAAGATGTCTGCTCTGATGCCTGCCAGCCAGTTTCAGACAAAGTAGGATTTCTTAATAATGCGGTACTTATGCTGGATAATATTAGTATTTCACTATATGAATAATTATAGGGGAGACTTTATATGAGGTGATAGTTCCGCTTTAACCAGTGCCAGAGGGGTATGCAATGCATTGCAGAGTCCTCTGGTACCCTAAAGGTTAAATAAGCCCTAAGTTAAGATGCCCATGTGTTCCTGATTTCTTAGGACAACCCCTTGTTTTAAATACTTAAGGACCGATGACGGTCATAGTACGTCACATACTTTTTACTTACAGTGTTCTACCGGGAGCGCTGTAAGTAAAAATGGGGCCTGAAATTGACCGCTCCAAGACTGGATCGATCTCTTTCAGGCCCCAAAGCAACGCGCCGATACACGCAACAGGTCATGTGTACCGGCACGTCGGCAAGGATCAAAGTGGTGATTACAGGACGGAAGTGTTGCAGGACCACTGGTCCTTAAGGGGTTAAAGAGAGAGTCTTAGACAGTTATGAGTTACTCTATGGTAATCAATGTGTACCGTAAAACCACAGTAAAACCACTAGTGTGACTAAAGGAAGTTCCAATTTACTTTATCTTATGAGATATAAAAAAGGCACACTCAGTTGTTTACAAAAAATTAAAAACTATATAAATGTTATATTAAAAATGGGCCAAAACTGACATTTATATTAAAAAGAAGGGACAGTCTGGAAATATGAAAAAAAATGGTACTGTCCCTTTTAAAACGGTACGTATGGTCAGCCTACCTAAACTACAGGTCTTTTGGGAAACTAGCAACTTCCTGGACAGACTGGTGCCCAACGAACTGCAGAGCAACGTGTTATTGCAATGCAATTCGTCCCCTAGTCTTCCAGAAATACTCAGGGGCACTCAAATCCATTATATTTCATACAGCCAATGTTTCACTTACCAGAAGCGGATACAGACTGGAGACTTATCCAAGCAAATAGCCTTTTCGGCGTTAGGAAGGTGCTTAACCCTTTGAATTCCACAGAGGTATTATTATTTATTTATAAAGCGACTAGTGTAAAAGCCTGTATACACAGGCCAAGGTCCAGGTTGCGTACCCCTCTGGCACTCAAAGTGTTAAGAGGCCGACCCTGCTCTGCATCCTGCCTCCGACGTAGTCATGCACGGTACACACTGCCTGAAAGCACAGAATGCTCCCAGCACAGAACTCCCAGCATTCCTACATCTCCCAGCATTCTGTGCTTGTGCTCCCAGCATTATGTGGTCCCAGCATTCCTATACCTCCCAGCATTCTGTGCTCCCAGCATTCCTATACCTCCCAGCATTCCGTGCTCCCAGCATTTCTACAACTCCCAGCATTCCTACACCTCCCAGCATTCTGTGCTCCCAGGATTCCTATACCTCCCAGCATTCCATGCTCCCAGCATTTCTACAACTCCTAGCGTTCCGTGCTCCCAGAATTCTGTGCTCCCAATATTTTTTTCTGTGCTCCCAGCATTCCTTCACCACCCAGCATTCTGTGCTCCCAACATTCTGGATACCCGTCTTGCACTCAGTAGGTTAAATGGAAATGGCTTCAATGTGTTTTTGGACTCATGTCTTTTTCCAGACACATCAAATGGGTTATTATGGAGATCTCCATCAGGGTCCTGATGAATACCCACTACTGGTATCTGAACCATTGGCTGAAGTTTAATGTCTAGTAAACATATGGCACTATTGGATGGTTTGCATGTGACTGTGTCTCTGTGGAGTGGTTGAATCATATTAGCCATTGAAGTGTACTCCACCCTGTGCCCTTCCAGCTGCAGGAAAACATTATCTTTCGTGCAAAGAGTTTTTCCATTTTTCCATGCTGATGTGCTTATAAAAACTGGAGCAATCAAGTGTTAAAACCTCAGTTAAAGTAATAGGATTGTGAGGCCTTTTCTATGTTTCCTACTAGCTTACACTGATGCAGTTGGTTCACCCCTAAACGACTCTGCTTTTCATTATATATGTGGACCAGGGAGTCTTTTTCATGCTGGAAACTGATTTTCCTGCTGAGTAAGACAATAATATTCTGTTGGGAGACACATATTTCCACTATCTATCTATCACCACTAAGCAACTTTGTTTCTAATAATTCCCTATCTGGCGACTAGCTGCTTAGTAGCGCCAGTCACCAGAATTAGTACCTGGTTATGGAGAAATATGCAGTCATCCTCGGCTGACAGGCAGGACGGAGTGCGGACATCTTGCCCTAGTGACGTCCGAGCGCCTGCGCTGTCAGTTCCTTCAAGAGCCGAATGGCTCCTAGCAACGCCTCCTACAGCCGTCTGGGACTGACAGTGCAGGCGCACGGACGTCACTAGGGCAAGATGCCTGCGCTCCGTCCTGCCTGTCAGGCGAGGATGAATGCATAACCAGGTACTAATTCTGGCACCAGCGCTACTAAGCAGCTAGTTGCCAGATAGGGAATTATTAGAAACAAAGTTGCTTAGCGGTGGTGTTTTACATTAACATTGCCCTCTAGTGAACAGATTTCAGTTATTCTGTTGCTTTCTATGGGAGAAGCGAGTCTCTGACAAGAGTTCTCTCAGTCACTTCCTGTCAGTATGAACGTTTTGTATTTGTATTTTGTATATTTATTTATATAGCGCACACAGATTACGCAGCGCTTTACACTCATATTGGTCATGTTGGTCCCTGTCCCCATTGGGGCTCACAATCTAAATTCACCTATCAGTATGTTTTTTGGAGTGTGGGAGGAAACCGGAGTACCCGGAGGAAACCCACGCAAACACAGTGAGAACATACAAACTCATTGCAGATGTTGTCCTTGGTGGGATTCGAACCTAGGACCCCAGCGCTGCAAGGCAACAGTGCTAACCACTGAGCCACCGTGCTGCCATTCATCGTTCAAGAAGTAGGTTCCCTGGATCTCTCTTTTGAATAAAACAACTGATACCAATGGGGGTGCCTTGCTTTAAACAGCAGGAGAAGCCCCATAACATTCAGGTTTTCTTAGAAAAACACTTTACTACTCATTTTATTTTATTTTAACTTGGGCTGGGCTGTCTATAGCTCTACCCAGCTCCTACAACAATCCTAAAGGTCCTTGTATACATTCTGAGTTGTAGAATACACACAGTAAAATGTTGCTTGTCTATGTAAGTCCTTTGATTTGAAGTCACTTATTATTATAAGGTATAATTAATAAAAAAACACTCTCTTTGGTAAATAATCATCATCACCTACATAGATTATTAATTCCTTTGATCTGCGTTAATGGAGCTGTGTAATTTATTGTGTGATTTATCGAGCCTTGTTAAGGGAGAAGTAAGAACCATTACTGCCATAAGTGTATGCGCTTTACATCTAGAACAGCTTAAATTACCCCTAATGGAAGTCGATTTCTCATCTCTTTGCTGTGTCATTGTAAATGAGTCAACCCTTTGCATGCCAGGGAGATATCCAACACGTTGCGTTGAAATACGTTGGACACCTCCTTGGTACGCAAAGGGTTGACTCTTTGAATGCCAGAGCGGTGTTCAATGCATTGCAAAGTAATGTGATTAACAATCCTCTGGCTGAATTATCAAGGAGAGCCAGGGCAATTTTTGCATTGGGGGAAACAAAATAAAACTTTCCATTCATTTAAGTTGGGATTTTAACCCACTGTATGCTAAAGAGGTTTCCAACACATCTATGGACCATATTATCAAAGAAGTAGCGAAATAGCTTTTGTCGTTTGTAACGCCTTTTCAAAGTACAGTGTCGTTAGGATCATTAACCCTTTAAGGACCCCTTGACGATCCTGGCACATCATGGTTGGATTTGCTTTAAGGACCAATGACGTACCAGGGCCGTCATGGAATTCCGGGCTCCCAGCGCAGCTGCACGCCATTCGGGAAGTCCGGAATCATATTCAATTAAAAAAAAAAAAAAAAAGAAGCTCCGTGGTCTTTAAATGACCATCGCGTGCATGTGCGGCCGGTCCTTAAGGGGTTAATATTTTCAGAGAGTGTCAGTTGTGATCAGAAATATGTTGTTTGTCCTGCTGAAATCATCGTCTGTAACAACAAAAAAATGCCTTAACTAAGGACAAAAATGTCTTTAACCCCTTAGGGACCCTTGACGTACCAGGACCGTCAAGGGTAAATTTGCTCGAAAGACCCTTGACGGTCATGGTACGTCACATAGTTTTTACTTACAGCGCTCTACCGGGAGCGCTGTAAGTAAAAATAGGGCATGAAATAGACCGCTCCAAGATCGGAGAGATCTGTTTCAAGCCCCATAGTGACGCGCCGATATACGTGACAGGTCACGTGTACCGGCGCCTCAAAGTGCCCCTATGCGGTCGTTATGGGACGGAAATGTCCCATAACGTCCGGTCCTTAAGGGGTTAAAAATGTCTTAACTAAAGGCAAAAATTCTCACATTCAGTAGAGCGCATAAGTATATGTGCATACATGTATGTGTTGAGGAGCACATATGTGCATACATGTATGTATTGAGGAGCACATATGTACATACATGTATGTATTGAGGAGCACATATGTACATACATGTATGTGTTGAGGAGCACATATGTACATACATGTATGTATTGAGGAGCACATATGTACATACATGTATGTATTGAGGAGCACATATGTACATACATGTATGTATTGAGGAGCACATATGTACATACATGTATGTGTTGAGGAGCACATATGTACATATGGGAGGCAGAGACCACACACTGTGGGGTAAGTTGGGATTTGTTCAGTGATCTCATTAGCATACTGAGCAGAGAATTAGAATAACGTGCCACATTGTTCAGGCAACACAAAAGTTAATTTCTGATAAATGAATTACAGGAAAATGGTTAATATAACATAAAGACAGATGCACATTCACAGACTAAACTTGTCTTACCGTGACGCGTTCACATTAACCCTTTGAGTGCCAGAGGATATCCAGCACCTTGCTTCGCAATGCATTGGATATGTCTCTGGCACTCACATGGTCAGGGTTGGCTATATATACCAAGCACCCCTATGCAAGGCATTGTAGGTGTCCTTAGCTCCGCCCGTAACCACACCTCCACTCCTCACATGACCCGCCCCCAGTCCCATCCGCTGTTTCCTGACACAGAAAATGCTCTTGGCCTGTAAGAAGCGAAAACAATAACAGATTGAATCCCTTGGTTCCTAGAGAGTTAACCACCAGTTCATTTCTGTGCAATGTGTAAGGGTATAAAACTGCTGCAGGGCCATTGAGATTTCGCTGGCCATGCCCACGATTCAGTATGTGGGTTTGGCCGGCACATCCGAGGCACATGTCAGAATTTGGAGCTCTAAGCAGTGGCCTTCTCTGCCTATTGGGAAGTCCGTTTCTGCACATGGTTAATATAACGATTCTCTAATGAACGCCATCACAATGTGCCAGAGGCACGAAACAGCCGTCGGCTGGCATGTTGTGTGGGAACGTCCTCTACCCCCGGGTCTGCCTTGATACTGCAGCTTCTGCTATTTTCACTGGGGGAGTTACAATTTCTACTGTTATTTTTGGCTTCATTGCATCACTTGTTTACTGCGAGTGGAGGACGTTCTCATCATGTAGCATTATGTATATGTGTTCAGGGGAGGGCTGGCCTGGGGGGCAGAGGGGCAATTGCCCCCTGGGCTGGTCACATGTCTGGGCCATTGGGCCACTGCCTCACTCAGTCTCCCAATTGCTGCTGTAAATGGAGCTACACTAGCAGGCCCGGACTGGGACAAAAAATAGGCCCGGGCATTTAAAGCTGAGCAGCCCATTTTTATTTTTTGAGCAGCCCATGGGGGGGGGGGGGGGCGCACGGTCGCTTTTTTTTTTTTTTTTACGCCCGGACCCAGGGCCCGTGCAAGGATTTATGTACACACAGGGCGAAGGTGCATTTTGATGTCCCCACCCCCCTCCGACACAATCCCCTGCCCCGCCCACATATTCACCTCCACACTCTGCCCACCCCATCCCCCTCCCCACACTGTTCACCTCCACAATGCCCCACTCCACAATGTCCCCTTCATCTCCACATTGCCCCTTCCACAATGTCCCCTTCATCTCCACATTGTCCCTTCCACAATGTCCCCTTCATCTCCACATTGCCCCTTCCACAATGCCCCCTTCATCTCCACAATGCCACTTCTACTCCACAATGCCCCCTTCCACAATGCCCCCTTCATCTCCACAATGCCCCTTCCACTCCACAATGCCCCCTTCCACAATGCCCCCTTCCATTCCACAATGCCCCCTTCCATTCCACAATGCCCCCTTCATCTCCACAATGCCCCTTCCACAATGTCCCCTTCATCTCCACATTGCCCCTTCCACAATGCCCCCTTCATCTCCACAATGCTCCCTTCCACAATGTCCCCTTCATCTCCACATTGCCCCTTCCACAATGCCCCCTTCTACTCCACAATGCCCCCTTCCACAATGCCCCCTTCATCTCCACAATGCCCCTTCCACTCCACAATGCCCCCTTCCACAATGCCCCCTTCCATTCCACAATGCCCCCTTCCATTCCACAATGCCCCTTCATCTCCACAATGCCCCTTCCACAATGTCCTCTTCCACTCCACAATGCCCCCTTCATCTCCACAATGCACCTTCCACAATGCCCCTTCCACAATGCCCCCTTCATCTCCACATTGCCCCTTCCACACTGCCCCTCATTCTCCACACTGACCCTTCCACAATGCCCCTACTGATCGCCCCCCTTCTCCTACCTCACGTCCCTGGTGGTCTAGCGGTGTGAGATGACAGATCTGTGCCTCATTCGGCACAGACCTCTGTCTGTAACGCAAGCTCCCGCGCGGTTCTTAGTAAAGCAGAGCGCTCGGAGATGATGTCATCTCCCAGTGCTCTGTATTACTAGAGCGCTGGCCGCCGGAAGATCAGCTGTGCTGCGGGCGCGTGGTGAGGGTGTCGCAGGGGGCGGCCGGGCACCTGAGAGTGATGGGCCCGGTCGCAGGTGCGACCCTTCCGACCCCTATTGTTACGCCAGTGCCACAGAGCTTACAATTGAAATGGATCTACACAAATGATACTACAGAGCTAAAATCCAAATAGAGCTACACTAACAGCATAACCCATTTCCCTTGTAAGATCTATGGTATCAATCATGTCGCTGTACTTAAATTGTAAGCTCTATGGTATCACTAGAATAGCCGCATTTCAGCTGTAGGCTATGTGGTCTCGTTTGTCTTACTTAACAGCATTAATGACAATATTAAAAATAACTAAAGGGTATGGGCTGGGACACTGGGCTGGAGCGACTGAATAAATGGGCCAGTAGATTGTATTTGCCCCCCAGGCCACAAGTTACCAGCCCTCCCCTCTATTGTAGTGTTATGGGTTTCAGTCAGCCTAACCCATGTAAGAATACTACTGAACTGCTGCAGAACCTCTTGGAATTATTAATTTCTAACGGGATGTGCAGCTGTGCATTTTTTACATGTAAAGGGTAACACTTCAGTTCATTTGGCGCTGGAAGGTGAAACCATTTGGTGCCAGAGGCGTCTGCAATGTATCTAAAGGGCAATGTGTTGAACTTAAAGAGTTAATGATGCACTTGCGCATGTGACACATTTTTTTTAACACAAATCTCTTGACACCTACAGAGGCAGTCCTAATTACTGTCGATTTTTGTACGTCTCTTTAACAAACTCTTGTCACAAGATTACAGGAAATCCCCATGATAACGAACCTCGTGATGTTCACTTATCACTAAATCCTAAAAGTGACAATGAGGTTCTACACACTGACTTATCACATCCACTGTGAAGATCGCACGTGTAATTCCATGTTTCCTTGTACATTCCCAGGGCCTCATTTATCTGGTTAAAGAGGAATTCTGGAGCAAACCAACTGAATGAACATTCCCTTCATTGCCCTTCTTTGATGCCGTTGGTTTGATCCAGAGTTGCAATTTAGCCTCGTGAATACAGCCCTGAAAATCTATTTCTGATGTCATTTTCCTACATATAGAAATCTGCACTGCTTGTGTCCTAGATAGAAACTGATTGATTTAGTCTTGTTTGTCACCCGTACTGTTCTCTACAGGATGGATTATCCTTTACAGTTTACAGACAACGCTGCTCCATCACTTCAGAGACAGATTGCTTAACCCTGTAAGGACCAGACGGGTGAGAATTGCATTGCCAATCCAACCTGGTCCCTAAGGGTTAAAACAAATATGAGCAAAAAGTACATTTTTGAGTATTTTAGATCCTGTGTAGCAAAGAAGTAATGTTTATCGATGCTAGATTGGAATACATTATAACCGTATGTAATTTTAGGTGTTGATGTCCTGTATTTGACTTACAGTGTCACAGATGGGAAAGTGTAAATCTCCCTGAATTCAGCACCAAGCAGGACTTTACTTGTCCCACAGAGAAGGGAGAAAAAGTGTATGTCACTGTGTGTTTGTGTGTGTGTGTATAGTGTGTGTGCATGCATCTCTGTGTGTATGGATGTACATGAATGTGTGTGCACATATGTATGGCATGTGTTTGTATTTGTGCATGTGTATTCATGGATATGCATATGTGTGTGTATGTATGGATATGCATATGTGTGTTTGTGTGTATGTATGGATATGCATATGTGTGTGTGTATGTATGGGTGTGCATATGTGTGTATGTATGTATGGGTGTGCATATGTGTGTATGTATGTATGGGTGTGCATATGTGTATGTGTGTATGTATGGATATGCATATGTGTGTGTGTATGTATGGGTGTTCATATGTGTGTGTATGTATGTATGTATGGGTGTGCAGATGTGTGTATGTATGTATGGGTGTGCATATGTGTGTATGTATGTATGGGTGTGCATATGTGTGTGTGTATGTATGTATGTATGGGTGTGCATATGTGTGTGTGTATGTATGGGTGTGCATATGTGTGTGTATGTATGTATGGGTGTGCATATGTGTATGTATGTATGGGTGTGCATATGTGTGTGTATGTATGTATGGGTGTGCATATGTGTGTGTATGTATGTATGGGTGTGCATATGTGTGTGTGTATGTATGGGTGTGCATATGTGTGTGTATGTATGTATGGGTGTGCATATGTGTGTATGTATGTATGGGTGTGCATATGTGTGTGTGTATGTATGGATATGCATATGTGTGTGTATGTATGTATGGGTGTGCATATGTGTGTATGTATGTATGGGTGTGCATATGTGTGTGTGTATGTATGTATGTATGGGTGTGCATATGTGTGTATGTATGTATGGGTGTGCATATGTGTGTGTGTGTATGTATGGGTGTGCATATGTGTGTGTGTATGTATGGGTGTGCCTATGTGTGTATGTATGTATGGGTGTGCATATGTGTGTATGTATGTATGGGTGTGCATATGTGTGTGTGTATGTATGTATGGGTGTGCATATATGTGTGTCTATGTATGGGTGTGCATATGTGTGTGTATGTATGTATGGGTGTGCAGATGTGTGTATGTATGTATGGGTGCGCATATGTGTGTGTATGTATGTATGGATGTGCATATGTGTGTGTATGTATGTATGGGTGTGCAGATGTGTGTATGTATGTATGGGTGTGCATATGTGTATGTATGTATGGGTGTGCAGATGTGTGTATGTATGTATGGGTGTGCATATGTGTATGTATGTATGGGTGTGCATATGTGTGTATGTATGTATGGGTGTGCATATGTATGTGTGTATGTATGTATGGGTGTGCATATATGTGTGTCTATGTATGGGTGTGCATATGTGTGTGTATGTATGTATGTATGGGTGTGCATATGTGTGTGTGTATGTATGTATGGGTGTGCATATGTGTGTGTATGTATGTATGTATGGGTGTGCATATGTGTGTGTGTATGTATGGGTGTACATATGTGTGTATGTATGTATGTATGTATGGGTGTGCATATGTGTGTATGTATGTATGGGTGTGCATATGTGTATGTATGTATGGGTGTGCATATGTGTGTGTATGTATGTATGGGTGTGCAGATGTGTGTATGTATGTATGGGTGTGCATATGTGTGTGTGTATGTATGTATGGGTGTGCATATATGTGTGTCTATGTATGGGTGTGCATATGTGTATGTATGTATGTATGTATGGGTGTGCATATGTGTGTGTGTATGTATGGGTGTACATATGTGTGTATGTATGTATGTATGTATGGGTGTGCATATGTGTGTATGTATGTATGGGTGTGCATATGTGTATGTATGTATGGGTGTGCATATGTGTGTGTATGTATGTATGGGTGTGCAGATGTGTGTATGTATGTATGGGTGTGCATATGTGTGTGTGTATGTATGTATGGGTGTGCATATATGTGTGTCTATGTATGGGTGTGCATATGTGTATGTATGTATGTATGTATGGGTGTGCATATGTGTGTGTGTGTGTATGTATGTATGGGTGTGCATATGTGTGTGTATGTATGTATGTATGGGTGTGCATTTGTGTGTGTGTATGTATGGGTGTACATATGTGTGTATGTATGTATGTATGGGTGTGCATATATGTGTATCTATGTATGGGTGTGCATATGTGTGTGTATTCATGGATATGCATATATGTGTGTGTATGTATGGGTGTACATATGTGTGTATGTGTGTATGTATGGGTGTACATATGTGTGTATGTATGTATGTATGGGTGTACATATGTGTGTATGTATGTATGTATGTATGGGTGTGCATATGTGTGTGTGTGTGCTCATTTATATATACACATAGCTGGCAGCTCTCTGGTTTTGCCCCGGAGACTCCGGTTTTGACACTTCATTACCGGGTCTCCAGGGTCTGGAGTCTCTGGATGTGGGGACTTTCTCCTTAATCTCTGCCCCCTTCTGCTCTCTCTCTCTATATATATATATATATATGTCTGTGTGTGTATATAAATGTGTCTCTGTGTGTGTATGTGTATAGTTGTATGTGTGTGCAGTTGTGTACATGGATGTGCATATATGTGTATAAGTGTGTTTGTTTCTTTTTGCGGATATATAAGTATGTGGTTTTCTATGTGTCTGTATATGTGCATATATATATATGTGTATGTGTCTGTGAGTGCATACTTGTATGTGTTTGTTCATATATGTGTGTCTGTGCAAATATTTCTATATATCAATGTGTGTGTATATATGTCTATATTTCAGTTTCTGTGTATGTGTGTAATGTGTATTATATATACACACACACACATATATATATATATATATATATGTGTGTGTGTATGTATAACTATGTGTACGGTATATATGTGTGTGTATGTATAACTATGTGTACGGTATATGTGTGTGTGTATGTATAACTATGTGTACGGTATATGTGTGTGTGTATGTATAACTATGTGTACGGTATATGTGTGTGTGTGTATGTATAACTATGTGTACGGTATATGTGTGTGTGTATTAGACTTGCGCACAGCAAAATTTTTCGGTAAAATTCGATTTCAGACAAATTTTTTTTTTCGCATTCGGAGGATCCGAATTTCGGACCGGACCTGTTCAACTCGCACGAAATTAGGCAACAGTCCGAATTATTTTGCCGAATTTAAAAAAAAAAATGTCAAATATTCAATAAAAAGTTAAAAGTAAACAAATAAAAAAATACATTAAACTACATTAATAATAATATTAAATCTCTAATGAGACAGGAAGGGGTATTTTATAAACCCCTACACACTTATATATGTATATGTCACATCAAATTAAAGCCCTTTCTGCCCTTTAAAAAACTGTATATATTATATGTGTTTGTGCAATAAATGAGAAAGGAATTATGGTTGAACACATACATAGACAAAATGGCAAAATTGCTTGTGTCCTTATGTGGTTAATATCTGCACTTTGTATGAACTGTAAAGCACCTGTTTTACCAGATCTATTTTTAGTAGCTTGTAGTAACATTGTAATAGTTTAAGGCGAGAAAACGCCGTCCGGATTCTGATTTTTTTGTGTGGGTGGACCCTGGCTTTCAGAAGGTCCGAATGATGCTGAATACGCCTTATCCGTCCGAATTCTGATATTAGCCGAACCGAATCGCACAAGTCTACTGAGCTGTACGTCCCGGTCTCCTCTAGGAGGCGCTGCATTGTACCTTAAGGTAACAGGCACACAGATGCCTCTAAACTAAGAAGCCTGCCCGTCAGTCTCAGATGAAGTAGGACTTCTTAATAACGCGGTATGAATAATTATTGGGGGGAACTTTATTTAGGGTGATAGTTACACTTAAAAACAAGGGGTTGTCCTAAGAAATCAGGCACATGTGGGCATCTTAACCCCTTCACGTCCAATGACGTATCCGAACCGTCATTCTGGTCCGGCACTTAAAGACCAGTAACGGTCCTGGCACGTCACGGAGTTCATTGTAATAGTTTCAGGAGGGAAAGCGCCGTCCGAATTTCCGAAATTTACACCAAAATTTAGTTCTCGGGCCATTTCGGATTCTGATTTTTTTTTTGTGGGCGGACCTTAGCTTTCGGAAGGTTTGAATGATGCCGAATACGCCTTATTAGTCTGAATTCCAAAATTAGCCAAACCGAATCGCACAAGTCTAATAGTGTATGTGCGTGTTGTGTGCTTGTGTGAGCCTGTCCCTTTCTGTATATTTGCAAGGAGGTGAATATTTTTCTACCTCTACAGACATTTCCATTGGGAGAACAGTCACACTGACTGATGAACTATTAGTTCTTTACCAAACCATCTACACATTACCTTTGCTTTAAAGGGATAGTAATGATTAAAATTAAGTTTATTTAAGATTGTAACCATTAAGAAAATATTAACAAAAACAAACCAGGCATACTTTGTAGACCGTTCCAGTGAAGTATTAATGTTTGGATCGTGCGATTTTGGCTCTGCTGAAGAGCTTCCATCAAGTCAAATGACTGGATTCTGCAGCTGTCCGCTAGAGGGCAGACTTCTCTCAGGAGGTAACTTTAGCGATGTATATCTCTCACACCATAAAGGTTTGAGAGATAAGACTTACATCATTGTTCATATTTTCCTAAGGGCTTCAATATTAAATAAACTTAATTTTAACCATTACTATTCTTTTAAATGCAGCTTTTAACTCTTTAAATGATCTCCAGTGAATTGCATTGTCCTCCCTAGCATCCAAACATTCAAAGATGTAAAAGCCCAATTTAAATCAATGGGAATTTTGTAAATTTTTAATCCTCTCCCTCCCCGTGTGGAGCAGTCAGTTTATGCCAAGAGATAGTCAGAGATGCTTCTCTTGTTCAGAGAGGAATTGATGGCACTTCGTGGCTGGACTGCCTTTTGGTAGGATCAGTATGATATGTTTCAGGATATTTCCTCTCTGTGAAAGGCACTAGTGAGCTAAAAGAGATTGCACCCTGGGTACTTATCCTATAGAGCCTCATCAATTCGAGGGCAGGCTCGTTCCTAGTGGAGCATCTCTGACTATCTCTTTGTGTATGCAAATTACCCTTGGGATTTGTCACCCTAAGGGTAACAGGGTAATCCAAACGTGGACCCTTTGTTCACAGTGCCTAGAGAGATCAGCTGCACCTCACTGATGAGGCCCAACAAGGCCGAAACATACTTCTGGGGTTGGCTGACTTTTGGTAGGATCAGTATGATGTGCTTCAGGATATTTCCTCTCTGTGAAAGGCACTAGTGAGCTAAAAGAGACTGCACCCTGGGTAAGATACTTATTAGTGTTGAGCGAGCACCCCGATGCTCGGGTGCTCGGGTGCTCTGACCGAGCACCCCCTGAGGCTCGAGTGCTCGGCCGAGCACCCGAGCCCCATTGAAAAGCATGGGGCGACACGAGCATTTCACCAGGCACCCCCTGCTCTGATGAGGGGAGGGTGCCTGGTCAATGCCCCCCTTCATCTCCGCTATGCCCCCTTCATCTCTGAATGCCCCCTTCATCTCCGCAATGTCCCCCTTCATCTCCGCTATGCCCCTCTTCCACAATGTCCCCCTTCATCTCCTCTATGGCATAGAGGAGATGAAGGGGGACATTGTGGAAGAGGGGCATAGCGGAGATGAAGGGGGACATTGTGGAAGAGGGGCATAGAGTCTATGCCCCTCTTCCACAATGTCCCCCTTCATCTCCGCTATGCCCCTCTTCCACAATGTCCCCCTTCATCTCCTCTATGCCATAGAGGAGATGAAGGGGGACATTGTGGAAGAGGGGCATAGCGGAGATGAAGGGGGACATTGTGGAAGAGGGGCATAGCGGAGATGAAGGGGGACATTGTGGAAGAGGGGCATAGAGTCTATGCCCCTCTTCCACAATGTCCCCCTTCATCTCCGCTATGCCCCCTTCATCTCCGCAATGCCCCCGTACCTCCAGTCCCTGGTGGTCCAGCGGAGCGTCTTCTGATCTGTGCCTCTTCCGGCACAGATCCCCGCCACCCGAACATGGCGGGAGAGCACATGGCGGTACTCGACGAGTACCGCCATGTGCCGAGCAGAGCGATGCTCGAGCCGATCCGAGCATCGGCCGAGCACGCTCGCTCAACACTAATACTTATCCTATAGAGCCTTATCAATTCGAAGGCAGGCTCCTTCCTAGTTGAGCATCTCTGACTATTTCTTTGCGTATGCAAATTACCCTTGGGACTAGTCACCCTAAAGGTAACAGGGTAATCCAGACGTGGACCTCTTGCTCACAGTGCTTAGAGAGATCAGCTGCACCTCACCGACGAGGTCTAATAAGGCTGAAACGTACATCTCTGTGAAAGGCACTAGTGAGCTAAAAGAGATTGCACCCTGGGTAGGATACTTATCCTATAGAGCCTCATCAATTTGAGGGCAGGATTGTTCCTTGTTGAACGTCTCTTTGAGCACTCAGTTTATTCCAGAATGACTCCAGTTAATCTCAAGACCTCACCCCCTTGAATACTCACCCACCCCATGAATGAACACCTATCCAGCATGGTGTCATAATGACAGATCTCTGTGTCCACAGTACATGGGGATTAGTAGGGACAGCGCTGCATTGTGTCAATACACAGCTACTGCACTAGACCTTATCTGTCCTCTTCTATAGCCCCCCATGTACTATATATATATATGCAACATACATACTAGAACAAAGCATTAAGCTACTCTAAGGTGCAGCAGTGAAGGACAAGCTGGCTGCTGTCAGACATAAATACATGCATGGCGTAGGCTGTAAATGCAGAGAAAATTGCCTTCTATTATGTTATTATTGTGGTAATTCTGATCAAGAGTCCTTGATTAGAAGGAGGTTTAATGTGAGCTCCCTGGAACCTCTCAGTCATCTCTCAGATACCTTGAGATGCTCTTCATTCCTCACCTTGACCTTGGTGAATGATCAGAACACAGGAGTAATCAGCACTCTGCATGAAGCTGGATTTATACTGAAAGGGATAGTAATGTTTCACAATAAAAGCAGCTCAGATTAATCTTCATAGTATTTGGGCCATGGAGAGTGCTATTTCAATACTGTCAGAGTTGTAGTACAAGAGTAATTGAATGATAAAGTATCCCCCTCCCACCCCTTTTACTGATGTAACACTGCTCACCTCAGATATGGAATCTGGTCTCTTGACCGGACAGGTCACAGCAAGGGACACTCTTCTTACTGTGATCATAAGGAAACCCTGCCCCCCTTGACAGGTATTTCAGGTTTTTCCTTATGATCACTGAAGATTGTCCCTCTCTGCGATCCATCCGGACAGTCTTGCTTCTCTGAGCAGTGTTACATCAGTAGCTGGCACTCAAAGGGTTAATAAGTATGCATAAAGGGCTTAAAAATACACAAAGCAAAATATGAGCACTTCTGGGTCAAACCACTCCCCCCGCAGGGAGGAAATATAAATCACCTTAAGTTAAATGTGCCTTTTAACCCCTGAATGCTAGAGACGTTCCCAACACATACGCATTTTATTGCAATGCATTGGAATCATCTATAGCCTTTAAGCAAAAATAATGGGAATTCTGCACATCTTCATCACCCTCCTCCCACGGTGCAGTTGGCAAGATCCAGAATTGCTTATATTTTGATTTGTGCATATGGAGCTAACATACCAGGGAACTTAACCCTGAGACTCAAGGTTTTCACTCAGATCAAATGGAGAGTCCAGTGTTACCCGCTGTAGGATTTGTATCACTTAACTAACTTGTATATTTATATAGCACCATTCTCCCACCGGGACCCAAAGCACTTGCATTACTCACTCTTGGAATTAACCAAATCAGCAGCTGAAACAATAGATATTATTACCCAATCAATGATACTCATTTATCGACCTTGGATGGATGAAGGGTTGAGTTGACCCTGCTGGGATTCAAACCTGCAACCTTGTGGTTTGAAGAGGCTCTGTAGTCAGGGCATTTACCACTGAGCTATCTCACAGCGGAATGAAGTGAAATACACAACTTAGTTGGCATCTAACACAGATAGGCATACTTTGGAACTGAACAGATCTCTTTCACTGTTATCCAGGTGTGGCTTGGAGCAATTTACAGCATCTTCTTCTTTCTTGTGACTACAAATACAGTAAATCTTCAGTTCAACCTACTTATCTATCACCGTTTTGAGTGTATAAGTCAGGGGCATCCAAGACTTTTCATCTGTGGGATGCATGATCAGAAGGCCATATGTAAGGGATGCATTGTTTTAAATTGATAATGATGGTGAATTACACCCATACCTGTGAACGTTGTGTTTCTGCTGGGTGATTAAAAGTTATGAGGTTTGTGTAAAAGGTGTAAGGCTTACTTGTGGGTGAGGGGCAGGGCTTAGTAGGAGTGTCACAAAAAGAGCGGTATGTGGGAGGAACTGGGTGGGAATGGAGGAAAAATGGGTGGGAAGTTGGAGGAATTGGGTGGGGAAGGAGGAGAAGTGGGAGGGACTGGGAGGAGAAAGAGGAGAAGTGGGAGGAATTGGGTGGGGAAGGAGGAGAAGTGAGAGGAACTGGGTGGAGAAACAGGAGAAGTGGGAGGAATTGGGTGGGGAAGGAGGAGAAAAGTGGGAGGAATTGGGTGTGGAAGGAGTAGAAGTGATAGGAACTGCGTGGGAAGGAATAGAAGTGGGAGGAACTGAGTGGGGAAGGAGTAGAAGTCGGAGGAACTGAGTGGGGAAGGAGAAGAAGTGGGAGGAATATGGGAAGAACAGGCTGTGAAGGAGCAGAAATGGGCAACGTTTCATAAAAACTCCCCACCAACCAGAGAATCAGTCACTGTTCCCTGAGACCCAGTAATCATCTACAAAAACCAGAGTATCCGGGAGAAATTCGGAGAGTTTCCAGCCATTCAAAAATGTATTTATTTTTTGATCAAGTCAGGGACATAACTGATTTTTAAGTGACATCTGTTCTTGTAGTGTGAGGTACTAGAAGGCAGGGTCTTAGGTCTTCCCTGCCCACTGCTTCATGTGCGCTAATTAATTAGGTAAAAAAACCAACCCTGGGGTCACACTTTTTGATGCCCTTGAATGAACTGATTATTTCGTTTCTAAATTGGTGCCATTTTATTAGACGTCCCTCTTGTCTAGTGTGTGTGTTCGGCAGGGACATCTCTAAGTTGTATTATGTTAATGGTTCCTTCAGGGCTGACGGGAGCATAAGAATCTATATTATTGGGAAAGTTAACCCACTGAGTGCCAGAGAGACAGCCAACGCATTGCAATTAGTTTTTTTTTTTTTTTATTGTGGTCATCAAGTAGTGACTTTCTTTGGAGAGTTGTGGTATAAACACAAGCACTCCTCAAATAATGGGTGAAAAAGATTTAAATGAACAATACATTTTTTATGAAAACGTATATATGCTATAGAGCTTTTCCTGCTGAGTAAAACAAGGTCACTCCTGTCAGTGGTTGTATTCAAAAGTTATAACAGTTCAAATAATCTGTAAGTGAATTTACAGTGAGTTTACTTCCTGATAGTTCTAACTGAGAGGAAGTGAATTTACTGTGTTTACTTCCTGATAGTTCTAACAGGAAGTGAATTTACTGTGTTTACTTCCTGATAGTTCTAACTGACAGGAAGTGAATTTACTGTGTTTACTTTCTGATAGGTCTAACTGACAGGAAATGAATTTACTGTGTTTACTTCCTGATAGTTCTAACTGACAGGAAATGAATTTACTGTGTTTACTTCCTGATAGATCTAACTGACAGGAAGTGACTCAGCAGTTTCCATCACATTCTATAGAGAACTGTTTGTCATTGACTTTTCTCTCAGTCAGAATATAATGGAATAACTAATTGGAATTTGACCACTAGAGGGCACTGTTGATGTAAAAAAGCATGAGTTTAAAATGTAATAACTCTGGAAATATGCGTCTCTCAGCAGTGGGAGTGCCATTGTTTTACTCCATAAGAAAAGCCTTACATTATATAGTATTTCATGATAAAAGTTTACTGCTCCTTTAAAGATTTGTCTTGAATGAGGCGTCTCCCAATAACAGCGCGCGCGCGCACACACACACACACACACACACACACACACACACACACAGATTTATATATTTTTCACAGCTTTCTGTATTACAGAAGAAGTAATGGGTCAGTTTAGGGCCCTTTTACACTATAGAGTGTGTTTGCAGCTATAAGAGCCAAGTTCACATAACTTAAAACTCATCTGTTCCCGTTTTCATTCATTACCATAGAAGACAATTGAGATCTCCAGGGCTGGGTGACATCAGGGTCTCATTCAGTGCTAACGGGAGATTTATATCCTCTTCACAGAAACCGGGCATCTATGGATTTAAAGGGATAGTAATACTCCAAAATTACTATCCCTTATATTGAAGCCCTTTAAAAACTGAATTAAATGCCACCAGCGCCATCTCTCAAACCTTTATGGTTTGCGAGATAGCCGCTTTTAAACTTCGATCCCCCCTGACGTCAGCGTTCTTGCTGCAGCAGGGATATCCGGTCCCGGGACTGGAGGAGGCTCTTCAACAGAACCGAGATCTTGTTATGGAAGACAGAATCCTTCACTAAAATGGCCTTCTACGTGTGCTTGGTTACCAAGCACACATAGAAGACCATTTTAGTGAAGGATTGTTTCTTCTATAACGAGATCTGGCTCTGCTGAAGGGCCTCCGCTTGATTCAATGAACGGATTCCCCTGCTGCAGCAAGAATGTTGACGTCAGCGGAGAGGCAGGGGGGAGCGAATTTTAAAAGCAGCTATCTCGCAAACCATAAAGGTTTGAGAGATGCCGCTGGTGGCATTTAATTCAGTTTTTCAAGGGCTTCAATATAAGGGATTGTAATTTTGAAGTATTACTATCCCTTTAATTGCAATCTTGCCTCCTTTACGTTAAATGTCAAGTGAGGAGCTGACATCACCCAGCCCTGCAGATCTCTGGGATCTGCAGGGGCAACAGAGAGGGAACAGGTACATTTAAGCTGTATGGACACAGTCAATGGTTCTAAAGAAGCTTTATAGTGATACTTTGTTGCCTTTTTAAAATCTATTCAGCTCTGTAACCACAGTTGTCATTTTCAAAAATGATCTTTTGATTGATTTACTGTCTTGTAGCTGATAGAGGCTTCACTCTCCTAGAAATTACAGGAACTGCATGCATAATAAATATTTCATCTGGGAATGTCTGTTCACTGCCCTTACTAAAGACTAAATTATATTTCATTGTCCTAACATGGCCTCTAATTTTTGCTTCCAGACCTTGAAATAGTGACCGTAAAACATTTTACCAATACTGGTCACATTCGCTTGTGTTTTGTCAGGGCTGTTAAAGAAGCAGTAATCTTGTTTTAATGAAAGATTATGGTACAATGCTTTTCCCATGGAGTAAAAAGAGTGTGTCCACTGATGGGAGATTGTTCATTCAAAAGTTATTAGTACTCAATATTTATTTATTTGCCTTTGGGTGCCTGAGGGGTGTCCAGCGTATTGTTTCACATATCTTAGACACCCCACTAGCACTCAAAGAGTTACATCAAACTGTTAGAAACAGCGTAAACTTTTTTTTTTATAATGCACTCTGTGGAAGAGCGTGCATTGTACACATAGTGATAGGGACAGCAACCCCTGGTGATCACAACAGAAAATCTCAGTTTAATAAAACAAAGAAGTTTGAGCCATTATAACTTTTGAAAGACAAGTCTCCCAGCAGTGAAAAGGCCCTTGTTTACTCAGCAGGAAAAGAAACAATTCTATTTATCAGTAAAATAATAAATGTAGTGCTTCTTTAAAGGGGAACATTCAGATAAAAAAATTGACCATGGGTTTTAATCAATAAAACAAGATTAGCGCTGATTTTTTTTTTTTTTATTAACTTACCTGCGAGTGGAGATATGAAGCCTTTAAATGGGGCACTTCCGTGTTCTGTGGCACCCTGTATGTGCCGCAAGACTTCCCAGCTGCTTTGTAGCTGTATTTTTGTGGGCTAATGCTACAGCAGGGTCCGCTTACAATGCTACTTACATACACTCGTAGGTAATTAAAAAAAAAAAAAGCAGCGCTAATCATGTTTTATTGATTAAAACACATGGTCAATTAGTTTTTTAATCTGAATGTTCCACTTTAAATGCAGCTGATGGACCATGGGAAAGTAAGGGGGCACCCTAAACCCCTTGACTGCTAGAGATGTGTCCAATGTATTGCTTCACAATGAGTTAGTAACCTCTATAGGATCCAAGGGGTTAAATAATGAATACAACACTTCCCCTCCTGCCAACTGAATGCTCAGGCTTATAGAAACTTCACATGGTGCGCTTTCTTCATGTTAACTTGAATGAAGGTTGTGTTGTCACATTGCTACACTCAGTTCTAAGCGCTTATACCCACAGTAGCTTGACATAATCCTGAGTTTTCATACCCATCTCCACTCATTGGTGAGTTTTCACATTAGGCTTCACATTTTGAGCCAACTTTATTGTGTAACACACAGATCATGATCAGGGACTCTGGAGAAACCCTACCCCAACCCAAAAATCACACAGACAATTGAATTGGACGAAATATGTCTGCAGCTGCTAATTGACTAGCAAAATACGATATATGGCAAACATTATTTCTGAATGACCCAGGAGGCAGCGCCCAATTAAACCGTCATCTGACACCATGACAGATGAATACACGCCTGGTCTATGGACCAACCAGGAGAGATCCATCCAAGATAACCAATTCCCGAGCTCCTAATGCCCACAGAACAAGCAACCATAAAAAACACCTGCCCCACACCAAGGGCAGTAAAATACCACCAGTTCTAACACAAAACTATAACTTAAGAGTGCCATATTGTATTATTTTTTACTTATTTATTCATTACTAGCAGTTTGGGACGGCGTTGCCCGTCATGTTATGCAGGAAATGTTTCTTTTTTTTTAAATAAATGTTATGATAGTGAATTATAGCATAGGGTGTACGTGTCAGAAAAGTACACACAGTGATAGACAGAGACACATGCAACACACACATATACACACACATGCACTGACAACACAAACAGTGACACACAGCTGCAAATCAGAACATAAATACATACAGTGTGAGCAGTGTAAGTAACATACCTCCCAACATTTCATATGGCCAAAGAGGGACACTTGTGTTTTCGGTGGTGTTAGTGGGGGCATGGCTGGTGGTGTATTTTAGAGAATTTTTAACCCTTTGAGTGCCAGGGGGTAAGCAATGCATTGCATCCCCTCTGGCATTGAAATGGTTAAGTTACTCTTTCTGTAAGTGAATGATTTAGAAGAAGATGAAAGTATTTTTTTTACACAGACTAATTTAACAGATATATACAGAAGTTTATTCCCACATTACTGTGGGTTTTATTGATGTGGAGCAATCTGATACACTGGTATATACACCACACAATGTGATCTCCTAAATAGAGGAGCAGAGGGATTTGGGTGTCAAACAGGGACTGTCCCTCCTATACTGTATAGTGACAGTCCTTATACACAGACACATGCAGACTGTATACTATACAGCAGAGGTTCTCAACCCATGCCCTCAGTGGCCACTAACAGGCCAGGACTTAGGAATGTCACTGCTAGAACACAAGTGTGTTGATCAGAGGCTCAGTCATATTGATTAACTCACCTGTGCTCTTAAAAGGAAATTCTAAAATCCTGGCCTGTTAATAGCCACTGAGGGCACAGATTGAGAACCACTGCTATACAGTGCCAGACCATTGTAGAGAATTTTTAACCCTTTGAGTGCCAGGGGGTAAGCAATGCATTGCATCTCCTCTGGCACTGAAATGGTTAAGTTACTCCTTCTGTAAGTGAATGATTTAGAAGAAGATGAAAGTATTTTTTACACAGACTAATTTAACAGATATATACAGAAGTTTATACCCACATTACCGTGGGTTTTACTGATGTGAAGCAATCTGATACACTTGTACATTAGGCTGACCAGACCTCACCTTTAACCAGTGACACATATGAAAAATGCATACTGCAGGGCTGCTTTGATTTTGGTGCACTCCTGAAATATGCTTATTTCCTATGTGTCCCCGGTTAAAGGTAAGGTCTGGTCAGCCTACTGTATATACACCACACCGTGTGATCTCCTAAATAGAGGAGCAGAGGGATTTGGGTGTCAAACAGGGACTGTCCCTCCTATACTGTATAGTGCCAGTCCTTATACACAGACTGTATACTATACAATGCCAGACCAAATATAAATAGTTTGTCATACATGCTATACAGTGAGCTATGTACAGCATGGAGATGATTGCAGGAACTGGCACCTCTACTTACAGACAGACTGACAAACAACCTGCTCTCTTTCTCTCTCTTTGTGCAATATATAAATACAGTCACATCCATGTCTCTGCCATTTACCAGCTCAGCTGAAGCCTTGCTCTGCTCTGCCTGATCACCTCTCTGCCGTTGTTTCCACTTTCTCAGCAAGCCAGTATCCTCCTGCTGATTGTTTAGAAATCAGCTCACTTGTAGTAATTAGCAGAGCTGCGTAGGCTCAAAGACAGGGAATGAAGAAGCTGCATAATACAGATTGGACCATGGCCTTCCAGCTGTAGCTTGAACATTGTTCCCATCATCCTCAGCGTGCATGTGTGTATATGTGTGTATGTGTCTGCTAGTGTGTGTGTGTGGGAGGGCATGTGCATGTGTCTGTGGTGTAGGAGTGTGTGGCAGCCATTTTTTTTTTCAGCCTTAGATAGTGGTGGGCGGGCTGGATAGTGGGGGCAGGCCAAAAATCACACTCCCACAGAATCACCCAATGGCAGCAGTAATCCTTTTTACTGCCGCCCCTGGGTGTGTTTTGCCAGGCACAAAGTCTTCTTTTATATATATAGATTATTATTTTTTATTTTTTACTAGTTGAAGAGCTCGTTACACGGGCCACATCAACCACTGCGTGGGCAATCTCTACTGTGCATGACTTCATCGTTACACACGTTTTAGCGAATTATTATATAGGATTATGTGTTATTTTTTCATGTTGTCATGGCAAAGTGTAACATAAAGCAATAATGATGAGCATGTCAGACTGTGTAATGAAAAGCAATTCAGACTGAGTATTAATTATACGTTTGGTAATATAACGATAACATGGTGATTTATACTTGTTCAGTACTGTGGCTCTGCATGGCCATTTAGATGTGAATTGCTTAGTACAAGGCCAGCCTTAACCCTTTGTTACATATTTGAAATCTTTATTACAATCTGCCGATATGTCATGTAAACCAAAAGTCCAGTTTAGGAGACATTCATTCTTTTATTACAAGAGGAAAGTGAAAGTCTCCTGGTACAGCACAGTACTTAATTAGCATAAGAAACGTCACTAGTACCGCATGGGTACCACATTTAGCATACATTAGCATATGATACCAAATGTAATCATCTCCTTAACTTAACTTAAATCAATGCAAACTTGATTCAAGGTGACAGGTCCCACCTCTGAGGGCCACAGGGGTGAGAAACACATTTCTCTGCAATGCTTTGCTCACCCTTCGGGCACTCGAAGGGTTAATGGATGACATGGGTATGCAGCACATTGGTTTGTCCATAAAGGGGTTTAAAGGAGAACTATCACCCCATCTAAAGTCCACTCCATCTAATAAGGCATCTAGGGATAAGCTTAACAATCAAACTGTTATGCAGAATAAAGACGCGTTAGTCAGTAAACCTTTTTCAGCTGACACTGACGGCCAGGCAACAGGGCACTAGAGGCATTTGTTCCTTCCGGTACCTTAAGGTACCATGCAACGCCTCCTAGAGGAGACCGGGACTGACGGTGCAGGGGCACAGATGCCTGTAGCCTGGCCGTCGGCTGAGAAAGGTTTTCTGACTAACGCGTCTTTATTCTGCATAACAGTTTGATTGTTAAGCTTATCGCTAGATGCCTAATTAGGTGGGGTGGACTGCAGTTGGGATGGTAGTTCTCCTTTAAGTGGAATTGATGCTGTTCACATTCTCATCTCAGTGACAGCGTCAATCTCGATAGGATTTGGTTTATATCAAGGAGCTGGGACTGTCCGTCAAGGAGAGGCAACTGTGGGGGGGGGGAAGGTGGATGCACTAAACAGTGATTGAGGTGATAACATGGAGATGACTTCTCTGTAGGGTGAACACACATCCCGGAAGGTCTGGGACTGTCCCTTATTGGGGGTCTGTGTCCCACGTCCCAGGTCACCCCCCACCGGCACAACAAAAAGTCCCGGAATGGAGTAACACGCACCAGTCCAGCCAGCCAATGAAATGTATTTGCTATATGGTCCTCATTGGCTGGCTGAGCCAGCCAATGAAGACCATATAGCAAATACATTTCATTGGTTGGCTGGACTGATGCATGTGAAACAGCTGGGATGGATCAGGTATGCTGGCGCTGCAAGTGAGACCCGCAGATGAGGCTCCCGCCGGCGCTCACCATCTTTCTGAGGCTGACACAGAGTAAGGGTTCACACTGGGACCAGACTCAGAAAGATGGTCAGCGCCGGCGGGAGCCTCAGTCGCAGGACTAGGGTGACCACATGTCCTGGAATGGCTGAATGGAAATGTGATCACCCTCTTCTCTGTTTCCAATGTTATTCTATAGAGGCTATGCACTAAGATCTCCAAAAGTGCATAGGATCCATAGAATAAAATAGGAATTGAAGAAGTGGTATCACTGGAGCAGTCATCTCCTCCAAGCGTACAGTAAAACACTGTGCCCGATTTTAACCCTTTGAGTGCCAGAGGGGTAAGCAACACATTTCTTTACAATGCTTTGCGTACCCCTCCGGCACTCAAAGGATTAAGCCTAAAACCGATTTATCTGTTTGTTTAGCTCCACGGATGCCAGCGATGTCACCAACACAACATGGAGCAATGTGTGGAGGCCTTGCTAGTATCTAAGGGGTTAATTAAAGCAAGTAGAGCGACAATTGGCACAAAATCTATAGAGCCAAAAACCCAATTAGCCCATATGGTGTTTGTTTGATGTATTATGGTGCTTAGGTTTTCTGCCGTCGAAATTCAAAGACTTTTGTAAGTTAGCCTCTGTGTATATTTTTAGAAGAAAAAGATGTTCCACCCTGTTTACCATGGAACCTAGATATGCCTCAATTAATTGGATTCCCTGCTATCTTTCTCACCTCCTGCGGGTTCGTAATATAAATAGGAATGACAAAGTGAGAAGGACGGACCGGAATGCATTAGACAGCAGTTGGGATGCAGAACATGTTCTATACAGACGTGACTGCAGTACAGTGCTGAACGCCACAGAGCACACCAACAGGTCATATTATCAGAATATCCCAGTTTAAGCATGAGTAGATCAGTTACAATGACTGATCTAGTGATTAGCTCTTTCTAGTGAAGCAGGGATATTCTAGGAACCTGACCTGTTAGTGTGTCCCAAGGACTAACATTGAAAATCACAGCAAAAGAGAAATAACATACTAATGAGTGCACCTCACCAAGGAGGCCCGAGGAGGCCGAAATGTACACTTTAGGTTGGCTGCTTCTCTCATTCAGACATGGCTCGCCTGGCGTCTCCTGGCTGGACTGTCATCTGGGAAGAAGAGTATGTTCATACCTGGGAACTTTGTCCTCTTGAGCCCCTGGAGAGGGCTTTTGTGGTGCAGCTGGGGGATATAAATTATGTGATTTGTTCACAAAGGGGAGGAGCTTAATCACTGGTGGGGGTTGGGCTTAACTGTTTTGCATCATAAAGTGGGCGAAAAGTGGGCAGGACAGTACGGGAAGGAGGAGAAATGGGAAGAATAGGGTGGGAAAGACTAAACATGGGTGGGAAGTGGGTGGAACAAGGTGGGAAGAAGGAGGAATGGGTGAAAAGTGGGAGGAAAAGGGTGGGAAGGAGAAGACGTGTGCGGGAAGTGGACAGGAAATGGTGAGTGGGAAGTTGGATGAACAGGGTGGGAGGGAGGAGAAGTGGGTGGGAAGTGGGAGGAACAGGATGTGAAGGAGGAGAAGTGGAAGGAACAGAATGTGAAGGAGGAGAAGTGGGAGGAACAGGATGTGAAGGAGGAGAAGTGGGAGGGAAGTGGGAGGAACAGGGCAGGAAGGAGAAGAAGCAAGTGGGAAGTAGGAGGAACAGGGTGGGAAGGAGGAGAAGCGGGTGGGAAGTGGGAGGAACAAGGTGTGAAGGAGGAGAAGTGGGAAGGGAAGAGGACAAAACATGGTAGGAAGGAGGATAAGAGGGTGGGAAGGAGGAGAAGCGGGTGGGAAGTAGGAGGAACAGGCAGGGAAGGATGAGAAGTGGGTGGGAAGTAGAAGGAAAAGGGTAGGAAGGAGGAAAAGTGCATAGGAAGTTGGTGGAACAGTATTGGAAGGAGTAGAATTGGGTGGGATGTGGACAGAACAAGGTGGGAAGGAGAAGAAGTGTATTCCTACTGTACTAGTATAAAAGGGGTGTCAGTGTCCCCATGTATTCCTGCTGTACTAGTATAAAAGGGGTGTCAGTGTCCCTATGTATTCCTGCTGTACTAGTATAAAAGGGGTGTCAGTGTCCCCATGTATTCCTGCTGTACTAGTATAAAAGGGGTGTCAGTTCCCCATGTATTCCTGCTGTACTAGTATAAAAGGGGTGTCAGTGTCCCTATGTATTCCTGCTGTACTAGTATAAAAGGGGTGTCATTCCCCCATGTACTACTGCTGTACTAGTATAAAAGGGGTGTCAGTGTCCCCATGTATTCCTGCTGTACTAGTATAAAAGGGGTGTCAGTTCCCCATGTATTACTGCTGTACTACTATAAAAGGGATGTCAGTTCCCCGTGTATTCCTGCTGTACTAGTATAAAAGGGGTGTCAGTTCCCCATGTATTCCTGCTGTACTAGTATAAAAGGGGTATCAGTGTCCCCATGTATTCCTGCTGTACTAGTATAAAAGGGGTGTTAGTTCCCCCATGTATTCCTGCTGTACTAGTATAAAAGGGGTGTCAGTTCCCCATGTATTACTGCTGTACTAGTATAAAAGGGATGTCAGTTCCCCATGTATTCCTGCTGTACTAGTATAAAAGGGATGTCAGTTCCCCCATGTATTCCTGCTGTACTAGTATAAAAGGGGTGTCAGTTCCCCATGTATTACTGCTGTACTAGTATAAAAGGGGTGTCAGTTCCCCATGTATTCCTGCTGTACTAGTATAAAAGGGGTGTCAGTTCCCCATGTATTACTGCTGTACTAGTATAAAAGGGGTGTCAGTGTCCCCATGTATTCCTGCTGTACTAGTATAAAAGGGGTGTCAGTGTCCCCATGTATTACTGCTGTACTAGTATAAAAGGGGTATCAGTGTCCCCATGTATTCCTGCTGTACTAGTATAAAAGGGGTGTCAGTTCCCCATGTATTACTGCTGTACTAGTATAAAAGGGGTGTCAGTTCCCCCATGTATTCCTGCTGTACTAGTATAAAAGGGGTATCAGTGTCCCCATGTATTCCTGCTGTACTAGTATAAAAGGGGTGTCAGTTCCCCATGTATTACTGCTGTACTAGTATAAAAGGGGTGTCAGTTCCCCCATGTATTCCTGCTGTACTAGTATAAAAGGGGTGTCAGTTCCCCATGTATTCCTGCTGTACTAGTATAAAAGGGGTGTCAGTGTCCCCATGTATTACTGCTGTACTAGTATAAAAGGGGTATCAGTGTCCCCATGTATTCCTGCTGTACTAGTATAAAAGGGGTGTCAGTTCCCCATGTATTACTGCTGTACTAGTATAAAAGGGGTGTCAGTTCCCCCATGTATTCCTGCTGTACTAGTATAAAAGGGGTGTCAGTTCCCCCATGTATTCCTGCTGTACTAGTATAAAAGGGGTGTCAGTTCCCCCATGTATTCCTGCTGTACTAGTATAAAAGGGGTGTCAGATCCCCATGTATTACTGCTGTACTAGTATAAAAGGGGTGTCAGTTCCCCATGTATTACTGCTGTACTAGTATAAAAGGGGTGTCAGTTCCCCATGTATTCCTGCTGTACTAGTATAAAAGGGGTATCAGTGTCCCCATGTATTACTGCTGTACTAGTATAAAAGGGGTGTCAGTGTCCCCATGTATTACTGCTGTACTAGTATAAAAGGGGTGTCAGTTCCCCATGTATTCCTGCTGTACTAGTATAAAAGGGGTATCAGTGTCCCCATGTATTACTGCTGTACTAGTATAAAAGGGGTGTCAGTTCCCCATGTATTCCTGCTGTACTAGTATAAAAGGGGTATCAGTGTCCCCATGTATTACTGCTGTACTAATATAAAAGGGGTGTCAGTTCCCCCATGTATTCCTGCTGTACTAGTATAAAAGGGGTGTCAGTTCCCCCATGTATTCCTGCTGTACTAGTATAAAAGGGGTGTCAGTGTCCCCATGTATTCCTGCTGTACTAGTATAAAAGGGGTGTCAGTTCCCCCATGTATTCCTGCTGTACTAGTATAAAAGGGGTGTCAGTGTCCCTATGTATTCCTGCTGTAGTAGTATAAAAGGGGTGTCAGTTCCCCATGTATTCCTGCTGTACTAGTATAAAAGGGGTGTCAGTTCCCCATGTATTACTGCTGTACTAGTATAAAAGGGGTGTCAGTTCCCCCATGTATTACTGCTGTACTAGTATAAAAGGGGTGTCAGTTCCCCCATGTATTCCTGCTGTACTAGTATAAAAGGGGTGTCAGTTCCCCCATGTATTCCTGCTGTACTAGTATAAAAGGGGTGTCAGTTCCCCATGTATTACTGCTGTACTAGTATAAAAGGGGTGTCAGTTCCCCATGTATTACTGCTGTACTAGTATAAAAGGGGTGTCAGATCCCCATGTATTATTGCTGTACTAGTATAAAAGGGGTGTCAGTTCCCCATGTATTACTGCTGTACTAGTATAAAAGGGGTGTCAGTTCCCCATGTATTCCTTCTGTACTAGTATAAAAGGGGTGTCAGTTCCCCATGTATTCCTGCTGTACTAGTATAAAAGGGGTATCAGTGTCCCCATGTATTACTGCTGTACTAATATAAAAGGGGTGTCAGTTCCCCCATGTATTCCTGCTGTACTAGTATAAAAGGGGTGTCAGTTCCCCCATGTATTCCTGCTGTACTAGTATAAAAGGGGTGTCAGTTCCCCCATGTATTCCTGCTGTACTAGTATAAAAGGGATGTCAGTTCCCCATGTATTCCTGCTGTACTAGTATAAAAGGGATGTCAGTTCCCCATGTATTCCTACTGTACTAGTATAAAAGGGTTGTCAGTTTCCCATGTATTCCTGCTGTACTAGTATAAAAGGGGTGTCAGTTCCCCATGTATTCCTGCTGTACTAGTATAAAAGGGGTGTCAGTTCCCCATGTATTACTGCTGTACTACTATAAAAGGGGTGTCAGTGTCCCCATGTATTACTGCTGTACTAGTATAAAAGGGGTGTCAGTTCCCCATGTATTCCTGTTGTACTAGTATAAAAGGGGTGTCAGTTCCCCATGTATTCCTGTTGTACTAGTATAAAAGGGGTGTCAGTTCCCCATGTATTCCTGCTGTACTAGTATAAAAGGGGTGTCAGTTCCCCCATGTTTTACTGCTGTACTAGTATAAAAGGGGTGTCAGTTCCCCCATGTATTACTGCTGTACTAGTATAAAAGGGGTGTCAGTTCCCCATGTATTACTGCTGTACTAGTATAAAGGGGGTGTCAGTTCCCCATGTATTACTGCTGTACTAGTATAAAAGGGGTGTCAGTTCCCCATGTATTACTGCTGTACTAGTATAAAAGGGGTATCAGTTCTCCATGTATTACTGCTGTACTAGTATAAAGGGGTGTCAGTTCCCCATGTATTACTGCTGTACTAGTATAAAAGGGGTGTCAGTTCCCCATGTATTACTGCTGTACTAGTATAAAAGGGGTATCAGTTCCCCATGTATTACTGCTGTACTAGTATAAAAGGGGTGTCAGTTCCCCCATGTATTACTGCTGTACTAGTATAAAAGGGGTGTCAGTTCCCCATGTGTTCCTGCTGTACTAGTATAAAAGGGGTGTCAGTGTCCCCATGTATTCCTGCTGTACTAGTATAAAAGGGGTGTCAGTGTCCCTGTGTATTACTGCTGTACTAGTATAAAAGGGGTGTCAGTTCCCCATGTATTACTGCTGTACTAGTATAAAAGGGGTGTCAGTTCCCCATGTGTTCCTGCTGTACTAGTATAAAAGGGGTATCAGTTCCCCATGTATTACTGCTGTACTAGTATAAAAGGGATGTCAGTTCCCCATGTATTACTGCTGTACTAGTATAAAAGGGGTGTCAGTTCCCCATGTATTCCTGCTGTACTAGTATAAAAGGGGTGTCAGTTCCCCCATGTATTACTGCTGTACTAGTATAAAGGGGGTGTCAGGTGAGATGTGAACAGAACAGGGTGGGAGGGAGAAGAAGTGGGTGAGAAGTGAAAGGAACAGGGTGGGAAGGTGGAAAAGTGGAGAGAGTTTCATAAGAAATTCACCATTGCCGGAAAATCAGCCTCTGTTCCCGGAGACCCATAAATTAACTGCAAGAACTGGAGTTTCCGGGGAAGATCCAGGGAGCTCCTAGGTACTTGTATGATATGCTTCAGGATAGTTCTCCTCTGAGCCCTTATGAGCTAAAAAAGATTGCACCCTGGGTAGGATACCAGTCCTGTCTAGTTTAGCGTCTCTAACTTCCACTTTAAATAACAAGCTAAGGCCCAGTTCATTGGGAGACTTTGTTGCTGCAACTTTGTTGCAAAATGTTGCAGCAACACAAAGTTGTCATTGACAATGTCTAGCTGTACAAGTCACCCCTTATGAAATACCCCCAAAAAACCAAGCTGTTGGCACAAAATCATTCACATGAACTAAGCTATGAATGAATCTAGGCAGAGGCCACGCGTAGAAACGGGCACATTTGGTCTGGAAGAGAAATAATTCACGTATTGTTAAGGGAATTAGCGTAAAATGCCACATAAAGGTTGATTTCTCAAAAATGATTTATTTCACAGACCAATGGCTAATTGAACAATTTGTCACAGGGTGACAGGTCCATTTTAAATGGGGCCTTTAACTGAAGACCGGTAGACCGATTTCCAACGTATTGCTTCACAGCGCATCGGAGACCTTTCTAGAATTTCAAGGAATTAACCCTTTGAGTGCAAGGAACGTATTCAACGCATTGCGTTGCAATGCGTTGAATACCTTCCTAGCACTCCAAGGGTTAAATGTTCCTCTTAAACCAATTGGAATCTGAAGTATAAATGTGTGCTTTTGGCCATAATGACAGAGAAGTTTGTTATTCTTTGCAAGGAAGAATCATATTGTTCCTAGATGTGTATGCTTATTAACCCTTCAAGCTCAGGGAAGGGGGGTGTTTAAAGGGATAGTAATACTTAAATATTACTAATCCCTATAGTAAAGTCCTATTAAAAATAAATGTATTGCCCCCAGTGTCATCTCTCAGACCTTTATGGTTTGAGAGATAATCGCTCCTAAAGTTGCCCTCTCCCTCCCCCTTTCCCGTAGTCAGCGTTCTAGCTGACTGAACGGAAATCCAGTCATAGATCGTCAGGCGGCTCTGCAGCAGAGCCGCGATTGCGTTAACTAAAAAAAAAACTTTCACTAAAACGGTCTTCTGCATGTGATTGCAAACCAAGAACAAACCAAGCACACGTAGAAGACCATTTCAGTGAAAGTTTTTTTTTTTATTAACGTGATCATGGCTGTGCTGCAGAGCCACCTGATGATCTAAGACCGGATTTCCCTTCAGTCAGCTACAACGCTGACTATGGAGAAGGGGGAGGGAGAGGGCAACTTTAGGAGCGATTATCTCTCAAACCATAAAGGTTTGAGAGATGACACTGGGAACAATACATTTATATTTACTATAGGGATTAGTAATAATAAAGAATTACTATCCCTTTAAATATTTGTTCCATACATTACTCTGTCTGTATAATAAACTAACATTTTTTAGGTGTTGTCCAAGAAAAAAACTGACAAATATGATTTTTCGGTCTGCTCTGATTTTCAGTTTTTTGTTTTTTTTAAGAGCAAGAAAATAATTTTGTGTAGAAATAAGGAAACTGAAGCTTGTTTTTCAATTGGAAAATGTTCACGATTGCAAGCCAGACATTTTTGCTTACTTTTAATAAATAAGAGAATGTTTCATTTCAAAATATGCACAGAGAGGCTCAAATAGAGATGAAAAAGAAAATGGCTGTGTGACTATTAACACCGCCCAAGAAATGTCACTGTTGTTTGTTGGAATCTCCACAGGTACCCAAAGGGTTAAACACTTTTGTTGTTAAAGGGATAGTAATGTTTCATAATAAAAGCAGATCTAATTAATCATCATAGTTTTGGGCTTTGGAGAGTGTTATTTCAATTCTGTCAGAGTTGTAGTTCATGAGTAATTCAATGACAAAGTGTCCCCCTCCTGCCCCTTTTACTGATGTAAAACTGCTCAGCCAGAGCAGAAGGGAGGTGCCCAGGTAGACTGCAGAGAGGGACAATCTTCAATTAAGATAAGGGAAAAACCTAAAATAACTGTCAAGGGGGGCAGGGTTTTCATTGTTCTCACAGTAGAATATTGACCCTTGATGTGAGCTGTCTGGTCTGTGGACTGGATTCCACATTTGAGGAGTGGGGGCTTACACTACGTAAAAGGGGTGGGAGGGGAAACTTTATCATTCAATTACTCTTGTACTACAACTCTGACAGTACTGAAATAACACTCTCCATGGCTCAAATACTATGAAGATTAATTGGAGCTGCTGTTTTTGTGATGCATTACTATCCCTTTAAAGACGAATATCGTGTTTTGCTCTTCTCTCTGGCTTTTATTAATTACAATGATTTTTACAGAGGATCAAACACTATAAAAGGAAAAAGGTAAAAGATGTACATTCTCCCCCACCTCAGCAAACAGAGGGCTAAAATATTTGTATTATTTATATTGTATATTTACAGAAGAGGGAGGAATGCAGGTTGGAGGGGGTCATCATAAATTATAAATTATGAATAGAAAAAAAAGTGCTAAATCCGCAGTTTGCTTAAAGAAAGACATATTTAAAGTTACATGTTATACGCATACCTGGGAACTTCCAATCGAGGTCTGCCGGGAGGGGAGTCCTCTGGTGCAGCAGGTGGGTGACAGTAATGACGTGAATTGCGTCAAAAAGGGGCGGGGCTTGATGCGAGTTGGGGGGCAGGGCTTAAAGGTGACACACAGAAGGCAGGGGAAGGAGGAACGCTGGGAGAAACAACGGATGTGGCAGAGTTTCAATAGAAATTCCCCACATCTGGAGGAATCTGCCTCTGCCCCGGAGACCCGGTAAAGCTCTGTCATAACCAGAGTCTCCGGGGGAAAATCCGCAGAGTTCCCAGGTATGGTTATACATTTGCATACACACACACAGTCACAATTGCATTTATACACAAACACAGGAAAGCATGCATATACAGACACAAAAAATACATACACAAACACAGGCAAATGTGTATACAGACACATATATATACAAACATGCATACACACAAATATGCACCGTTTGCACACACACAAACATAAACACATATACACATAGGCAAATATGCATGTGCACGCATAGATACATGTAAACGTATATACATACACACAGATAAATGCGTATAGACACAGATAAACATATATACATACACACACACATATCTATACACACCTAGATAAATGTATATACAGGGCTCAAAATTTCCACTCGCCGCTAGCCAACGGCGAGTGAAAATTCAGCCCTGGCGAGTAGAAATTCAGGCCTGGTGGTTATGTTATGTATTACAGTGGCGAGTAACTTTTCATGTCTGGCTAGTAGCAAAGGACTTCAAATTATAAGCCCTGTATATACGCACACAAAGATCAACATATATACATATACACACACAGAGATATACGTTTATACGCACCTACACACACACACAGATAAGCATACACACACAGAGATATACGTGTATACACAGATATACATTTATAAATATACATACACATGATAAACTTATACACACACACACACACACACACAGAAAACATATAAACACATACATATATATACACACACTCAAAACATATATATATATATATATATATATATATATATATATATATATACAAATATAAATAATATATATACTCACACACACAGATAAAAGTATATACATACACACACACATAGATAAATGTATACACACAGATATATAAATGTATACACATACACAGATATATAAATGTATACATACACACACACATATATATAGAAATGTATACATGTGCACACACACATACACACGCACACACACACACATACACATACATATATACACACACACATACACACACACACACACACACATACACACACATATACACACAAACATACACACAGACACATACACACACATATACACAAACACACACACACACACATATACACACACACACACACATATACACAAACACACACACACATATACACACAAACATACACACACACAAACACACACACATATACACACAAACATACACACACACACATACACACACACACACATATACACACACATATACACATACACACACACACACACACGTGAAAATCTGGACATAAAAGGGAAATGTTTAGGTTTTTTTTCCCCCAAACATCAGAAAATTGATGCTGTTATACAAAGAGCAAATGGATTATTTCTGGAGCAAACCAACTGCATCATAGGGGAGAAATCAAAATTCCATTGATGTAAAACTGAGCTTTTAAGCCCTAGAGAGATCTGCAGCGCATTGCAAAGATAAAAGCCGCAGTTAAGTGAGATGGGATTTTTATTTGTACAAATCAGCACGGTTGGTTTGCTCTGGAATTGCTGTGTTTCCTCAATGCTTTCCGCTTGTGTTAGAATAAAAATAGCCCAGATGCTATGCTAACAGGAGGGTCTCATACAAATACAATTACCATTTAGTAAGAACAAAGGTTTAATAAATACATATATGAGCTTCTGTAACTGTTAAACAGATTGTATGTGCATCTGCCATGTTTCCTTCATAATCTCATACCAAGAAACCAGTCACATTGTAAGAAACCAGACAATTCAATACAATATAATCTGGGTGATTGGTTAATTTCCAATTACAGGCTATCAAACATGTGCGGCTGGTCAGAGATGCGTGACTAGGGACAAACCTGCCATGTAATTTAGCAGGTTCTATAAGAATAGTGTCCGACCCAGTCTCTCTCATGAGTCCATTACACAGAGAGAACATATCCCATAGCACATCATACTGATCCTGCCAAAATGGCAGTCCAACCACAAAGTGCCAGGCAATTCCTTTCTGAACAAGAGAAACCCCCAGCCCTGGCGCATGTTTTTGCTTTGTTGGGTCTCATCAGTGAAGTGTAGTTAATCTCTCTAGGCACGGTGAGCAAGAGGTACACGTCTGGATTTCCCCTGTTAGCCTTGGAGTGAGCAAACCCGAAGGTAATCTTCAGAGGCGGATTAAGACTCCATAAGGCCCTAGACAAGGTCAGGGCCGGCGCCACCTATAGGCAAAGTAGGTGCCGGTTAGAGCAGAGCCACATGCACTTCGGTGGCGGCTGCTGTGAAGAGGGAAAGAGCGACAGCCACGGGGAGCGGAGATCAATGACGGAAGAAGAGGGAGACAGTGAGCGGTGATCAGTACAGGGCGCACTCAGAGGAGTAGCAGAAAGTTTTGCCTGATATGTCATCTTGGAGCCCTGGGGCCCCCGGACAGTACATTGCACTAGCATAATTGACTTGTTTCTTAATCCTTCAGTGCTAGAGGTTGCTAAGCATTGGGATGAGTACCCCTCTGGCACTGAAGGTGTTAAGTGCCTCTGGACCCTGGTGCTCATAAATCTATATGCGATCACTGCACTGCTCCTGCTGATATCTTGTGAGATTTGTGAGTGACGTCTATCTGCAGCAGGCAGCACGGGCTTCTTAAAGGGATAGTAATACTTAAAATGTAAAAAAAAATATGTTGTAGGGTTTATCCCCCTGAGTAAAACAAGAGTACTCCCACTGCTGAAAGGTGTTTCATTCAAAAGTTATTAGTTTTCAAAGTTGAATTTTTTAGGTGCAATATCACAGTGGCCTGAAATTGTGCAGTGGCGCTGTTGCTACACCATCCTATGGAGATTTATGGTCCTGGGACCAGAGCTGTCCATGGGATCGTGTAGCAACAGCGCCACTGTACAATTTCAGGCCACTGTGATATTGCACCTAAAAAATTCAACTTTGAAAATTAATAACTTTTGAATGAAACACCTTTCAGCAGCGGGAGTACCCTTGTTTTACTCAGGGGGATAAACCCTACAACATATTTTTTTTACATTTTAAGTATTACTATCCCTTTAAGGCTGGAAATGCCTACAGTTCAGTCTTGTAGCGAGTGAGTGGGAGAGAATGGTAGGGGAGGCCAGTAAGTGGGACATGGAGGCAGGGACTGGAGCAAGAGGTGACATCAAGGGGGAAAGGAGAGACTGGTGTGTCTGCAGGCATTGTGTGCAGGGAGCAGGCTAGGATAAGTGTAAAAACGTATCATCCAGCTGCTGGCTTTTATAAAGAATACCCAGCTTCCTCTACAGCTCTGATGGTTAACCCCTTCAGTACAAGAGGGCAGAATACCCAGCTTCCTTTACCGCTCTGATGGTTAACCCCTTTAGTACAAGAGTGCAGCGCTGCAATGCATTGCACACCACTGGCACTCAAAGGGCTCACCTTTTTCCTCTCATTAAAGACAGATGAAAGGAGATAGAAGGGACCAGTGTCTGAATGACTTGCTTTTACTAAGGCACTTAGAATAAAACAGGCTTTTAAAGAAATGACACTTGAGGGTTAATCTGGCTCTTAAAGGGATAGTAATACTTCAGTATTACAAATCCCTATATTAAAGCCCTAGTAAAAAGAAACGTTTTGCCCTCAGTGTCATCTCTCAAACCTTTATGGTGTGAGAGATGAACACTCTTAAAGTTGCCCTCTCCCTCCCCCTTCCCCGTAGTCAGCATTCTAGCTGACTCAGGGAAATCTGGTCAGAGATCATCAGGTGGCTCTGCAGCAGAGCCGCTATCGCGTTAACTAAAAACAAAACTTTCACTAAAACGGTCTTCTACGTGTGCTTGCAAACCAAGCACAAACCAATCACATGTAGAAGACCATTTCAGTGAAAGTTTTTTTTTTAGTTAACGCGATCGCGGCTGTGCTGGAGAGCCGCCTGAAAGTCGTACGACTCTGTTCCCTGCAGTCAGCTAGAACGCTGACTACGGGGAAGGGTGAGGGAGAGGGCAACTTTACTAGCGATTATCTCTCAAACCATAAAGGTTTGAGATATGACACTGGGGGCAATACGTTTCTTTTTACAAGGGCTTTAATATAGGGATTTGTAATACTGAAGTATTACTATCCCTTTAAGACACACAAGAGGAGAAAGAGAGTAGGACCCATGTCTGACTGACTGCTTTACATTCAGTCAGAGACCGGCCCTTTCTCTCTCATATATCTTTAATGACAGGAAACAGATTAACCCTTGAGCACCATTTAACCCCTTAAGGACAATGGACCTACCTGGTATGTCCCACAAAAACTGTCACTTAGTGACAATGGATGACCCAGGTACGTCCGGGAAATCCGGGTCCCCACTCGGCTGCACGCTGTTCAGGAATCTGGAATCATTTGGCAAAAAAAAAAAAAAGAAAGATGTTAGCCGCTAAGTCACTAAGGGGTTAATTTGAAGTCTGTTTAGTCTAATGCACTGAGAAGGAACTGAATGTAAAGCAAGTCAGGTAGACCTCTCTCCTCTCTCTTTATATCTGTATTTTATGACAGGAAACAGATTAACCATTTGAATGCCAGAGGGGTGCACATTGACACATACACATACAGTAAATACACATAGACACTTATAAATACACACACATTGACACATACACATATAGGGCACACACTGACAGTATACACATACGGGGGAGAGGCATTAAGGGGCGGGGTACAAAGGACGGAGCCAAGGGAGCGGCAAAATTAGGTTTTTCCCAGGGTGGCAAAAATCCTTGCACCAACCCTGGACAAGGTACCAATTTGGAGTCCCACACCTCTTGATCTGGTGCTACTAGCAGGTTCTGACATTGTAGCTTTAATTGAAGTGGGAGCAACTGGATAAAGCTGGTTTCTTTTAACCCCTTAAGGACCGGCGGTCCTGGGACATTTCCGTCCCATAATGACCGCATAGGAGCACTTGGATGCGCTGGTACACGTGGGGCCTGATAGAGATCGCTCCGATCTTGGATCGGTCAATTTCAGGCCCTATTTTTACTTACAGCGCTCCCGGTAGAGCGCTGTAAGTAAAAAGTATGTGATATACTATGACCGTCATCGGTCCTTGAGTATTTCAAGGACCGTGACGGTCCTGGTACGTCAAGGGTCCTTAAGGGGTTAAAGGCATAGTAATGTTTCACAAAAACAGCAGCTCCAATTAATCCTCATAGTATTTGGGCCATGGAGAGTGTTATTTCAATATTGTCAGAGTTGTCAATGATAAAGTATCCCCCTCCCATCCCTTTTACCTAGTGTAAGTCACGTCCCCTCAGATTAAGCTAACCAGATCTCACCTTTAACCGGGGACACATAGGAAATAGCCATGTTGCAGTACTTCACTGAAATCAATACAGTCCTGCAGTATGTATTTTTCCTAGGCGTCCCCGGTTAAAGGTGAGGTCTGGTCAGCCTACCTCAGATGTGGAATCTGGTCGCTTGACCGGACAGATCACAGCAAGAGACAATCTTCTTACTGTGATCATAAGGAAAACACTGCCCCCCCTTGACAGGTTTTTCAGATTTTTCCTTATGCTCAATGAAGATTGTCCCTCTCTGTGATCCATCCAGACAGTCTTGCTGCTCTGAGGTGAGCAGTATTACATCAGTATAAGGGTCGGGGGGGGGGGGGGGCGTATACTCTTGAACTACAAGGCCCAAATGCTATGAAGATTAATTGGAGCTGATTTTATTGTGAAACATTACTATCCCTTTAACAAAAAGGGAAACTAACAAAAGAGCAATTACATTCTATATCTACAAGCAGCGGTGTCCACTTAAGTCCTCAAGGACTGCTAACAGGCCATGATTTAAGGATTTCCCTGCTTGTGCACAGGTGACTCATTTAAAATTGATAACAGTTTAGTAGGATATAACACTGAAATCGCTCTGGCCACACCTATTACAGAGAATGTGGGTGTGTCTAGCACAGCTGAGGCACCGCCCCTAAAAATTTGGGTCTCTAGCAGTTGCCTATTCTCCCTATTGGGAAATCAGGAACTGAATACAACTTCGTCTTTGGGCCTCTTATTCCTTGACGACCTGTTGTTGGACTACACATCTCTCTTAACCCTTTCAGTGCTAGAGAGCTATCCAATGCATTGAGCTGCAATGCATTGAATGCCTCTCTGGCACTCAAAGGGATAAAGGCCTTAGCAGCCTGTGACTTCTTACCAGTTGTATGAGGACTCCTCTTTCTGTAATGGACCAGGTGTTGGTGACCTGCCTCTCTATAACATCTCTGTGTTTCGGTCATCAGGATTTGTCATCTTGTGTCGGCTTACCTGCTGTTGAACTACAACTCTTTGGGGAGATTTAAAAAAGTGGAGATAAAGGGGAACTACCACCCCAAATAAAGTCACCCCATTAATTAGCCATATAGCGAAAATCTAACCAATAGTCATATTATCCAGCATAATTACCACGTTAGTCAGAAATCCTACTTCTGCTGAGAATGACGGGCAGGAATCAGTGCAGACATCTTGGCTTAGAAACATCTGCTCCCCTGCGCCGTCCGTCCTGGTCTCCTCTAGGAGGCGCTGCATTGTACCTTAAGGTAACAGAAGGGACTGACTGCGCACGATTGCAGATACCTCTAAAGCAAGAAGTCTGGCCGTCAGTCTCTGCAGAAGTAGGATTTCTTAAAGGGGAACTACCACCCCGCAAAAACTGTATGTTAATTAAGTCTTCATCTGGCGACTAGCTGCTTAGTAGCGCTAGTCGCCAGAAATATTACCTGGTTTGAAAGATTTTCTACTTATTCGGAGGCTGACAGTAGCAGGAAGCATGGACATCTTGCCATAGTGACGTCCGTGCTCCTGCGCTGTCAGTCCCTTTTGGAGCCGGCCGGCCCTTTAATAACGCTGTAAATTATGCTTGATAATATTACTATTGGTAAGTATCGCTATATGGCTAATTATTGGGGTGACTTTATTTGGGGTGATAGCTCCCCTTTAATGGAAAAGAAGTGTTAAAATGACTGTAAGATAGTCGCTGGTAGTTATATAAGTATTAAGGGCCGTTTAGATGGATTTAAAGAGTGTAGTACGTTTTTTTTTTAATAAAATTGAGCAAGGACGTTTGTAAAAAGTGGCTCAGTGAATTTATAAAGAAACTAGTGTAAAAGCCCATATACATGGGCCAAGGTCCGGGTGATGTTAACCCTTTGAGTGACAGAGGGGTACGCACTCAAAGGGTTAAGAGGCCGGTCCTGCTCTGCATCCTGCAGCAGACGCAGTCATGCACTGTAGAGACTGCCCAAAAGCACAGAATGCTCCCAGCACAGAACTCCCAGCATTCCGTCCTCCCAGCACAGAACTCCCAGCATTCCGTGCTCCCAACATTCTTTGTTCCCAGCACAGAACTCCCAGAATTCTGTGCTCCCAACATTCAGTCCTCCCAGCATTCTGTGCTCCCAACATTCCGTGCATTCGAACAGTCTCTACTGACCATGACTGCTTCTGACAAACATCCTAGTGAATTATTATATAGGATGTCGCTATCTGTGCCAATTTAGCAACCGCATTTTCACCATATATTTATGGTCATGTCTGACCTGTTCTTATTCTTTGCGGTCACCACATTTATAAATGTAACTAGAGTACTTTATAAATACCAGCACTCATAATAAGGAATAAGATCATTTTAAGGATCCGTTCACAAAAACAAACAAGAACACTTTTTATAAATCTCCCCCCTTCTCCTTACGGAAACAGGGGTTGGCAACTTATGGATGCTTACCAGTTGCTGTACTATATCTTCCATCATCCCCAGCTGCCAAAGGAAGTTGTAGTCAAAAACCTGGAAAGAGACAGTTTGCCCAGCCTTTCCTGGGTTTTAAGATCTACATTAGGGATATTGTCTGCACTAAAACCTTCCTCTAGTGTAATATCCACCATCTGAATTAACTTGCTGTTCCACTTCTGTTTTCCAATACAACCAGCAGACAACACAGCTGTGTTATTAGCACTGAAATCCAGGTGTCCCAGTAGTCTTGAGCAATTCACGTCTGCTTCATGTAGACAGGTAATTAAGACAACCTCTTAAATTACCAACATATGTTCCACTGGCATACAAACACAAGACAGACTCTGGTTACAGTGTATATATATATATATATATATATATATATATATATATAATTTTTAATCCTTTGAGTGCCAGAGGGGTGAAACAATTCATTGTACACCCCTCTGGCACTCAATGGTTTAACAATACAAGAATCAGCACAATGTTAACAACCCCCTATGCCAAATGCAATTGTTCCTATTTATGGCCACGTCTGAAAGGAGTCTTATGTTTTAATGAGGAACTTGATATTAATTGCACTCCTGTGATTCTCTTCCTATGAGCTAAATCTAAATTGGTCACATAGGACGGCTTCCAATCTACCCTATCCCTGTAGATCTGACAGATAATTCAGGTGATTCAATTCCCTGGTCGCCAAAACAAACCCTAGAACACATTTTGGTGTCCGATGAATGGAGAAGCAGTAAAAACTGCACAGGGATGTAAGAATCAAGTGCATCTTCATTACTGATGCACAAGACTGCAGAAATAAATAAAAGAGGGGCTCGTAGTGCAATAATATTATCACCGTACCCCTTCCCCACTGTAGAAAACATACTAACAATGGTGATAGTCAGCAAAACACTTATAACATAATGAAGATCGGGCAGGAGGGATTTTTACTGCCCCATTCATAGTGTAGAAGGTCTGTTATCAACTGGAACTCTACACTGAAAGGGCCGCACCTCTGTCCCTGTTACAGGGATAGTAATGTTTTATAATAAAAGCAGCTCTAATTAATCATCATAGTATTTGGACTTTGGAGAGTGTTATTTCAGTTCTGTCAGAGTTGCAGTACAAGAGTAATTGAATGATAAAGTATCCCCCTCCCACCCCTTTTACTGATGTAACACTGCTCAGCCAGATCAGAAGGGAGGTGCCCAGGTAGATTGCAGAGAGGGACAACCTTCAATTAAGATAAGGGAAAAAACCTGAAAAACTTGTCAAGGGGGGAAGGGATTTCATTGTTCTCATAGGAAGAAGATTGTCCTGCTGTTATCTGTCTGGTCTATGGAGGATTCCACATCTGAGAAGGAGATGGCTTACACTAGGTAAAAGGGGCGGGATGGGAAACTTTGCTTGTGAATATCTCTCAAACCATAAAGGTTTGAGAGATAAGACTTATATCCGTTCTTCATGTTTTTTTTTAATGCCTTCAAAATAAAATAAAGATAAAACAAAGTATTATTATCCCTTTAATGTCTCCACAGTGCAATTCAGAAGGAATGAGGTGCTACTCCAAATCTTCTGATAGAAAATAATTTAATATCAAATAATACAATTGTATACAATTACATAAAGCTGAAAAGCAAATCAAAATCACAGCATGTCACTTGTGTTTGTGAGAGGAGAAAGCAGCACGTTTTTGAGCTAAAGAAGATAGGCAAATAAACTAGGCTGACCAGATCTCACCTTTAAAAGGGATAGTAATACTTAAAATGTAAAAAAATATGTTGTAGGGTTTATCCCCCTGAGTAAAACAAGAGTACTACCCACTGCTGAAAGGGTGTTTTATTCAAAAGTTATTAATTTTCAAAGTTGAATTTTTTAGGTGCAATATCACAGTGGGCCTGAAATTGTACAGTGGCGCTGTTGCTACACGATCCTATGGATCCAGGACCATAAATCTCCATAGGATCGTGTAGCAACAGCGCCACTGTACAATTTCTGGCCGCTGTGATATTGCACCTAAAAAATTCAGCTTTGAAAATGTATAACTTTTGAATGAAACACCTTTCAGCAGTGGGAGTGCCCTTGTTTTACTCAGGGGGATAAACCCTACAACATATTTTTTTTTACATTTTAAGTATTACTATCCCTTTAAACCGGGGACACATAGGAAATAGCCATTTTGCAGTACTTCACTGAAATGAAAGCAGTCCTGCAGTATGCATTTCTTCTATGTGTCCCCGGTTCAAGGTGAGGTCTGGTCAGCCTAAAATAAAAGGGAATTGAAGCTTAGTTTGGGGGGTCTTTTAGTTAGGACATTTGTTCTCTGTATTAGGGTAGTCTGGGGGCACTCTGGGGACCAAGAAGGGAGGAAGGAGGTTGTCCTCAAATACCCAAAATTCAGTGTGACTGACTGACAAGACACACAGCTGGGGTCCAGTTTCCCTGCTGATCTTGCTGTTATTATCTCTGTACTGGGGGAGTCTGGGGGTGTATGAAAGAAGCAAAGGAGGTTGACCCCCCAAATACCCCAAAATTCTGGCTGACTGATTTGATTTGAAAGACACAGGCAGCTGTGGTCCAAAACATTTCCTTGCTGATTTTGCTTTATTATCTCTGTGCTGGGGGAGTCTGGGGAAAGAAGATGCTGATTTTGTTTTTTAGTTATAATTTTTTTTTGGACAGTGATAAGATAGGGTGGACAACTGTAAAAAAGAACAAAAAAAACCCAGTAATAATATACATATATTAGGTGACAGACACCTGACTGGGACCCTGAAGTGAGCTGTATGACTGTGGGCCAAGGAAAAACAATCACTCTTCATCTCAAGCTGGTTCCATGAACAAGACAGTGACTTCGGTTTAGTCCACTGTCCTGCACAGTCCTCATATCTCAATCCAACAGACAATCTGTGGGATGAGGTAGAATGGAAGTTTTGCATCATGAACTTAATGATGGTATCAAGTCCGCATAGACCAAAATCACCTAGGAATGTTCCAGCACCTTGTTGATTCAGTGCCATAAAGAATTCAGGCTATGCTGGATGCAAAACATGGTCCTACTCAGTACTAGATAGGTAGGGTGACCATACATCCCGGAATGCCCGGGACTGTCCCTTATTGGGGGTCTGTGTCCCGCGTCCTGGGTCACCCCCCCCACCGAGACAACAAAGAGTCCCGGAATTGAACAACACGAGCCAGTCCAGCCAGCCAGCCAATGAAATGTATTTGCTATATGGTCCTCATTGGCTGGCTCAAGCCAGCCAATGAAGACCATATAGCAAATACATTTCATTGGCTGGTTGGACTGGTGCGTGCAAGACAGCTGGGATGGAGCAGTTATGCTGGCACTACAAGTGAGACCCGCGGCTGAGGCTCCCGCCGGCGATGACCATCTTTCTGAGGCTGTTTCCACTGGGAACTCTTACTATGTCAGCCTCAGAAAGATGGTCAGCGCCAGCGGGAGCCTCAGACGCGGGACTAGAGTGACCACATGTCCCGGAATGGCAGAATGGAAGTGTGGTCACCCTATAGATAGGTGTGCCTAATAAAATGGCCACTGAGTGTGTAATTGCGATACTGGCTGAAACAGTGACATGTAGGTAAAATGCAGCAAGGCAAGCTATATATTTTTGGGTTGTTTATAGCTTCTAGAGAACGTACCAGTAAGTCTATCTGCACAAAGACAAGCAGAATAATTCTGGGGCTTTTAAATCACATTGTTAGCTGTTCCGTTGTCTGAAGACGAAACAATTCAGGATTTGACAGGAGAGATTCTTTTGGTTTCAGCAAAATGATGACAGGTTTTCTGTGCAGAAATGTTTCTAAAGCTGATGGAAGCTTGTGGTTCTTGATGGATACAATGATGTTACAGGCTGGTGGAATTAGCTGTTTTTTATGCTTCTAAACATTTACACTGTATTTGGATAGCTTTATATACAATATGACCTGTTACAAGTATGGTCAGTGAGCACAGAAAATAGAACACACGTATGTAATCATTTTACAGACGTTCATAAATGGATCTGTGCAAAGCAAAGCCACATTATGTCATATGAATTTGCAAGTAGATGGAAATAGTGAAGGTATATTATGTTATAGGAATATGTAAACAGATACACTAACCCTTTGAGTGCCAGAGGGGTACGCAACGCATTGCAAAGTACTCAAAGGGTTAAGACCAGTGAAAATAATGCAGATGTTATAGGGATATGTAAACAGATGCATTAAGACCAGTGAAAAGAATGCAGGGGTTGTGTCTGATGTAATACAGTTACACTTGCTGGATAGATGTCCGTTATTCTTATGAATATTATTATTGTGTATTTATATAGTGCCAACTTATACAGCAGTGCTGTACAATAGGGAATAGACATACAGAGATATTAACCCCTTAAGGACCAGCGGTCCCGGGGCGTGCCGTCCCTTAAGGACCACATAGGAAACTTTGACGCGCCATCCCACGTGACTGATCACGTGGGGCAGCACGTCAAACGGGGCACTGGAATAGATCACTCCGGTCTTGGAGCGATCAACTTCAGTGCCCGGTATTACTCACCGTGCTCCTACAGGAGCGCGGTGAGTAAAAGTACGTGACGTGCCAGGGCCGTCACTGGTCCTTAAGTGCTGGACCAGCGTGACGGTCCTGCCACATCAATGGTCCTTAAGGGGTTAAATAGAACAAATGGAACATGGAGAACAAAAGAATCAGAGGGCCCCCTGCTGGTGAGAGCTTACAGAGTAGAGAAAGGTAGGTTGGACACAGAAGGAGTAGGTGCTATTGGGTGTAAGTGCCTCCTGTCACATGAACTGCCGGTCAGTGGGTGGGAGAGAGAAGTGCTGGTGAGTGCAGTGGTCCAGGGAACGGGTTGTTCTGTTTGGAAGAAAAAGACTATGGGCCGTATGTTCAATGGGATAACGACAAAAAATTGCCGTATGAAAGACAAAAATAAGTAATTGTGTGCAAGAACGACATGTTTTCTATAGAGAATACGACAAAAAACTAGTAATGTCCGTTGTGTACGACACAACTCCAGAACTGACGGGTAAAGGGGCGTGGCAAGGGCGTGGCTAAACTATTCTCCAGTGTCGTATAGAGGAAAAGAAAAAAGTGGTGGGAATGTTCTGAATGTGAGAATTTTTGTCTTTAACCCCTTAAGGACCGGAGGTTATGGGACATTTCCGTCCCATAACGACCGCATAGGGGCACTTTGACGAGCCGGTACACATGACCTGTCACGTGTATCGGCGCTTCACTATGGGGCTTGAAACAGATCGCTCCGATCTTGGAGCGGTCTATTTCATGCCCTATTTTTTACTTACAGCTCTCCCGGTAGAGCACTGTAAGTAAAAAGTACGTGACGTACCAGGACCGTCAAGGGTCGTTCGAGCAAATTTACCCTTGACGGTCCTGGTACGTCAAGGGTCCCTAAGGGGTTAATTAAGACATTTTTGTTGTTAGTTAAGACATTTTTAAAGGGATAGTAATACTTAAAATGTAAAAAAAAATATGTTGTAGGGTTTATCCCCCTGAGTAAAACAAGAGTGCTCCCACTGCTGAAAGGTGTTTCATTCAACAGTTATTAATTTTCAGATTTGAATTTTTTAGGTGCAATATCACAGTGGCCTGAAATTGTACAGTGGCGCTGTTGCTACACCATCCTATGGAGATTTTTGGTCCCGGGACCAGAGCTGTCCATAGGATCGTGTAGCAACAGCTCCACTGTACAATTTCAGGCCACTGTGATATTGCACCTAAAAAATTCAACTTTGAAAACTATTAACTTTTGAATGAAACACCTTTCAGCAGTGGGAGTACTCTTGTTTTACTCAGGGGGGTGAACCCTACAACATATTTTTTTTTACATTTTAAGTATTACTATCCCTTTAAAGACATTTTTGTCATTAGGTAAGACATATTTTTGTCATTACATTCGACAATTTCAGTCATGACAAACGACATATTTTCGATCACAACTGACACTCTCTGAAAATATTAATGATCCCAATGACTCTGCACTTTGAAAAGTCGTTAACAAATGTCAAAAGCTATTTCGCTACTTCTTTGAACATGTGGCCGTATGTGAACAATGAGGTTGAGATGGGGTTGTAGGTGGGAGATTTTGGAAGGAATATGAGAGAGTAGAGGATGGACAGGCTGCTGGTCTGGCTTCTCATCATAGTTATGGGGTAGTTGATAGGCTTCACTGAAGAGGTGAGTTTTCGGGGAGCATCAGAAGATCTGAAGACTGGAGGAGCGTCTGACGGGATGGTCTTGTCTGGTTACTAGAAGCAGAGGTCACAGTGAGACAGTTCAGTGTTACAGGTGGTTAGTGGAAAGACATTTGCTTTAAATTTAAAGAGACAGATTTTAGTTGAATTCGATCTAACAGGGGCTAACCATTTGTACCATTGGGAACAAACTAAAATCTCCATTGATTTGACTTTTAGAATGCTAGAAAGGTCTGCAACACATTTTGACACATTTAAATGGTTAACAGCTAAATGTAAAGATTTACAGTATTAACCCTTTACATATTCTTCAAGTGCGTATTCAAAGTCCAATGGTTTATACTTTTATACATCTTCACCTATTTCCTTTAGACTTACGTCCCTAACAGTGAGCTTCCTGGCACGGTTTCCATAGAGTTTTTTTGTCAGGCACCGTGAAGGGAGGAATAGTAATACACATTCCTGGGAACTTTTTGATCAGGGTTCCTTGGAGGAGAGTCCTGTGGTGTCGATAAGAGGAGAGAAATGACACGATTTGCTTCATGAAAGGGGAGTGGCTTAATATTGAGTGGGGGCGGGACTTGTAAAACAAAAAAAAATAGGTTGAATAGACTGGGGAAGGAGGAAAAGAGGGAGGGGAGTGGGAGGAACAGGGTGGAAAGGAGCACAAGTGGGCAGAGTTTCATCAGAATCTACCCACATCCAGATAATCAGATTCTGCTCCGGAGACCCGGTAATACACAGTCACAACTGGAGAGTTCCTAGTTATAGTGATACAGTATAAATGAGATACAATGTACTCAATATAGCATATAGATTGACAGTGTTACATTGTATGACATCACACAGAGCATTCAGTACTGCATGGAGAATGTTACATTGTATCACATCATACAGGGCATTCAGTGCTGCAGGGATAGTATAGCATTGTATTACATCACACAGAGCATTCAGTACTGCAGGGATAGTGTAACATTGTATTATAACACACGGAGCATTCAGTACTGTAGGGATAGTGTAACATTGTATTACATCACACAGATCATTCAGTACTGCAGGGATAGTGTAACATTGTATTACATCACACAGAGCATTCAGTACTGCAGGGATAGTGTAACATTGTATTATAACACACGGAGCATTCAGTGCTGCAGGGATAGTGTAACATTGTATTACATCACACAGATCATTCAGTGGTACAGGGAGAGTGTAACATTGTATTACATCACACAGAGCATTCAGTGCTGCAGGGAGAGTGTAACATTGTATTACATCACACAGAGCATTCAGTACTGCAGGGATAGTGTAACATTGTATTACATCACACAGATCATTCAGTACTGCAGGGATAGTGTAACATTGTATTATAACACACGGAGCATTCAGTGCTGCAGGGATAGTGTAACATTGTATTACATCACACAGATCATTCAGTGGTACAGGGAGAGTGTAACATTGTATCACATCACACAGAGCATTCAGTGCTGCAGGGAGAGTGTAACATTGTATTACATCACACAGAGCATTCAGTACTGCAGGGATAGTGTAACATTGTATTATAACACACGGAGCATTCAGTACTGCAGGGATAGTGTAACATTGTATTACATCACACAGAGCATTCAGTGCTGCAGGGAGAGTGTAACATTGTATTACATCACACAGAGCATTCAGTGCTGCAGGGAGAGTGTAACATTGTATTACATCACACAGAGCATTCAGTACTGCAGGGATAGTGTTACATTGTATCATTGTCCTCCTTTGATGGCCACTGACCAGACAGCTCTCTAGAAAAATATTTAAGGACTTTGTCAGCGACATAAAGGTGTCAAATAAAAATAGGCAAGGATGAAATAAAATAAATAATGTAAAGTAAGGAAATCTGATGTTACATTTTATGTACTTAAAGATATGAATTAAAAATAAAGAGCTACAATCACTGTAAATCAATTGGCAGTTTAGGGAAATGGTATTTGATCTCTATGGATTAGTGGGTTTGCTTCAGAGTTCCTCCTTTATGTTGTACATAAAATCCTTAACATAGTCCATTGACGTCATGTGTGATGGAGAAGCCTGTACTGTGCAGCCTGCAGCAGAATCTTCTCATGTCAGTGAACCAGAATGATCCTCAGTAGATAAGTGCAAGATTGTTTCTGTCTATAACGTATCTGGATGAGTAAAATGCTGAGGTGTCATTTTCATGCATCTGTGGAGAAGATGGCATTAGCTAAAGCTATACTGTGAGACTGATATCCTAAGGGAACATGAGTAATTCAGGTGTAAGCCAACTGCACATTAGGGAACAAGTGCAAATCCCCATTGATTTAAAGGGACAGCAAGTATCACTTAATAAAGAAATCTTCAGTGAATTTAAAATAGCTTTCAAAATCATCAATATGTTGCATTAGAATTTTCTATTTAGAAAAATTATTGTGGCGTTATTTAGATTTAGGAGTTATGCTAATTAAGGATTGCCATGCAGGTACTTCCTATCTTATCCCTACATTACCTCCGCACTCACTGACACTGTTCAGCAATGCATTACCCACCTCCCCTAGCACTGACTTCCTGTCTTATCCCTACATTACCTCCTCCACTCACTGACACTGCTCAGCAATGCATTGCCCACCTCCCCTAGCACTGACTTCCTATCTTATCCCTACATTACCTCCCCACTCACTGACACTGCTCAGTAATGCATTACACTCCTCACCTAGCACTGACTTCCTGTCTTATCTCTACATTACCTCCCACACGCACTGACACTGCTCAGCAATGCATTACCCACCTCCCCTAGCACTGACTTCCTGTCTTATCCCTACATTACCTCCCCACTCACTGACACTGCTCAGTAATGCATTACCCACCTCCCCTAGCACTGACTTCCTGTCTTATTCCTACATTACCTCCCCACTCACTGACACTGCTCAGAAATGCATTATCCACCTCCCCCAGCACTGACTTCCTGTCTTATACCCACATTACATCCCCCACTCACTGACACTGCTCGGCAATGCATTACCCACCTCCCCTAGCACTGACTTCCTGTCTTATCCATACATTACCTCCCCACTCACTGACACTGCTCAGCAATGCATTACCCACCTCCCCTAGCACTGACTTCCTGTCTTATCCATACATTACCTCCCCACTCACTGACACTGCTCAGCAATGCATTACCCACCTCCCCTAGCACTGACTTCATCTCTTATCCATACATTACCTCCCCACTCACTGACACTGCTCAGCAATGCATTACCCACCTCCCCTAGCACTGACTTCCTGTCATATCCCTACATTACCTCCCCCACTCAGTGACACTGCTCAGAAATGCATTACCCACCTCCCCTAGCACTGACTTCCTGTCTTATACCCACATTACATCCCCCACTCACTGACACTGCTCGGCAATGCATTACCCACCTCCCCTAGCACTGACTTCCTGTCTTATCCATACATTACCTCCCCACTCACTGACACTGCTCAGCAATGCATTACCCACCTCCCCTAGCACTGACTTCCTGTCTTATCCATACATTACCTCCCCACTCACTGACACTGCTCAGCAATGCATTACCCACCTCCCCTAGCACTGACTTCCTGTCTTATCCATACATTACCTCCCCACTCACTGACACTGCTCAGCAATGCATTACCCACCTCCCCTAGCACTGACTTCCTGTCATATCCCTACATTACCTCCCCCACTCAGTGACACTGCTCAGAAATGCATTATCCACCTCCCCCAGCACTGACTTCCTGTCTTATACCCACATTACATCCCCCACTCACTGACACTGCTCGGCAATGCATTACCCACCTCCCCTAGCACTGACTTCCTGTCTTATCCATACATTACCTCCCCACTCACTGACACTGCTCAGCAATGCATTACCCACCTCCCCTAGCACTGACTTCCTGTCTTATCCCTACATTACCTCCCCCACTCACTGACACTGCTCAGCAATGCATTACCCACCTCCCCTAGCACTGACTTCCTGTCTTATCCCTACATTACCTCCCCCACTCACTGACACTGCTCAGCAATGCATTACCCACCTCCCCTAGCAGTGACTTCCTGTCTTATCCATACATTACCTCCCCACTCACTGACACTGCTCAGCAATGCATTACCCACCTCCCCTAGCACTGACTTCCTGGCTTATCCCTACATTACCTCCCCCACTCACTGACACTGATGTCCTGCCGCATTAGCACAATGTCCCAGTTCCTAGGCCTCTGTCCTGCTTCTCAGTTATGCCTGGCCGGCTTAGGAAGCCTTTAATTCATTCAACCTCTCAGCCGCTGTTCCACTGAGCAGCAAGACACTGAAAAATTATACTGAGCATGTGTGTTATGCTTCATATATGCGCACACAGCGTACTCTATACTTCTTCCTTGACTGCGCCAAATTAAGTCCTCCTTGGTACTGGCTGTCTGTGTAACTTAGCAAGAGTCTGAGCAGGATGCCGGTGTCTCCAACAGCATCATCTACACTCCCATATCAGGTACTGAGTACAATCTGCCTGAGTGTGTAGCAATGAGTGGAGAATGGGAGAGGGGGAGTGTCCCCCATTTCAAATGTTGAGAGGTATGCGTTAGCCTTCATTTACACCTGTAAGTTATTTTTATTCAGAAGTTATCCCAATTTAAACCGTCATAACAAGGAGGAGATATGACCATCACTTATTTTAGACAGCTCAAGTTTAAGGCTTATTAGAGAGTAATCATAAGTTATAGGAAAAAAGTAACACTAGGTGGCACTATAACTATAAGTAACGGTGAATAAAAGAAGCCATTTGAATGGTAATAATGTTTGAGCCAAGCACTTCCCAGCAGCAGGAGCATTCTTTTTTACTTAGTATGCAAACCAGAAGAAGGAGTGACTCAGTTGGTTAATTAATTGACATTAAAGCCAAGATACTTGTTGTAGAGCTGTGAAACCTTGGTTCAGTTCCCAGAGTCAGCTCCTTGTGATCTTTAGTTCCCTGTACTTCAGGCACCAAAATAATGTAGAGTGTAAGCTCCACAGGACAGTACACAGTCCTCTGTACAATGCAGCATTCAAACTGATAGGTCTGTATGTGAAATATATATGAGAAATATGTACAGTACTGTGCAAAAGCCTTAGGTGTGAAAAAATGCTGTAAATTAAGAATGGTTTCAAAAATAGACATGTTAATAGTTAATGATAGCGAGTGAACAGAAGAAAAATCTAAATCAAATCAATATTTTGTTAACCCTTTGAGTGTCAGAGGGGTACTTTGCAATGCGCTGCATACCCCTCTGGCATTCAAAGGGTTAATTGATAAAAAATAAACTAGTAAAGGGATAGTAACGTGTAAAATAAAGTAGACTGCTGAGTCTTCATTATGGTAAGTATAACGCGTTGCGCTATGTGTAAAAACTTACATTGCTATAGATTTAAAGATCCCCCTCCCGCCCGTTCTTGCCTCTTCACACTCATCCTTGCATGGTCTGGATGGAAAACAGCGAGGGACAAGCTGCAATGAGCAAAGGAAAATCCTGCCCTACTTCGTCAAGTGGGGGCAGGGTTTTTCTTATACTTATTGTCTTAAAGGAGCAGTAAAATTTTTTTTATGAAAACACATATTTTACAGAGCATTTCCTCCTGAATAAAACAAGGGTACTCCCATCACTGTCAGATGTTTTATTCACAAATAATAGCAGTTTAAATAATCATGAAGTGAACGTACTGTGAGTTTACTTCCTGATAGTTCTAACTGACAGGAAGTGAATTTACTGTGTTTACTTCCTGATAGTTCTAACTGACAGGAAGTGACTCAGCAGTTTCTATCACATTCTATGGAGAACTGTAAGTTTCTGACTCCATTAGAATCTAACAGGAAATCTAATTAGAATTTGACCACTAGGGGGCACTGCTAATGTAAAAAACAGGTTTAAACTGTAATATCTCTGGAAATATAAATCTCTCGGCAGTGGGAGTACCCTTATTTTACTCAATAGGAAAATCCCTACAATATATATTTTTTCATAAGAAAGGTTTAGTGCTCCTTTAAAGGAATAGTAATACTTAAAATGTAAAAAAGATATGTTGTAGGGTTTATCCCCCTGAGTAAAACAAGGGTACTCCCACTGCTGAGAGATATTTTATTAAAAAATTGTAACAGCTCAAATTTGAATTTTTTAGGTGCAATATCACAGTGGCCTGAAGATTTACAGTGGAGCTGTTGCTACACCATCCTATGGACAGCTCTGGTCTGTAGACCATAAATCTCCATAGGATGGTGTAGCAACAGCGCCACTGTAAATTTTCAGGCCACTGTGATATTGCACCTAAAAATTCAATTTTGAGCTGTTATAATATTTTAGTATAATATCTCTCAGCAGTAGGAGTACCCTTGTTTTACTTAGGGAGATAAACCCTACAGCATATATTTTTTTACATCTTAAGTATTACTGTTCCTTTAAGTTTGTGCCTTGCTATGTCAGTCCTGTCCTACGACTAGATTGCAGCTGCAAGGGGAGGTACCCAGAAGGGGCGGGTGGGGGATCGTTTTATATGGAATATCTTTAAAAATATAGCAATGTAAGTTATTAAACATAGCACAACATGTTAATCCTTACCATAGTGAAGACTCAGCAGTCTACTTTATTTTACACATTATGATCCCTTTAACATGCCTATTTTTGAAAGCATTCTTACTTTACAGCATTTTTTCACACCTGCCTAACACTTTTGCACAGTACTGTCAATTTCACAGCAAACCTTTATCAGTCCTTACAAACAAAACCCATGTTCCTCCGTGTTTACAAGAATGACCCTATTCTGAAAAATAAAGTGGGTTGCACCTTCGTGACACATAAAACTCCTCATTTGTTTAGATGAGAGGTCAGAAACACATTACTTTTCAATGTGCTGAAGGACTCGTAAACATTCAAGTGTTTAAAGGGATAGTAATGTTTCATAATAAAAGCAGCTCTAATTAATCACATACCTCCCAAGTGTCCCTCTTTAGGAGGGACAGTCCCTTTTTGAGACACAAATCCCTCTGTCCCTCTTTTCTACCCTGATGTCCCTCTTTTTAGGAGGTGAGACTGTGTGGTGTGTGTATACAATTGTATCACACTGCTCCACAGCAATAAAACTCACAATAATGTTTAGTTAATCTTCAGTATATGTGTTTGTAAATTAATATGTGTAAATAAAATTCTTTGGTCTTGCTCTATATCCTTTATTCAGTTACACAAAGAGGTGTCAACAGGTCACAAAGTAACCTAAAAATTCTCAGTAATGCCACATCCACCAGCCACTCCCCCAAAAACACCACTTAAAACACAAGTGTCCCTCTTTAGCCATTTGAAATGTTGGACGATAGGTAATCACCATAGTATTTGGACTTTGGAGAGTGTTATTTCAATTCTGTCAGAGTTGTAGTACAAGAGTAATTCAATGACAAAGTATCCCCCTCCCGCCCCTTTTACTGATGTAACACTGCTCAGCCAGATCAGAAGGGAGGTGCCCAGATAGACTGCAGAGAGGGACAATCTTCAATTAAGATAAGGGAAAAAGCTGAAAAACTTGTCAAGGGGGGCAGGGCTTTCATTGTTCTCATAGGAAGAAGATTGTCCCCTGCTGTTATCTGTCTGGTCTATGGACTGCATTCCACATCTGAGAAGAGATGACTTACACTACGTAAAAGGGGCGGGAGGGGAAACTTTGCTTGTGAATATCTCTCAAACCATAAAGGTCTGAGAGATAAGACTTATATCGTTCTTCATGTTTTTCTAATGCCTAGAAAATAAAATAAAAATAAAATGAAGTATTACTATCCCTTTAAAGCCTCCATTTAATCCTTTGATTGGCAGAGGGTTATGCAACGCATTGATTTGCAATGCGTTACATACCCTTCTGGCACTCAAAGGTTTAAAGGGGAACTACCACCCCGCAATAACTTAACATGACTGATTTCATGTTAAGTTACTGCGGGGTAGTAGTTCCCCTTTAAAGTACTGGAAATATTTTGAATTTGAACTTGTTCCCTATGAAGCAGCTGCTCTAGAATTACTCCTGTTTTCCTTTACAAGTAAAGAACATTGTCTGCGAAGGGCATTCTGACTTCCCTGGGACGGAAGTTGGTGTCTATTCATCTCAGCCTCTTAGAATCAGATTATTTGCAGGTCGGATAGATTTCCAAAACAATTTCTCGTTCCTAGAATGCAGTGCAGACCTTGCTGTGATATACTGTAAGAACAGATATAGATATAGAGGTGCCTTGTTCCTCCAACAGGACATTTGTCTTGAATTCCCTGCAGTGCAATACAGACTCCTAGCACACGACCTTGCAGTGTCTGTAACAGATAACCTAGTCATGTTTTACAGGTCACATATGAGAAAAGATGTCACCTTGCGGCAGACTGCGGAGCTGGGCAGTAAGTTAACTGCTCTGATGTTAGAAATATGTCTGTAGCGTCTGACGGATTGAGTTAGCCTCTCTGATGAATTATCCCACAGCATCACTTTGAAGCATGAGTGGATGCACGGGGAACATAGATTTTGATGACAGATAAGAAGCCATTCAAGCTGCCCATTTTCTTATTTAAAGAGATAGTAATATTTGTATTAAACTTGAGGTCTGATTCTTTATGGTTTTTTTTAACACATCTTATATAATAATTTGCTAAAACGTGTGTAATGACGCAGTCATGCGCAGTAGAGACTGCCTGCACCACGGCTGATACAGAGCTGGACGCTCCGAAGGAGTGTCCAGCTCTGTATCAGCCTCTGCGCGGGCAGTCTTTACTGCGCATGACTGCCCCGCGACCACCTGGCAGTGGCACTGTGGCCCTTGTAACGGGCTCTTCAACTAGGGTGACCACATTTCCATTCTGCCATTCCGGGACATGTGGTCACCCTAGTCCCACGGCTGAGGCTCCCGCCGGCGCTGACCATCTTTCTGAGGCTGACATAGTAAGAGTTCCAGTGGGAACAGCCTCAGAAAGATGGTCAGCGCCGGCGGGATCCTCAGCCGCAGGTCTCACTTGCAGCGCCAGCCTATCTGCTCCACCCCAGCTGTCTCGCATGCACCAGTCCAGCCAGCCAATGAAATGTATTTGTTATATAGTCCTCATTGGTTGGCTGAGCCAGCCAATGAGGACCATATAGCAAATACATTTCATTGGCTGGCTGGATTGGCGCATGTTGCTCCATTCCGGGACTCTTTGTTGTCCTGGTGAGGGGTGACCCGGGACGTGGGACACAGACCCCCAATAAAGGACAGTCCCGAGCATTCCGGAACGTGTGGTCACCCTATCTTCAACTTGTAGCTCTATATTTTAACACTAGTGTAGTTCAATCACAATTCAATCAGTAAGTATACGGAAATCCCGTTGAGGAAGGAAGGCAGGATTTTCCTTTTGCTTACTGAAGATTGACCCTCACCACACTCCATCTGGACCAGACTGAGATTCAGCGTGACGCAGGGGAAATGGGTGGAAGGGGGATCCTTTCAGATTGAATAGCTCTTGAACTACAAAACTGAAAGCTTTCAAATATTGTGCTATGTGTTAAAACAAAAACATAAAGGAGACTCAGACCTTAAGTTTAATACAAGTATAATAACTCTTTACTTAAAGTGCACAAATTTATAGTTCTCAGTGCAGATGTTTATCGCAGGGATTTTTATATTCTACTCACAGTATTAGACCCTACCACCTCTGCTGGAAGGCTGTTCACCATTTCTGTAGTACTTACATTTCCTAAACCCTCTAACATTAGATCATTACCTCTTGTCCTAGTAGTCCTCTTTTAATGAAACTGCTCCCTCCTGAATTATATTAAATCCCTTAACCCTATGAATGTCCAGCAGGTATTATAATGAATTGGATACTTTCTGGGCTCTCAAAGGATTAAAATATTCAAGGTTTCTATCACATCACCCTTTCCTTCTTGCTTCCTAGCTGTATATATATTAGGTTATTTCAGTCTTTTCTGTGTCATGAAGATCCTGTACAATTTTAGTGGCTCTTCTTTGAACTGTCTTCAGTTTATTAATGTCCTTCTGGAGATGTGGTCTTGTGATCTGTACACAGTCCTCCTTGTAAGGCCTTCCAAGTGATCAATATAGTGGCATTAGTACCTCTCTGTGCCCTGGAGATATGGTGTGTAGAACTGTACACTGTACTCCAGGTGAGATCTTACCAGTGATCTATATAGTGACATTAGTACCTCTCTGTACCCTGGAGATATGGTGTGTAGAACTGTACACTGTACTCTAGGTGATATCTTACCAGTGATCTATACAGTGACATTAGTACCTCTCTGTACCCTGGAGATATGGTGTGTAGAACTGTACACTGTACTCTAGGTGAGATCTTACCAGTAATCTATATAGTGACATTAGTACCTCTCTGTACCCTGGAGATATGGTGTGTAGAACTGTACACTGTACTCTAGGTGAGATCTTACCAGTGATCTATATAGTGACATTAGTACCTCTCTGTACCCTGGAGATATGGTGTGTAGAACTGTACACTGTACTCTAGGTGAGATCTTACCAGGGATCTATATATTGACATTAGTACCTCTCTGTACCCTGGAGATATGGTCTGTAGAACTGTACACTGTACTCTAGGTGAGATCTTACCAGTGATCTATATAGTGACATTAGTACCTCTCTGTACCCTGGAGATATGGTGTGTAGAACTGTATACTGTACTCTAGGTGAGATCTTACCAGTGATCTATATAGTGACATTAGTACCTCTCTGTGCCCTGGAGATATGGTGTGTAGAACTGTACACTGTACTCTAGGTGATATCTTACCAGTGGTCTATATAGTGACATTAGTACCTCTCTGTACCCTGGAGATATGATCTGTAGAACTGTACACTGTACTCTAGGTGATATCTTACCAGTGATCTGTATAGTGACATTAGTACCTCTCTGTACCCTGGAGATATGGTGTGTAGAACTGTACACTGTACTCTAGGTGAGATCTTACCAGTGATCTATATAGTGACATTAGTACCTCTCTGTATCCTGGAGATATGGTCTGTAGAACTGTACACTGTACTCTAGGTGAGATCTTACCAGTGATCTATATAGTGACATTAGTACCTCTCTGTACCCTGGAGATATGGTGTGTAGAACTGTACACTGTACTCTAGGTGTGATCTTACCAGTGATCTATATATTGACATTAGTACCTCTCTGTACCCTGGAGATATGGTGTATAGAACTGTACACTATACTCTAGGTGATATCTTACCAGTGATCTGTATAGTGACATTACCTCTCTGTACCCTGGAGATATGGTCTGTAGATCTGTACACTGTGCTCTAGGTGAGATATTACCAGTGATCCATATGTGACATTAGTATCTCTGTACCCTGGAGATATGGTCTGTAGAACTGTACACTGTACTCTAGGTGAGATCTTAACAGTGATCTATATAGTGACATTAGTACCTCTCTGTACCTGGAGATATGGTGTGTAGAACTGTACACTGTACTCTAGGTGATATCTTACCAGTGATCTATATAGTGACATTAGTACCTCTCTGTACCCTGGAGATATGGTGTGTAGAACTGTACACTGTACTATAGGTGAGATCTTACCAGTGATCTATAAAGTGACATTAGTACCTTTCTATACCCTGGAGATATGGTCTGTAGATCTGTACACTGTGCTCTATGTGATATCTTACCAGTGATCTATATAGTGACATTAGTACCTCTCTGTACCCTGGAGATATGGTGCGTAGAACTGTACACTGTGCTCTAGGTGATATCTTACCAGTGATCTGTAAAGTGACATTAGTACCTTTCTATACCCTGGAGATATGGTGTGTAGAACTGTACACTGTACTCTAGGTGATATCTTACCAGTGATATATACAGCGACATAAGTACATCTCTGTACCCTGGAGATATGGTCTGTAGAACTGTACACTGTACTCTAGATGATATCTTACCAGTGATCTATATAGTGACATTAATACCTCTCTATACCCTGGAGATATGGTCTGTAGAACTGTACACTGTACTCTAGGTGATATCTTACCAGTGATCTATATAGTGACATTAGTACCTCTCTGTACCCTGGAGATATGGTCTGTAGAACAGTACACTATACTCTAGGTGAGGTCTTACCCAGAGCCAGAGTAAGACTCTGTGGAGCCCTAGACAGGATCCCAAATCTGGGTCCCCCTCCATCTTGCCCCCCCCCCACTTATTCCACAGTCCTTTCTGCATTTGCCCACATTGTCCCCTTTTCTACCTCCACATTCCACATCTCCACATTGTTCACCGCAATATTGTGCCCCGTTGTCCACCTCCACTTGTGTGGCTAAGAGGATTGTAGCGACCGGACAGCTGCACTGTTCTTGTTGCGGCTCTGTCTCTGTTCCCCTATATACTGTGCATGGTGCGGTGACAGTAAGGTTGTGCACACATGCGCAGTCAAGGAACTAGCTTCCCTTCATTGAGTCTATTAAGAATCAATGAAGGAAAGGTAGTTCCCTGACTGCGCATGCGCGGGCAACCTTGTGGTCTGCGCACCATTTGCAGGATAAGGGAACCGAGTGTGCAAGAAGAAGCTCACTGTAAGTACCTGACACTTTCAGTCTGTACTGTTAGCGGGTGGCCCCCCAAGTCACCTAACCCTAGGCAAGCGCCTAGGTCGCCTTGCCCACGATCCGGGTCTGGTCTTACCAATAATCTATATGGGGCTTTAGTATTATTAGCTATCTGATAATTTTGTGTTTTTTCTTGCATTAGGTTTTGTTCTGGGTTATCCTTGTAAAGATTTTCAGAATAATTCTTCCAAATCTTGCCAATTTGAAAAGGCAGATATTGTTTTTTCTGTGTTTTTTTCCCCAATGTGGTTCCTTGTTTGTCAGAAGGAGTTGTCATGAGTCTGATATATCTATTTGGAGAAATAGTGGAGATTTCTGCAGCCATAAAATTACATGAGCCTGCTAGTTGGTACTATATATATATATATATATATATATATATATATATATATATATATATGTGATTCCAGCCACATATTTTGTGAGTAAAACTTCCCTGGCAGTGGTGTGGCGTTCCAGGTACAATATTGAAGATACTGCACATTAAGTGCCTTCTCTTTCTTTTCGTATCATGAAAACAGTCAAGGGACGGCTGGCCTGGGGGAAAAGGGGGCAATTGCCCCTGGGGCTGGTTATATGTCTGGGCCAGCGGGTCACTGACTCACTCAGTCTCATCTTTGCTGCTGTAAATAGAACTCCACTAGTGGGACCACAGAGCTTACAATTAAAATGGAGTTACACTGGTAGCATAACCCACTTCCCTTGTAAGCTCTATAGTATCACTAGTGTCGCTCCATTTCAACTGTAAGCTCTGTATTATCTGTAGAGTAGCCCAGTTTTAATTGCGAACTAGGCAGTATCATGCCTTACTTCACAACATTAAAGCCAATTTTAAAATTAAGAAAAGGGGGTGGGCTGGTAAAGTGGACTGGAACGATAGTAGAAATTATCCACCTGATTGTATTTGCCCCCTAGGCCACAAGTTGCCAGCCGTCCCCTGAAAACAGTGGTCCTTAAGGACCATTAAGACACCATAGAACTTCCTGCATTACACATTATAACCATCATTACCTCTGAAACATGTTCTTTAGAAACCAATTGTCTAATTCAGTAAGCAATGGTGCAATTCTCACACAAACCAACTGCATCATAGGGAAGTTATAAAAATTATCCTAATTCCCATTGGTCTATAATGGGCTTTTAACCCATTAAATACTAGTGAGGTCTCCAACGCATTTTTATTTGTCCCCTATGGCACACATGGTTTACCTCGAATTGTGCCATTTCACCTTGCTGAATTAGGCCCCAAATGCGGCTCTTGCTGGTCATGTGATTGTTTTTATGGCCAATCGCACTGATCGCAGTGATCACATGTGCTGATGTTAGGGCAGAAAATAACCTTTATCACAAAGGGTTAATGCTGATTGTTAACATGATCGTTTCCATTATATCTCATTGTACGTCTTCTAAAGGCTTTACAAATAAAAAAAACTATTATATTAATGATAATAATACTTATAATATTAACAGTGGTCATAATACTACTAAAGATAATAATTATATTCAGTGGCAAAAATAAAAAAATGTAGGAGACACTGGGGGAGATGCACTGAGGTGTGATAAAGTGGTGATAAAGTGGAGATAACTTCTCTAGTGATATCACTTCTCCAGTTCCTATGTTATTCTATAGAACCAATGTACTAACATCTCTCCAACTTTGGAAATCTTAGTGTGTTGGCTCCATAGAATAAAGTAGAAACTGAAGAATTAATATCACTGGAGAAGTAACATAGTAACACAGTAAAATAGGCTGAAAAAAGACACAAGTCCATCAAGTTCAACCTTCGCCTCATACCCCAGTAACTGAGAATTTTATAGCTTTCCTGCTACCAATTAAATTAGTCTTTATCAGACCTTCCTGATCAGCCTACTGATAAACAGTATAACTCTGTATGTTCCCTTTTGAAAGAAATGTATCTAATCTTCTCTTAAATGTATCCATTGTATCTGCCATAACTTTCTCTACTTTATGACGTCTTTATCACCACTTAGTGCATACCCCATAACCCTAAGAGCTTGCACTCACTGTAGCTGTAGTGAAAACTAATGTGAAAATGCTTTTGTGTTGCACTATTTTTTTTCAATAATTGTGAAGAAATGCATTGGAGACCTTGAGAAAACCATTTAAATCAATGCAAATTTTAATTTGATTTGCTCCAAATGACATTTGGTTCGCTCCAGAACTGAATCTCTTTGTCACAATGTGTGTCTGTGACGCCTTCTGTGCTCATGTGGAGCTGGGGAGAATTTTATTAAATGTATGAATCTAATTTTATTGTTAAATACATGTTTCTTAAAAGGTCTGTAAAAGTTTACAACCTGCCCATTATAATGAATACTTACCCGTGACTCTTTATTATTCAGCTTACTCTATACTCACTATATTTACTGCCACTACAGATATTAACCCCTTAAGGACAATGGACTTACCTGGTACGTCCCGCAAAAACTTGTCACGTACTGACAATGGTGTACCAGGTACGTCCCGGAAATCCGGGTCCCCGTGCGGCTGCACTCCGTTCGGGGACTCTGGAATCATTTGGTAAAAAAAAAATGTTACATGGGAGTTAAATGACGTTCGGGTGTGTACACGGTCTGTCACTAAGGGGTTAAGGTGGTACAGTTCCTTGAACTATATATATATTGTAGTGAAACACAGCAAAAGGTCAACCAAGTGTCATTTGCCTACTCCCTATGAGAAGTCACATTATCCACTGGCAAGGAACATCGCTGACCCTGACCAGCAACAACTTTATTGAAATCAAACATAACAAATTGCAAAGTGACACTCACTAACATCGTATCCTGAATGAACATGAATCATTGGACTAAATAGAAAGGAAAGTCATTAAACATATTTAAGGAAAAGAAAAAAACAAGTTAATTCAAAAGCAACAAGAGATGGAAAATGAAAAACAAAAGAAAGAAAAGAAATGAGGTGCCGGGGCGGTGGCGTGGACTGCAGGACCAGATTAAGACAGTCACATGTGCTGGGTGGCAAAGAGATAAAAATGGCCTCAATGATGCCAGAGAGGTATGCAATGCATTGTGTTGCAATGTGATGGATACCTCTATCTCAATCATAGGGTTAAAGCGGAACTATCACCCTATATTAAGTCACCCCCAATAATTACTCATATTGAGATTAGGTTCTTAAATAGATAGTAATACTTCACTTTAACTTTATTTTATTTTGTAGGCATTAACAAAACATGAAGAACGATATAAGTCTTATCTCTCAAACCTTTATGGTTTGAGAGATATTCACAAGCAAAGTTTCCCCTCCCGCCCCTTTTACCTAGTGTAAGCCATCTCTTCTCAGATGTGGAATCCAGTCCATAGACCAGACAGATAACAGAAGGGGACAATCTTCTTCCTATGAGAACAATGAAAACCCTGCCCCCCTTGACAAGTTTTTCAGCTTTTTCCCTTATCTTAATTGAAGATTGTCCCTCTCTGCAGTCTACCTGGGCGCCTCCCTTCTGATCTGGCTGAACAGTGTTACATCAATAAAAGGGACGGGAGGGGAATACTTTGCTTGTGAATAACTCGTAAACCATAAAGGTTTGAGAGATAAGACTTATATCGTTCTTCATGGTTTTTTTAATGCCTACAAAATAAAATAAAGATAAAATGAAGTATTACTATCCCTTTAACAGCACTATTATCGGGCTCAAGTACCAAGTTCGAAGTAATCCTTCTCCTGAGACTGGCGGCCATTGCACGCAGATATCTTGACTTAGATGTCTCCTCTAGGAGGCGCTGCATGGTACCTTAAGGTACCGGAAGGGACTCACGGCACAGGCACACAGACGGCTCTAAAGCAAAAAGCCTGGCCGTCAGTCTCAGAAGAAAAAGGAGGATTACTTCAGAACTTGGCATTTGTCCCCAATAATAACTCTGTTAAGAAACTAATCGCCATTTGCCTAATTATTGGGTAGGGGGCTTAATATAGGGTGATAGTTCCTCTTTAAATAGCCCACTTTATTAGCCTATTTTCATTATTACATGTATACTAACAATGGATCGGGGGTGACTTATATTGACGTGATAGTTCTGCTTTATATTCCACTGACAGTAGAATTCTTATCTCCTTTGTCAGTATAGTTTATCTCTTCGGCTCCAGCAGAGACTCTTTGTAGTTGGCTAAGTGGTACATAGATTTATTTGCCCTTTGATGCGTGAACAGCTAAAGAAAAGATGGATGGAATGTATGGGTTAACGCTTCACGTCCTAATGACATCATAGTATGTGCGCTGGGATGTGCTACAGTGATCGCACGCTCCAGTGACTACCCTGCAGTACAGTTGCTGGCGTCGGAGGCTCACAATAATGGAACTTCATTGGTGTAATCATATATTAACCCCCTATTGCCCAGGATAAATGTAGGTGTCTTGTGGAAATAAAGGAGAACGGGAGCAATCCTGGAAAAAAACATCTAATCCGCAGAGGTACAAATAACACTTCCAATTCATTTAAACTGGAGAATTCACAGACCCATAGAGGTTTATAAAGAAGTAGGAGAAGGCGGGACCAATTAGGTCCCCCAGGCTGGGCCTATAACAGGCGTCCAGGCAAGTGCCTGATTCATGATGCCAGTAACAAGGAACCAGACACGACCAGCGTCAGTCCAGAACCCTTCTCCTGGCCGAATGGTGCGGGCCGAGGTAAGACGCTGTGACAGGAGTGTGATGTTATGCCTTGGCCCTCAACAAAATACTCAATCTCGTCTGCTATCTATCAAGTCTGCCTCAGTCAGGGTCCCAGCCAGGGTCCCAGTCATCTGTCTGCCACCTAATATTTTCATTTATGAAGAAAGGATAGAAAAGTTAAACTTATACACACTAGAGAAACGGCGTCTTAGAGGGGATATGATAACAATATATAAGTATGTTCAGGGCCCATACAAAGGGCTCTCCAAAGACCTGTTCATTAACAGAACAGTACACAGGACAAGGGGCCACCCGCTTAGACTTGAGGAAAGGAGATTTCATCTACAACAGTGGAAGGGTTTCTTTACAGTAAGGACAATAAAGGTATGGAATTCACTGCCTGAGGAGGTGGTGCTATTGAATACATTAGATGCCTTTAAAAGGGGACTGGATACTTATATAAAAGAGAAGAACATAGAGGGCTATGTACGTTAGTATTGGGATTAATATTTAGTTAGTGCTTGTTGATCCAAGGAGAAATCTGATTGCAATCTGGAGTCAAGAAGGAATTTTCTACCCCCATTCAAGGCAGAATTTGAAATTGCTGTATTGAGGGGGCTTTCTTTTGCCTTGTCTTGGATCAACAACGGTAAACAAGAATAGGAGAAGGGTTGAATGTGATGGAGCTTTCTTTTGCCTTGTCTTGGATCAACAACGGTAAAAAGAATAGGAGAAGGGTTGAACGTGATGGACGTAAGTCTTTTTTCAACCTAAACTACTATGTAACTATATGTAACTATGTAAAAAATCCATTGAACCCTTTAAGTGCCAGAGGAGTGCGCAACTCATTGCTTTGCAATGCGTTGCGTACCCTTCTAAGGGTTAAATCTATGGAAAGTTTGGGGTGATGTTTACTTGTGTCCTGTGGTGCCTCTGATTTCTACTATAATCGCTCCAGTTCATTTTCATACATCGACCTCCGAGTCTCAGATTTGGCACTTAGTAAATAAATCCCTAAAGTTTCTGTGAAAGTTCCAGGGAGAAGTTCCAGCAGAGCAGATTTCCGTTCAGCCATCACAGCTGCTGCTTCACATGAAAAGTAAATTGAGTTGAGCAGGTGAATCATTGTAGGAGGCCTGGCTCTCATCCACAATACAGGAATGGAACATCTGTCTGCAGATAATACTCTGCTTAATTCAATTATAACTCTTAACACTGAAAAAAGTACTCTTACTGCTGAGTGATGTTTTATTTGAATGTTACTGCAGCTTAAAGGAATAGTTATACTTCGTTTTATCTTTATTTTATTTTGTAGGCATTAAAAAAACATGAAGAACGATATAAGTCTTATCTCCCGCCCCTTTTACCTAGTGTAAGCCATCTCTTCTCAGATATGGAATCCAGTCCATAGACCAGACAGATAACAGCAGGGGACAATCTTCTTCCTATGAGAACAATGAAAGCTCTGTCCCCCTTGACAAGTTTTTCAGGTTTTTCCCTTATCTTAGTTGAAGATTGTCCCTCTCTGCAGTCTACCTGGGCACCTCCCTTCTGATCTGGCTGAGCAGTGTTACATCAGTAAAAGGGGCGGGAGGAGGATACTTTATCATTCAATTACTCTTGTACTACAACTCTGACATAATTGAAATAACACTCTCCAAAGTCCAAATACTATGATGATTAATTAGAGCTGCTTTTATTATGAAACATTACTATCCCTTTAATGACATGAGTGTTGCTGTTGTTACAACACCTTATGGACAGACCTAGTCATTTGACCATAAACCTCCTGGATGTTGTAGCAACAGTGCCACTGTAACATTTCAGGACATGAAAGTACTACACCCAAAAACTGCAAGTTCGAGCTCCAATAACTGTTGAACAGAGCATGTCACAGCAGAGGGAGTGACATTATTTTACACAGCAGGGTAAACAATGCAATATTTTCTTTTTAAAATGACTATCTCTCCAAAGCAATGCATTCACGGAGTTAAAGGGATAATAATGTCTATATTAAAGTACACCTCTGATTCTTCTATATGTTTGTATAAAACGTAGCACTTTGTTTAATTACTTACAGTTCTGTAGTTCAAAATCTATTCAAGCTGAAAGGATCCTCTTCCCATCCCTTCTGCCCATCTCCCCTTAGATCGTGGGACCGGACGGATGCAGAGAGGCACAATCTTCATTCAGTAAGTATAAGGAAAACCCTGTCCCCTTTAGGTAGGAGGGCAGGAATTTCCTTTTGTTTACTGAATATGTCCCTCACCGCGTGTTACAGCTTACCTTGACTTCCGCATCATCTGCAGACGCGAGGCTTCTAGCATGCTGCAGGCCTCTGTTTTTTGTGTTTGCTTCCTGTAGTCTCCTCCTACCAACTTCCTACTTCCTCCCTCTGAGCTGCTCCTCCTACTTCCTGTGGAGGGGTTTAAAGGGCAGACTGAGGCCTGACTCAGATGCCCTTGCGTTGTTGTTCATAGCAGTTCTGTTACCTTGGGCTCCGTGTATGACCTGGCTAGTCTTCCATCCATTCTAGTGCTGACCTGTGGCTCTCTCTGACTATTTTTTTGCCTACCCCTAATAGTGGACATCCAGTCTGGTGCAGACTTGTGGCTCTGACTGACTACCTGAACTGTGTATGACCCGGCTTGTCTGACTACCCCCTCTGGTGCTGACTTGTGGCTCTGTCTGACTATTCTTTCATCTTTTCTCCTGATGATCAGACACCCAATATAGTGTGGGCCTGGGGCTCTTGTAGACTTGCATAGCTGACTGCAGGTATGAGTCAGTTTTCACCTTACTTCATCTGACTGCTGCATGAGTCAGACGGTTCAGTACCTGTGTCCTATAGCCTAGGAGTTCCCACTTGGCGGCAGGTGTGGTTCTGAGGGTTCTTACTGTCTGCAGGTGCGTACCTGAGACTCACACTTACTACCACTACTAGTGGCTTCTCTTCGGTTCCTGAGCATCCTGGTTTCCTGTTAGTCGGATCAAGATTGCCGTTACGGTTGCTGCTGTATCTCTTGTCCTTGTATTTGAGACTACCAGTGGCTTTGGCCTAGTCTCCAGCAGGGTGGTCTAGGACCCAGCCTATTATTTCTGGTAATAGTGCTTGCTGACTAGTACCCCCTGCTTGCCTATTGCCTATTATTTTGTTTGTTGTTTTCAATAAACTCCATTAACTATACCGTGCAGACTATGAGCCTCCTTAGTATCCGTGACACCGCGCTTCATCAGGACCACACTTCAAGGAAGCGTGACGCAGGCAAAGGGGTGGGAGGGGGATCCTTTCAACTTGAATATCTTTTGAACTACAGAACTGTAAGCAATTAAACATAGCGCTATGTGTTATATAAAACATATAGAAGACTTGGTGCTGCTCTTTAATATAGATGTTACTATCCCTTTAAAATAGCCATTTACATTAATGGAAATGTTTAGCTGTTCCATACAGTGACATTAGTTTTCTGAATTTAGTGCCACAAAAGACAAATTAAAGGAGATGTATCGCCTCTATATAACAGCCTAAATAGTTAGGTTATATATCAAATATAGGGTTGCACCCTATGATACCAGCATTTGCGCGAGTACTTGTACTCGCGCAAATGCGGCCGATGCCAGCACCAATGTCCTGTGTCAGGGTCGGTGCTGCAGAGAGGGAACACCTCTCTCCCTCCTGCAGTGTCGGAGCGTTGCCGCGGGTTACCATGGCAACGCTCCGACGCTGACCTCTGCCGGGGCTCGCGAGAGAACAGCGGGCACCCGGCAGAGGAGGGTAAGGGAGGCAAGATAGATGTGGCAGCGGGTGGTGAAAGAGGCAGAGAGTTGGGTCAAGAGGGAGAAAAAGAGGCAAAGGATCAGGAGACAGAAGGAGGGGGGACAAGAAGAGGCAAAAGGAGGGGGGATCAGGAGGGAGAGAGGCAAAAGGGTGGGTCAAGGAGAAGGAGGGGGAGAAAGGGGGATCAAAAGGGAGAGAAAAAGCCAAGGCAAAAGGAGGGGGCTCAAGAGGGGGAGAATGAAGCAAAAGGTGGGAATCAAGAGGGGGAGAAAGAGTCAAAAAGGGAGAATCAAGAGGTGGTGTGTGTGTGTGTATATATATATTTCAAGTACTCATGATACCAATTACTGATACTTTTTTTTGCGGTCATTTGCCAGTTTTCCAAGTACCTAAAGCATATAGGTACTTGGAAAACTGGCAGATGACAGCAAAAAAAAGTATCGGTAATTGGTATCGGTGAGTACTTGAAAAAAGTATCGGTACTCGTACTAGGTCTTCAAAAATCGGTATTGGTGCATCTCTAATCAAATATGACTAAGAGTGTCTTAATTTTTTTTTACGCTTTATTTGGTCGAAATTGAAGTAATAAACTCTGCCCTGCACCTACTTCTGCATAGACTGAGGTTACCTGTTCTGTACCGCAGTCTGTCACACTGCCTCTGCTCCCCTACTATCCAGTCTCCTCCAATGACGGAGGCTTCTGCCTGTAAGCTGGAGCGATCTCATTGGCTAGAGATCGATATCTAGCCAATGAGATCACTCCAGCTTAAAGGCAGAAATGCCCCGTCATTGGAGGAGGCTGGATAGAGGGATGAGAGCTGAGGCAGCGTGACAGACTTCAATTTAGACCAAATAAAGCGTAAAAAAAAAAAAAAATAAGACACTTTTAGTCTTATTGATCTATAACCTAACTATTTTGGCTACGTTATATAGAGGTGATACACCCCCTTTAAGGACAGATGGGCTTGAAAAAATTTAGCCACAGTTAGCCACATATTTATCAATATTTAGTGAACATTTAAGGACTATTTTCTGGACGATAAAGATAAAAAACATAGGGACAGGCTGTCGCAGGTTGGTGTATGAATAAGGGATGTTTTACAAATTGTGCCTATTTATTATGATAAGAAATCTGCTTTGATACATATGCCTTGTTGCTGAACGCTAATAAAGATGGCTTCCTACTATCAGCAACTTTCTAGCGATATGTTAGTCTCTCGATCTCATGAATCGCTAATTTTACATTTCTGTCACTGTATGTTTAAAGGGATAGTAATACTTCATTTTAACTTTATTTTATTTTGTAGGCATTAAAAAAACATGAAGAATGATATAAGTCTTATCTCTCAAACATTTATGGTTTAAGAGATATTCACAATCAAAGTATCCCCCTCCCACCCCTTTTACTGATGTAACACTTCTCAGCTAGATCAGAAGGGAGCTGCCCAGGTAGACTGCAGAGAGGGACAATCTTCCCTTATCTTAATTGAAAAACCTGAAAAGCTTGTCAAGGGGGGCAGGGATTTCATTGTTTTCATAGGAATAAGAGTGTCCCCTTCTGTTATCTGTCCAGTCTATGGACTGGATTCCACATCTGAGAAGAGATTGTTTACAGTAGGTAAAAGGGGTGGGAGGGGGAAACTTTGCTTTTGAATATCTCATAAACCATAAAGGTTTGAGAGATAAGACTTATATCGTTCTTCATGTTTTTTTAATGCCTACAAAATAAAATAAAGTTAAAACGAAGTATTACTATCCCTTTAAAGTGGAACTTACAACTTAAAGGGATAGTAATACTTCATTATTACTAATCCCTATATTAAAATCCTATTAAAAATAAACGTATTGCCCCCAGTGTCATCTCTCAAACCTTTATGGTTTGAGAGATAATCGCTCCTAAAGTTGCCCTCTCCCTCCCCCTTCCCAGTAGTTAACATTCTAGCTGACTCAGGGAAATCCGGTCAGAGATCATCAGGTGGCTCTGCAGCAGAGTCACGATAGTGTTAACTGAAAAAAAAACTTTCACTAAAACGGTCTTCTAAGTGTGCTTGCAAGCCAATCACAAACCAAGCACAAGTAGAAGAACATTTCAGTGAAAGTTTTTTTTTTAGTTAACGTGATCAGGCTGTGCTGGAGAGCCACCTGAAAGTCGTACGACTCTGTTCCCTGCAGTCAGCTACAACGCTGACTACGTGGAAGGGGGAGGGAGAGGGCAACTTTAGAAGCGATTATCTCTCAAACCATAAAGAATTGTGAGATGACACTGGGGGCAATACGTTTTTTTTTACTAGGGCTTTAATATAGGGATTTGTATTACTATCACTTTAATTCAAGTTTGCATATTTGAAAACTGCATTAAAAACTGCCTATATGTCACGTTAACCAAAAGACCAGCAAGTGTACAGTTCAGGAAATAGTTACCCTTCTTTCATATGCTAATGTATGCTAATTGTGGCATAGATGGCATTTTCATATGCTAATGAAGCTATTAACCCTTTGAGTGCCAGAGGGGTACGCAACATATTGCTTTGTAATGTGTTGTGTACCCCTCTGGCACTCAAAGCGTTAAAGGGATAGTAAAAAAAATATGTTGTAGGGTTTATCCCCCTGAGTAAAACAAGAGTACTCCCACTGCTGAAAGGTGTTTTATTCAAAAGTTATTAATTTTCAAAGTTGAATTTTTTAGGTGCAATATCACAGTGGCCTGAAATTGTACAGTAGCGCTATTGCTACACCATCCTATGGGGATTTATGGTCCCGGGACCAGAGCTGTCCATAGGATCGTGTAGCAACAGCGCCACTGTACAATTTCAGACCACTGTGATATTGCACCTAAAAAATTCAACTTTGAAAATTAATAACTTTTGAATGAAACACCTTTCAGCAGTGGGAGTACTCTTGTTTTACTCAGGGGATAACCCCTACAACATATTTTTTTTTACATTTTAAGTATTACTGTCCCTTTCAGTGAAATTTCATATGCCATTGAAGCCTTTTCAGTGACGTGTTACATTCTAATGACGGTTTCAATGACGTTTCCTATGCTAATAAAGTTCTGCACAGTACCAGGAACTGTTCACTTTCACTTTGCCCAGAAAAGTGTGAATATCTCCTAAACTGTACATCGGCCTCATGTTAGGGGGGTGTCATGAGGGGTCATGATACCCCCCTTGAGGTATAATGTATATATTGTTAAAGTTAAACACATTTCATTAATAAAACATAACTTGTTCACACACACACACATATACAGGCATACCTTGCCCATTAACCCTTTGGGTACCAGAGGGGTAGGAAACATGCTAAGCAATGCTTTCATACCTCTCTGGTACTCAAAGAGTTAAGTGTTGAATAAAAGACAGATTTGTCCACTACATGGCACTCCATGAGGTGAATGTTTGATGGAGTTAGTATGTAAAATATATGCAATATATGTCCACATACTAAGGGAGGGGGCATTGTGTAGTGCTTGGTGTACTAGTTTTCTTTATTGTAACACTTTGAATGCCGCAGGGTTGAGCAGTGCACATCCCTATGGCATTTAATGCTGTCCATGGTGCTGAAAGCCTTCTCTGTGTTCCCCTACTGGCTGGGTAGGGAAGCGCAGCCTCATGTTATCCCTAACTCTCTGTTTTATTTTCCCCGACTGTGATTTTCTACTCTGAGTTGTGTGATGTTCTCCAAAAATAATGGGTGTTAGATTTCTGGAGGAAAATGATGCAATTTAACTCGTGTTAGACCTAACTCCTACATTTGAATGGCTCTGGGCTTCGCTTCTACATTGTCCTCTATGAGTGAGATTTTGATGTTCTGGCGCTGGCGTCATGTGTTTCAGAACTGCCGTTATTTCTTACTAGTGGGAACATTTGCATTGCTTATTTGACGTACAAAACCACCGTCGCCAGTTTGTTCTGCCGACGCCAACATTTGGATCGAGCCCTTAATCCCTTGAACCTAGAGAAGTACCTTTCCAGCATTCAAGGGGTTAACAGACAATCAATTGGAATTTACTGAATTTTCATTTCAACCCTAGGGTGCAGTTGGTTTGCTCCAGAATTGCACCTGTACAACTTGACGAATCAGGTCCTAAGCACCTACAAATTAGATAGTCAGGTCATTATTATTCACAGCAATCTAGAGCAGAGGTTCTCAGCCCTCAGAGGCCACTAACAGGGACTGTCCCTCCTATACTGTATAGTGCCAGTCCTTATACACAGACACATGCAGACTGTATACTATACAGCAGAGGTTCTCAGTCCATGTCCTCAGTGATCACTAACAGGGACTGTCCCTCCTATACTGTATAGTGCCAGTCCTTATACACAGACACATGCAGACTGTATACTATACAGCAGAGGTTCTCACCCCATGTCCTCAGTGGCCACTAACAGGGACTGTCCCTCCTATACTGTATAGTGCCAGTCCTTATACACAGACACATGCAGACTGTATAGTATACAGCAGAGGTTCTCAGCCCATGCCCTCAGTGGCCACTAACAGGGACTGTCCCTCCTATACTGTATAGTGCCAGTCCTTATACACAGACACATGCAGACTGTATAGTATACAGCAGAGGTTCTCAGCCCATGCCCTCAGTGGCCACTAACAGGGACTGTCCCTCCTATACTGTATAGTGCCAGTCCTTATACACACACACATGCAGACTGTATAGTATACAGCAGAAGTTCTCAGCCCATGCCCTCAGTGGCCACTAACAGGGACTGTCCCTCCTATACTGTATAGTGCCAGTCCTTATACACAGACACATGCAGACTGTATACTATACAGCAGAGGTTCTCAGTCCATGTCCTCAGTGATCACTAACAGGGACTGTCCCTCCTATACTGTATAGTGCCAGTCCTTATACACAGACACATGCAGACTGTATACTATACAGCAGAGGTTCTCACCCCATGTCCTCAGTGGCCACTAACAGGGACTGTCCCTCCTATACTGTATAGTGCCAGTCCTTATACACAGACACATGCAGACTGTATAGTATACAGCAGAGGTTCTCAGCCCATGCCCTCAGTGGCCACTAACAGGGACTGTCCCTCCTATACTGTATAGTGCCAGTCCTTATACACAGACACATGCAGACTGTATAGTATACAGCAGAGGTTCTCAGCCCATGCCCTCAGTGGCCACTAACAGGGACTGTCCCTCCTATACTGTATAGTGCCAGTCCTTATACACACACACATGCAGACTGTATAGTATACAGCAGAAGTTCTCAGCCCATGCCCTCAGTGGCCACTAACAGGGACTGTCCCTCCTATACTGTATAGTGCCAGTCCTTATACACAGACACATGCAGACTGTATAGTATACAGCAGAGGTTCTCAGCCCATGCCCTCAGTGGCCACTAACAGGGACTGTCCCTCCTATACTGTATAGTGCCAGTCCTTATACACAGACACATGCAGACTGTATACTATACAGCAGAGGTTCTCACCCCATGCCCTCAGTGGCCACTAACAGGGACTGTCCCTCCTATACTGTATAGTACCAGTCCTTATACACAGACACATGCAGACTGTATACTATACAGCAGAGGTTCTCACCCCCATGCCCTCAGTGGCCACTAACAGGGACTGTCCCTCCTATACTGTATAGTGCCAGTCCTTATACACAGACACATGCAGACTGTATACTGTACAGCAGAGGCTCTCATCCCATGCCCTCAGTGGCCACTAACAGGGACTGTCCCTCCTATACTGTATAGTGCCAGTCCTTATACACAGACACATGTAGACTGTATACTATACAGCAGAGGTTCTCACCCCCATGTCCTCACTGGCCACTAACAGGGACTGTCCCTCCTATACTGTATAGTGCCAGTCCTTATACACAGACACATGCAGACTGTATACTGTACAGCAGAGGTTCTCAATCCATGCCCTCAGTGGCCACTAACAGGCCAGTCCTTAAACACAGACACATGCAGACTGTATACTATACAGAAGAGGTTCTCAGCCATTGCCCTCAGTGGCCACTAACAGGCCAGGACTTAGGAATTTCACTGCTAGAACACAAGTGTGTTGATCAGAGGCTCAGTCATATTGATTAACTCACCTGTGCTCTTAAAAGGAAATTCTAAAATCCTGGCCTGTTAGTAGCCACTGAGGGCACAGGCTGAGAACCACTGATCTAGTGAATCATGACTATTAGTGACACAGATGAGAGTTGGTACTGTGTTAGCTGTAGAAACACAGGAGACAAATATAGTCCAGTTGATACCTTTATTGGCTAACTAAACAGATTTAGGATGCAAGCTTTCAACACTTCTTAGGTCTCTTCCCCAGGCATCACATATCTGCGGAAGAGACCTAAGAAGTCTTGAAAGCTTGCATCCTATATCTGTTTAGTTAGCCAATAAAGGTATCAACTGGACTTTAGCTGCTTACGTATTAGTGACACATTCATACGTTTGCCCATGTATCTTCCCAATCCCAATCTCAAATTGCCTTTTATTTGCAAATTGTGACTACTGTCGCTGACGCTCTAAACCTTTTGAGACAACGCAATGCGTGGGATGCCTCTCTGACACTCAGAGTGTTAAAGAACGTTTTTATTCTGGTATTCTGCTTAATTTTTAGGGGCACGTTGATACGCGTGCCTGTGAGTATAAAGCTGTAGGAACTCTACAGACTACAGCACAATGATCAGTTACAGTTCCCCTGTCAGAGACGTGATTCTAGATGTGATTATTCAGCATATCGGCCGCTCGCTGGCTGGGTTGGAAGAGCTGAGTTTTTATCTGTAGCTGAAGCCATGACTCACGGTTGCGGGAGCGATGGGACTAATGATGCTGTATCAGACATTCATGGGCAGCACTGTACTTTGTGCTAAAACACAAATAAATGACTAGGAAAGATAGTCATAGAGACATTATCCCTTTGAGTGCCGTAGGGGTACGGAACGCATTGCTTTGCAATGCGTTCCGTACCCCTACGGCACTCAAAGGGTTAAAGGGATACTAACACTTAATATGTTAAAAATATATTTATTGTAGTGTTTATCCTCTTCCATAAAACAACGTTACTCCCACTGCTGAGAAGTGTTTTATTCAAACCCTATTGCAGCTCAAACGTTAATTTTTTTTTTGGTGCGATATCTCAGTGACCTGGAATTGTACAGAGGCTCTGCTGCTACACCATCGTATGGACAGCTCCGGTCAGTCGACTATAAACCTCCGTAACATGCGTTGAGAAGTCAGATGTAAAAGATATCGGTACTCTCAGTAATAGAACGCCAGTGAGGCGCGTTTCGTTCACCGGCATATCATTTCTCACCCCCTGACCGAGCTAATAAACATGAAACGGGATCCGTAGTTTGAATAAAATAATATATATATTTAATATAAATGTATTTAAAAAAAAAATAGTGACCACATGCCTCTGATAAAAGTGTGTGTAATAACCAACGCGTTTCAAAGTACTATCTGAGTTTTTCATCAGGATACAATGATAAGATATTGTATCTGATGAAAAGGTCAGATAGGACCTTGAAACGCGTTGATTATTACAAAGATTTTTATCAAAGCCAGGTGGCCTCTATTTTATATATAAATGTATATTAAATATATATTTACATATAATTTTATTCAAGCTACGGATCCTGTTTCATGTTTATAAGCTCAGTCAGGGGCGAGACTCGTTACCCCTGCAGCTATATGCTGGTGAATGAAAGAAGTCTCACTGACGTTCCATTACTGAGAGTACTGATATCTTTGACATCTGACTTCTAGATGCATAGTATAGGGCCCCCTTCTTTTTCTTTTGTTTGCTGTTTTCTGGCCATTGTTTTCTTTTTTTAAAGGGACACTAATGTTCAATAAAAATGTTTTCTTGTTTTGTAGATTAAAAAAAATAAATGATGTAGCACAAATCTAATCTTTCAAACCTTTATGGTTTAAGAGATATTCACATTTAAATTCCCCCCTCCCTCCCCTTCTCCTGATGTCAGCGCTCTACTGACAGTAAGAGATCCCTGTCCTGGGACCAGACGGTGGCTCTTCAGCAGAGCTAAAGTAGCGATATTGGAAAATAATTACTTCATGGGAATGGTCTACAAAGTGTGCCTGGTTTGCAAGAACACTTTGTAGACCGTTCCAATGAAGTAGTTCTTTTTAAATATCGCTAATGCGGCTCTGCTGAAGAGCCTCCTCGTGTCGGCTGACTCGAATCTCCTTCTGTCAGCTTTACAGCTGACATAAGGGGAAGTGGAACTTTTTCTTTTTTTTTTTAAATATATTTTTATTATCAGATTGCTCCATACACATCTTAAATACAAACAAAAAGGGGATACATGTAAAATCGTTCAATTACAACAAAAGTATGTAGACATTAGTAGCAGTGAAAAGAACATATGCAGATCAGTAGAGCGTAGACAGACAACCTGAGGTTTTTTATTATTATTTCATACTTCAGTAACCCAAGCTCCTAAAATCTAACCTAACTTAACTAGTACTATACCTCCTGCCCCCAATTCCTCTCTCTCCCGAGCCCGCAGCCCCCCCCCCACCAGCCAGTAGCTACACAAGATCCCAGTATGTACAGGGGTCATACACAAGGTACGCAGCAGTTATACGTCACAGTCATACACACAGCAAGCAGATATGAGCTCAATCAATCAGTCATCACCAGTAAGTTACACATCATCAGGTGCCACAGTATTATCTTCTCTATTTGTCCACCAGGTCTGCCATCGTCCCCAGATCCTGTCGAACTTAGTGGGGGTACCCCGGTATAAATAAACCAATTTATAATGTGGAATACACTGTAAAACCAGGTTTATCCACGCTCTACAATTGGGAACTCTGCTCGACATCCAGTTCAAGGCCACCACCTTTCTCGCCATCACCAAGAGCTCACTCAGTAGAGATCTGTCAGTTGCACCCTCAATCTCATCAGGAAAAACAGACAGTAAACAAATCTTTGGATCCACAGGAACATGTCTCTCCAACACCAGGTACACAATACGGGGAGGTGGAACTTTAGATGCGAATATCTCTCAAACCATATGGGATTTGTGACACATAATTTTTTTTTAAATATACAAAACAAGAAAACATTTTTATTGGACATTACTGTTCCTCTAACCCCATAAGGATCACGTGGCGTGCTATGACGTTCTGGCTCATCACATACATTTTACTTGCAGAGTTCCTCCGGGAGCGCTGTAGGTAAAAACTGGGGCTGAAATTGACAGCTTCAAGAATGGAGACTCGGATAGTCATGTAACACAAAGGCACATAAAATAAAAGAATAGAGAAAAGTGCCCCAATCGTGTAGTATTGTTATTATCTCATCAGCATCACGACTGCCTAATGTGCGCAAACATACATAAAAAGGCCCAATCCCCCCCAGTAACAAACACGGACAACTCTCTGGCAGGGCCGGCGCTACCATTAAGGCAGCACAGGCAGCTGCCTTAGGGCGCCGCATCGGAGGGGCGCCGGAAAGGGAGAAGCTGAGAAATATTTTTTATTTTTTTTTATTTTTTTTAACTATATCTGCCACGAGGGAGCGCTCGTTTACACGACCAAGCGCTCCCTCGCGGCGTCTATGGGACGCTCACAACGCAGAGCGACCCAGGCTCTGTAGTAATACAGAGCGCTGGGAGATGACATCATCTCCCAGCGCTCTGCATTACTGAGAACAGCGCTGGGAGGCTGAGCTCTGTGCCGAAGGAGGCACAGAGCTCTCTTAGAGCTAGACCACCAGGGACTCAAGGTAGGGAGCATTGTGGAAATGAAGGGGCATAAAGGAAGGAGCAATGTGGAGCTGAGGGGGCATTATGGAAGGGGCAGATGAAGGGGCATTATGGAAGGGCAGTGTGGAGCTGAAGGGGCATAAAGGAAGGGGCAATGTGGAGCTGAGGGGGCATTATGGAAGGGGCAGATGAAGGGGCATTATGGAAGGGCAGTGTGGAGCTGAAGGGGCATAAAGGAAGGAGCAATGTGGAGATGAAGGGGCATAAAGGAGGGAGCAATGTGGAGATGAAGGGGCATAAAGGAGGGAGCTGAGGGGGCATTATGGAAGGGGCAGATGAAGGGGCATTATGGAAGGGCAATGTGGAGATGAAGGGGCATAAAGGAAGGAGCAATGTGGAGATGAAGGGGCATAAAGGAGGGAGCTGAGGGGGCATTATGGAAGGGGCAGATGAAGGGGCATTATGGAAGGGCAATGTGGAGATGAAGGGGCATAAAGGAAGGAGCAATGTGGAGATGAAGGGGCATTATGGAAGGGCAATGTGGAGATGAAGGGGCACAAAGGAAGGAGCAATGTGGAGATGAAGGGGCATTATGGAAGGGCAATGTGGAGATGAAGGGGCACAAAGGAAGGAGCAATGTGGAGATGAAGGGGCATTATGGAAGGGCAATGTGGAGATGAAGGGGCACAAAGGAAGGAGCAATGTGGAGATGAAGGGGCATTGTGGAAGGGGCAATGCTGAGATGAAGGGGGCATTGTGGAAGGTGCAATGTGGAGATGAAGGGAGCATTGTGGAGGTGAATATGTGGGCGGGGGCAGGGGACTGTGGTAAGGTCAGGGGGGGCAGGTGGATTGTGTCGGGGGGGGCATCAAAATGCACCTTCGCCTGTGTATATAAAAATCCTTGCACCGGCCCTGCTCTCTGGGAAGGAAAAGGCCACAGCTTTATTAAAATTACAAAAATATAACATTATGCCAGCATCTCAGCAACTGCCGAGTGGCACGATTAACACAAACAAAACAAACAAGAGTCTCTGCCCCAATCGCGCCGTTAGCCTGCGAGCGGGGGAACTAACTCTCCAGAAAACCCACTAGGGGCCTTAACAGCTTAATTAATTACCTGGCGAGGACCCACCCCCAACAATGCGCTGTGACAAAATAGAAAAAAGGGGGAGGGAGGGCGGGTCAAAAGAGAAAAGTTCCCATGCGGCTGTCTCGCCTGAAACAAATTAAACTGCGCAGGCAGCCGCACGGGAAATATTTATAAACACCCGAAACCCCCCACCCCAACCCACTGCCCGCCAGCCACTAAGAACATCCAAAAGGCAAAATATTGCCAAAAGGACGTTCGCGCCCAGCAGTCATGCCCTCCCTCAACTAGGCGTCGAGGAAGAGGCCTCTTGACTGCCTAATGTGCGCAAACATACATAAAAAGGCCCAATCCCCCCCCAGTAACAAACACGGACAACTCTCTGTAAGGAAAAGGCCACAGCTTTATTAAAATTACAAAAATATAACATTATGCCAGCATCTCAGCAACTGCCGAGTGGCACGATTAACACAAACAAAACAAACAAGAGTCTCTGCCCCCACTCGCGCCGTTAGCCTGCGAGCGGGGGAACTAACTCCCCAAAAAAAACCACTAGGGGCCTTAACAGCTTAATTAATTACCTGGCGAGGACCCACCCCCGCCACCGCAGCTCCCCTAATGGGAGCAGCGCCCCACCGCAGCCAGAGCTCTTTCAACCCCTTCCTGAATCCCCACGTTAAATATATCCAGGCCGATAGGATTGAGATGTACGCCATCCCGCCTACGAAACAGGGCAAGATTCGGCCCCTCCAATTCCCGATGACGGATCGCAATCCCACCGATCCTGGATACAAAACGTGACACTGCCACATTCAATTTTCGCCTACACCGTTCTAAAGCCCGAACATCTCTAGCACCCAACCAGCGCAGCCTAGGGACCACCTCCGACCAAACCACCACTAGATGGTTAAACAAGGCATAAAAATGAGCAATGTCCCGCTTAATGGTATTAATGAGATCCACAGTGCGAACATCACCCAGGTCATTGCCACCCGCATGAATAAAAAGAATGGTAGGTCCCGAGACAACACTGCGGATGAAAAGACATTTGTCCCGAAGGGTAACCCACCGAAGACCCCTAATGCCCCTCCAGCGGATCCTGGCAACTGATGAGGAAAAACCCAAATCCCGACCGTAAACCCTGGCCTCCGCACGTCGGGATGCCCAGTAAATGAAAGAGTGGCCCAGGATCCACACCATAACCGGAGGAAGACCTGCAAGAAATTAAAAAAGCAAATGAGGACGAACATACGAGCGGAAACGGACAGAGTCCCACCGCCCAATAGCCCTAATTTCGGAGTCTGACAACCCTGCAGCCGACGCAGCAGTAGCAGCACCTATTCGGAATGAATGGGAAGAAAATTCACGCGAGGGGAGGCCCAGGAAGGCTAAAACACGTCGGAAAATGGCTTGAAACTGAAAACGGGTGACCGGGACGCCACCGAAATGAACAAAACACACACCCGGATACATCCCACGGAGAGAAAAATAATGAGACAAAAGTCGGACTGGGCACCAAACCCCCCCTGTTGAGCCAATCACCACCAAACGACCTTTACCCAACTGATCCGTTTTAGATCTGCGCAGCAAGATCTCCAACCTATCACCCACAAAAGACACATCCGATAGGGATAAACCCCCAGGGCGGGAAGTACACGGGGAAACCACTTCCCCAACATGAAAAGCTCCAAAAAAGGACAGAACAAACAGAGCTCGGAACAACGCGACCTCAAACGAATCCTTACACACCCTTGGAAGAGACTCACAAATCTGCGAAAGCAAACCGTCGCCGACAGCAGACGCCAACCCTTCGCAATGCGCCGAACCACAAAAGATCTAGTAAGATCCGGCCAGCCCCAGAACTGAAACAAGAAAGATAAAGCCGCTAGGCTACGCCCTACCGTGGATGGGCCCACCCCACGGTGCCTTAGCGCCGCCAAGTAAGACAAAAGAGAGGACTCCCCCGCGGAGTGCGCGTCAGCCATCTGAGCCAGATGATAGAAACCCCACCACTCCATCCACACCGCCATGTATGACGACCGGGTGGACGGGGCCAGGGAACGTAAGAGCAGGTCTAGTAGAATTCGGAAACGAGGCTCCATAACTGCTCCGGACATGGAACACCGACTTCTGCTGCATCTGGGGCCAACAAACGGAACCGGGATATCTGCAAACGGGACAAAGAATCTGCAATGGAATTATTCAGACCCGGAACGTGGCGCGCCCTAAAGCAAATATTAAGCTGCAAGCAGCGAAGCACTAAGCGACGCAGCAAAGCCAATACCGGAAGGGACGAGGATGTGGATCTGTTAATGACATGGACAACACTAAGATTATCCATCCAAAACTGGATACGACGAGACCGCAAACGTGACCCCCATATCTCAACAGACACTACGATGGGAAACAGCTCCAGAAAAGTCAAATTCCTGACCAGGTGTGAAGCCAATAAGTCTGGCGGCCACCGGGCTGCACACCACTGACCACTCCAGTAAGCCCCAAAACCGACGGACCCGGACGCATCCGTAAAAAGTTCCATGTCAAAACTAGACATCTCAGGCAGCTGCCAACACTTCTGACCGTTGTACTCAGCCAGGAAATCCACCCAAACGGACAAATCACTCCGCATACCCGACGAAACCCGAATATAATGGTGGGGGGACTTAACACCCCTGGTGGAAAGGGATAATCTACGACAAAAAGGTCTGCCCATGGGCATGACCCGGCAGGCAAAAACCAAATGACCAATCAACGACTGCATCTGACAAAGGGTCACCTTCTTAGCCGATTTCACACGCAACACCAGAGCCTTCAGGGCATCCAACTTGTCCCGGGGGAGATGAAAAACCATCGCAACGGAGTCTATCTCGATGCCTAAAAACGTTATAACAGACTGAGGGCCCTCAGTCTTCTCCTCAGCAATAGGAACACCAAAAGAGGACATCACATCCCGAAAACCGGACAAGAGGCGAAAACACACATCAGAATCACCAGGGACCGACAAACAAAAAATCGTCAAGGTAGTGAAGCACCGAATGGATGCCCACCACCTGACGCACAACCCAATCCAGGAACGAGCTAAAAACCTCAAAATAGTAGCAGGAAATGGAACATCCCATAGGGAGGCACATGTCACAGAAAAAGGAACCCAGCAAATAACACCCCAAAAGCGGGAAACAGTCCGGATGGATAGGCAGGAGACGAAATGCGAACTCAATGTCCGACTTCGCCATCAGGCAGTCTTTTCCAGCGGATCGGACAAGGGATAAAGCACGATCAAAGGAAGCATACAATACCCTTGACTCCTCCTTATCAATCCCATCATTGACTGACCCCCCTTTTGGATAAGAGAGGTGGTGAATGAGGCGAAATTTACCAGGATCCTTCTTGGGGACAAGACCCAAAGGGGAAACCCTAAAATCCCTGAACGGAGGAGAGGTAAAGGGGCCTAACATGCGGCCCAACTCCACCTCCCGACACAACTTGTCCCAAACCAAACCCTCATTACCAGAAACGGACTTTAAATTAACCGACATTAACACACCCTCAAAGGGGGAAAAGGGGATCCAGAAACCATCCCTAAACCCGTCACGCAGTATAGCAGCCTCTCTAAGATTGGGATACCGGCTTAACCACGGTTCCATCCTTTGGACGCTCACAGGGGTTATCGCCCTTTCCAACCTCCCGGGCACCAGGTTTGCCCGATGCAGGCTTACCTTTTTTGAAACACCGAACAGCTGGGTGCGCTCCTCCACAGTGGTAACACTCGTGCTTAAAGCGACAGGAGGAGTACCAACGGCAGTGGCTTTCGTTAAAAAGCCAACATAATCCTTTTCGATTGATGGCCGCACCAGTCGCCGAAGGGGCCGGGGCGGCCGCCCCGAGAAAGGACGATGAAGGCCTGTGCGGCGTCATGAGCAACAACCACAAATTGACGTCCTGGCAATCAAAAGTAAGCTGAGGCCTGGAAGCCATCCGCTGACGAAACTGTTCGTCATAGCGAAACCAACACAGACCCCCATAGACCTTATAGGCCCCCCAGATCATATCTAAATAGCCAAACAAAGACGGGGACCTTTCTGGAAATCTCTCACACACGACGCTCGCAAAAATAGAAAAACCTTGCAGCCAGTTCCCAAAGGTGCGAGGAACCTTACGCTTGTCATCAGACGTGATATCAGCATGGCGGGAAGGACGGTCAACCGTCTCCTTGTCTGACTGTACCAAAGACAAAACATCCACAAAATCGCCGCGCCAAATTTTTTCTTTAACCTCGGTCGCAAGGTGAAGCCCCAAAGGCACCGAACTGCAAACCTGACCAATCCCAGGGCGCAATGCACCGCCGTCAGGCAGCGCAGGTAGGGAAGTGCCCCGCTCTAACCTAGCGAGCACTGCACGCAAAACATGCACCAAATCTGGTCCGCCGCAAGCGCCCTGCGCAGCACTAACCCCTGACCTAGCATGATCCCATGCAGCAATACCTGGAGGGTCCACTGGAACCGCAACAGAGCGCAGCGTCTGTCTCCCCTCCAAATCTACTTCGGAATCCTCACCCTCAGACGATAAGCCGGATCTGGAAGCAGCAGAGGAGATCACCTGTACCGACCTCTCACTCCTGGGGGTGCTCCTGGAACGAGACGACCTGGTCCTCCTGGAGATTCTGGATGAACGCAGGGCAGGTACAGGAGAGATAGGGCCACAACCAGACGCAGGGTCACTGGCTGCTGAGCTGGAAAGTTGAGGTGGAGCGCTCCGGGAAGACACCTCCGCACTGTCATGAAGTGAATCTGTCCCATCCAGCCCTGATCTCGCGAGACGTAATGCCCCAGAGCGAGATCTCGCGAGAGGGCTCCTGGATCTGCAGAATGTACCGCGGCCATTTTGGGACTCCACTCCCCGCTGCAGCTCAGGCCCAGCGTGCACCAAACCAGCAGGCCCAGCCGTGACAGGAACAACAGCCTCAGCCATAGTGGGAGAGGCAGCAGCGGCGCGCACAGCAACACCGCTCCGCCGCCCGGAGCACCCCCGGGACCCAGGGTTGGAGGACTGGACAGCACACAACTCCCGGCGCTCTCTAGATGAACGCACGCGCCGGGAGGAGCTTGGACTATACCACTCCCGCGGCCGAGACCTGCGGGCCCGCCCAGAGCTCTGACTAGCAACAGGAGCAGGCGAAGGAACAGTAACAGCTACCGGAGGGGAAACCGCATCCAGGAGCTGAGCCAACCAGACGCCGCCGTCACCTTCAGCAAGCGCCTGGACCCGAGCCATGAGAGCCTCCATCGAGCACAGGGTAAACAAAAGAGAAAAGTTCCCGTGCGACTGTCTCGTCTGAAACAAATTAAACTGCGCAGGCAGCCGCACGGGAAATATTTATAAACACCCAAAACCCCCCACCCCAACCCACTGCCCGCCAGCCACTAAGAACATCCAAAAAGCAAAATATTGCCAAAAGGATGTTCGCGCCCAGCAGTCATGCCCTCCCTCAACTAGGCGTCGAGGAAGAGGCCTCTTTAATAAATCAAAATTGCACTCACATTTAGATGTGGTCAGAAGACTACTATCAACCCCTCTGACTACCAGGCACACGGAGAATATACCCCTTCTCCGTTTGGGTAACGTCCCGTGTTGTGGAACCTGAAGCTCCTTCGGAGGATATTCCCACAGACTGCTTGTATACAAATTTGTAATGGTCAGGCGGAGGCTTGATTGAACATAAAGTTTAATAAAATCAAGTTAAAATAAACTATAACAAGGCTAATCAATTCTTACGTGTTTCACGGCTGAAGCTGCTTTATCAAAGCAGAATAACAGCCTTAAAGGGATAGTAATACTTCGTTTTAACTTTATTTTATTTTGTAGGCATTAAAAAAACATGAAGAACGATATAAGTCTCATCTCTCAAACCTTTATGATTTGAGAGATATTCACAAGCAAAGTTTCCCCTCCTGCCCATTTTACCTAGTGTAAGCCATCTCTTCTCAGATGTGGAATCCAGTCCATAGACCAGACAGATGACAGCAGGGGACAATCTTCTTCCTATGAGAACAATGAAAGCCCTGCCCCCCTTGACAAGCTTTTTAGGTTTTTCCCTTATCTTAACTGAAGATTGTCCCTCTCTGCAGTCTGCCTGGGCACCTCCCTTCTGATCTGGCTGAGCAGCGTTACATCAGTAAAAGGGGTGGGAGGGGGATACTTTGTCATTGAATTACTCTTGAACTACAACTCTGACAGAATTGAAATAACACTCTCCAAAGTCCAAATACTATGATGATTAATTAGAGCTGCTTTTATTATGAAACATTACTATCCCTTTAAGTTTAAAAACAGAATTAAAAAGGAATGGAGAGGTCTCCCTCAGACCCCAACGTGGAGCTGGATGGTACGTGTCACAGGTCACGTGTACCGGCCCGACTGCAAGGATCAAAGCGGTCCTTAAGGAAAGGTAACTTCCCAGGACCCTGGTCCTTAAGGGGTTAAGTAACCACGTAATCTCCATTAGAAGTGTCTTCTGTCTGAGATTTGTGTGGGGGCAGTTTTATTATCCTCCACATGTTGATAGTCCACTTGTACGTGTAGCACACTTTTATTGTGAGTATATTGCATGAAGTATATTTGTAAATTCATTTCTTTTACAGGCATTATTACCCTATGAGGTGCCCCCTCTTTCTTTTTTTTCTTATAAACCTCCATAGGATGGTGTAGAAACAGCGCCACTATAATATTTCAGGCCATTGAGATATTGCACCTAAAAATTAAAGTTCGAGCTGGAATAACTTTTGAATGCAACACCCCTGAACACTGGGAGTTCCCTTGTTTTACTGAGGAGGATAAACCCTACAATATATATTTTTTTGCATAAGTGGTACTGTCCCTTTAAGGCAAAAAATAGCTCAGTTTTTAAATATATTAAAAGATTATATCAAGTTCAGGATGGAGGGAAGCATTTTCAGAGGACATGATATAAAGCTTGAGGATGGAAGATTCAGAAGTCATGTTTAAGTGAGTCACTGATTCATGGGACAGCCTCCCAGCAGAGGTGGCAATGGCCAGAACAGCAATAGAACCCACCAGAAAAACTGAGATAGACAAGTCTATTCTGTGAATTATGTAAGATTGCACATTTCATCTGGATAGGAATTTGGGTTGATTGGTTCTGACCGGCCTTCAAAATCTATGTTTGTATGTCTGAAAGCACTTTCAAAAGCCCCTATTTGTTACAATGTAACATAATAACATAGCGATGAGGCTGAAAAAAGACTTGTGTCCATCAAGTGCAGCCCATGCCAAATCACCCATGTTGGTCCAGAGGAAGGAAAAAAAACAAACTCCACCATTGAAGCCATTTCCAAGTAAGCCCCAAATGGGTAAAAAATTCCTTCCTGACTCGGATATTTCCCTGGGTCAACATCCTATCTGCATTGAAGCCAACTGTCATCATTCTCAATATTGTTCTGTTTTGAAAGCAAGCAAGCACAGCACCCAGAGCAAAGAATTCTATAGGTCTACTACCCTTACTGCAAAAAATCCCTGCCTTTGTTATAGCCGAAAGCACCTTTCGTCTAGTCTTAATGGATGACCTCTTTTTCTTACCTCAGCTCTTTGAGTAAATAGTTAATTGGATAGCTCTTTGTATTGACCTTGAATATAGGTGTAAATGGTAATCATATCACCCCTTAGACGTCTGTTCTCTAATGTAAACAAATCCGGTCTTGCTAGTCTATCTTTATAACTCAGATCCGTGCAATATAATAGTTCAGGAAGAGGTAAGGGTTTACTGGGTGTATATCTGACTGTTGCATTAAGCGTGGGTTACTTCTTCTCCACTATGAATCTATAGGAAGCTTTTTATGTCTGCATTATGTTTCGCCTCCTCCTCTGCTCCTTCTGGCAGAACCCAGCTCGTGACAAACCCAGATCTTCCCCGGAATATTGTGTGTTTCTTAGCAAGAGTAAAGAGAGCCAAGGAGGCTGATGTACTAGGTATAAATGGAGAAAACCGACTAGGGACGGATTTACGTTCCAGGCTCCCCTAGGTAAGGAATTCTAGGTGCTTACAACGCTGCCCACGGCCATACCCCTGCTCCTCACATGACCCCACCCCCAGTACCATCCACTGTTTTCTGGAACATAATCTTGGCATATAATAAGCAAGAAGGAAAAAGCTTTAACCCCTTGGTTGCTAGATAGATCTCCAATGCATTGCTCTGCAATGCATTGGCAATCTCTCTAGCCTCCACTGGTGCAGAGACATTGAGATTAGGTGCCTCTCCTCACAATTTGGAGCTGTAGTCAGTTGCCTCCTCTATATAATGGGAAATCCGATGAGAGTTGGTACCGTGTTAGCCGTACAAATGCAGGAGACAAATATAATCAAGTTGATACCTTTATTGGCTAACTAAGCACATTTTGGATTAACCTTTACAACAGTCCCACTGGGATCATAAATATCTTTGGCTCCTCAGAGGAAGACTACAATTTACATCACTCCTCTACCATTGACTCATCAAAGAACCTGGGTCTGGACTGAGCTCTCTTATCTGGTTTCCATTCTAAACAATGCAATATGTACTGGTATTTAAGAGAGATGTTTTCATATTTATCTGTATAACATGCCTGAGGAAGAGACCTAAGAGGTCTTGAAAGCTTGCATCCTAAATCTATTTAGTTAGCCAATAAAGGTATCAACTTGACTATATTCGCCTCCTGTAATGGGAAATCTGTCCCTGAAACCGAAAGTACCATGGGACTGTATATCCCATGACACACCGACAGTTCATGTGCTCAGGACTACGGATGGGCGAAAGTTTTTGCCTCAACACAGAAATAGGCAAAAATGGCACTTCCCGCCTAGCAGGGAATTTCCTGCGTAAAGTGATGTTTTCCCACTTTCTGTGCCTAGCTCTTTGCATTGAAATCACCACATGGCAGTTTTCACTTCTTCTCCCTCAGACATATACAAGGCTGTCAGGGTGCCACAGCAGCCATTCTGTGTACAGACATATAAAAGGGTGTCAGGGTGTCACAGCAGCCATTCTGTGTACAGACATATAAAAGGGTGTCACAGCAGCCATTCTGTGTATAGACATATAAAAGGGTGTCAGGGTGTCATAGCAGCCATTCTGTGTATAGACATATAAAAGGGTGTCAGGGTGTCACAGCAGCCATTCTGTGTACAGATATATAAAGGGTGTCAGGGTGCCACAGCAGCCATTCTGTGTACAGACATATAAAAGGGTGTCAGGGTGTCACAGCAGCCATTCTGTGTACAGACATATAAAAGGGTGTCAGGGTCTCACAGCAGCCATTCTGTGTATAGACATATAAAAGGGTGTCAGGGTGTCACAGCAGCCATTCTGTGTACAGACATATAAAAGGGTGTCAGGGTGCCACAGCAGCCATTCTGTGTACAGACATATAAAAGGGTGTCAAGGTGTCACAGCAGCCATTCTGTGTACAGACATATAAAAGGGTATCATGGTGTTACAGCAGCCATTCTGTGTACAGACATATAAAAGGCTGTCAGGTCTCACAGCAGCCATTCTGTGTACAGACATATAAAAGGGTGTCAGGGTGTCACAGCAGCCATTCTGTGTGCAGACATATAAAGGGTGTCAGGGTGTCACAGCAGCCATTCTGTGTACAGACATATAAAAGGGTGTCATGGTGTCATAGCAGCCATTCTGTGTACAGACATATAAAAGGGTGTCAGGGTCTCACAGCAGCCATTCTGTATACAGACATATAAAAGGGTGTCACAGCAGCCAATCTGTGTACAGACATATAAAGGGTGTCAGGGTGTCACAGCAGCCATTCTGTGTACAGACATATAAAAGGGTGTCAGGGTGTCACAGCAGCCATTCTGTGTACAGACATATAAAAAGGTGTCAGGTCTCACAGCAGCCATTCTGTGTACAGACATATAAAAGGGTGTCAGGGTGTCACAGCAGCCATTCTGTGTACAGACATATAAAGGGTGTAAAGGTGTCACAGCAGCCATTCTGTGTACAGACATATAAAAGGGTATCAGGTCTCACAGCAGCCATTCTGTGCACAGACATATAAAAGGGTGTCAGGGTGTCACAGCAGACATTCTGTGTACAGACATATAAAAGGGTGTCAGGGTGTCACAGCAGCCATTCTGTGTACACACATATAAAAGGATGTCAGGGTGTCACAGCAGCCATTCTGTGTACACACATATAAAAGTGTGTCAGGCTCTCACAGCAGCCATTATGTGTACAAACATATAAAAGGGTGTCAGGTTCTCACAGAAGCCATTCTGTGTATAGACATATAAAGGGCTGTCAGGATCTCACAGCAGCCATTCTGTGTACAGACATATAAAAGTGTGTCAGGGTGTCACAGCAGCCATTCTGTGTACAGACATATAAAAGGATGTCAAATTGTCACAGCAGCCATTCTGTGTACAGACATATAAAAGGCTGTCAGGTCTCACAGCAGCCATTCTGTGTACAGATATATAAAAGGCTGTCAGGTCTCACAGCAGCCATTCTGTGTACAGACATATAAAAGGGTGTCAGGTCTCACAACTGCCATTTTGTGTACAGACATATAAAAGGGTGTCAGGTCTCACAGCAGCCATTCTGTGTACAGACATATAAAAGGCTGTCAGGTCTCACAGCAGCCATTCTGTGTACAGACATATAAAAGGGTGTCAGGTCTCACAGCTGCCATTTTGTGTACAGACATATAAAAGGGTGTCAGGTCTCACAGCAGCCATTCTGTGTACAGACATATAAAAGGGTGTCAGGTCTCACAGCTGCCATTTTGTGTACAGACATATAAAAGGCTATCAGGCTCTCACAGCAGCCATTCTGTGTTTGTGAGAGGGGAAAGCAGCATGTTTTTGAGCTAGAGAAGACAGGCAAATAAAGAGGAATTGAAGCTTAGTTTAGGGAATTTTGTGTGCAGGATATCTGTTCTCTGTATTAGGGGAGTCTGGGTACACTCTGGGGGACAGGAAGTGAGAAAGGAGTTTGACCCCAAATACCCCAACATTCAGTGTAACTGACTGGGAAGACACAGGCAGACATGTTCCAAGTTTCTTCCTGATCTGGCTGTTAAATCTATCCTACCGGAGTCTGGGGGTTCCAGAAGGGAACAAAAGTGTTTTACCCCCAAATACCCCACAGGCAGCTGTTGCCCAATTTCCTTTCTGATCTTGCTGTTATTATCTCTATGTTGGACGTGTCTGGGGGTGTGAGAATGGAGCAAAGGAGGTTGATCCCACATACCATAACATTATATCTGACTGGTTTGATTTGAAAGGAACAGGCAGCGGTGGTCCAATTTCCTTGCTGATCTTGCTGTTATTATCTCTGTGCTGGGGAAGTCTGGGGAAAGACATTGTTGATTTTATTTAAAGTCTTAATTTTCTTTTTTGGACAGTGATAAGATAGGGTGGACAACAGTTGAAAAAAATACATATTTATTACAATATTTACATAGTAGTTTAGGTTGAAAAAAGACTTGCGTCCATCAAGTTCAACCCTTTTCCTATTCCTATTTACTGTTGTTGATCCAAAAGAAGGCAAAACCCCTCAATACAGCGATTTCAAATTCCAATTTGAATGGGGGGGGGATTCCTTCTTGATTCCAAATGGCAATCTGATTTCCCCTTGGGTCAACAAGCACTAAATAAATATTAATCTCAATACTAACGTACATTGCCCTCTATATTCTGCTCTTTTAAAAAAGTATCCAGGCCCCTTTTTAACGACATCGAATGTATTCTATAGCACCACCTCCTCAGGCAGTGAATTCCATACCTTTATTGTCCTTACTGTAAAGAAACCCTTCCACTGCTGTAGATTAAATCTCCTTTCCTCAAGTCTAAGCGGGTGGCCCCTTGTCCTTTGTACTGTTCTGTTAGTGAACAGGTCTTTAGAGAGCCCTTTGTATGGGCCCTGAACATATTTATATAGTGTTATCATATCCCCTCTAAGTCGTTGTTTCTCTAGTGTGTACAAGTTTAACTTTTCTAGCCTTTCTTCATCACTGAAAATATTAAGTAACAGACAGATGACTGGGACCCTGACTGAGGCAGACTTGATAGATAACAGACAAGATTGAGTGTTTTGTTGAGGGCCAAGGCATAACATCACACTCCTGTTACAGTGCCTTACCTCGGCCTGTGCCATTCGGCCGGGAGCAGGGTTCTGGACTGATGCTCCGGCGTCACTAGCCACGTCCCTCTTTGCCTGCGGTCTGGTCGTGTCTGGTTCCGTGTTACTGACATCATAAATCAGGCACTTGCCTGGACGCCTGTTATAGGCCCAACCTGGGGGACCTAATTGGTCCCGCCTTCTCCTATTCCTTTATAAACTACTCCTTTAGAGGTCTGCGCTATGTGTCCAGTGCACTGCCCGGATTGGTGGTGACCTCAACCGTTGGTTACCTCAACCCCTTAAGGACCAGCGCACGCACGTGAGGCTGACACTTGAGGACCACGAGTCTTTTTTTTTTTACGGTTCAGGGCTTCCAGCCACGCCAGGATCCCTGAACTCCATGACGTGCCAGGACCATCACTGTTCCTTAAGTGCCGGACTGCAGTGACACTCCTGGCACGTCAATGGTTGTTAAGGGGTTAAGGTAACGGAAGTTGCTGAAGGCACAGGTGCACAAAGCTTCTCTTGTAAGCTCTGCGCCCTGGATGCCTACAGGAGTTGATTTTTTTTAATAACACAGACTTTTTCATCATAATAACAGTATGGCTTTACTTATCACCACATTAGTAAAGGATTGGTGGGGAAATATTAAGAAGGTGATAGATTAGTCATGAGATGTTCTAAAACAATAAAAGGATTAGGTTTTTAGACAATCCTAGGCAATACGTGTCCTTGTTCAGTGTAAACGAAATTTCTATGCAACAATTTCTGCAAATGTCCTTGTGCATACATTTACTATTACAAAATTAGGATTTTAAATGGCATAATGTAGTTAACTATTACATACCTAGAACTTAGATGTATTCATTATAAACAGTATTGATTATAAACAAAATTGATTACATACCTCCCAACATTTCAAATTGCCAAAGAGGGACAGTTATGTTTTAGGGAATGTGGCTGGGGGCGTGGCTGGTGGGTAGGGCATTACTGAGAATTTTTAAGCTATTTCATGACCTATTGACACCTCCTTGTGTGCCCTAATAAATGACTTCTAACAAGACCAAAGTATTTTATTTACACAGACTAATTTATAAACACATATACTGATGTTTAAACAACCATTAATGTGAGTTTTTTTGCTGTAGAGCAATGTGATACATTTATATACACACCACACTGTCTGATCTCCTAAACACAGGGACATAATAGTGGGAAAGAGGGACAGAGGGATTTGGGGTCTAAAAGAGGGACTGTCCCTCCTAAAGAGGGACACTTGGGAGGTATGTGATTGCCCATGACAGAGTCCACATCTGGATTCCAATATAACCCTTAGGGAGGTCAAGCTCAAGGATTATTTTCTTTTGCAAAATATATGTGTTTGTGTTTTCATTATAAATCTTTACTATTCCTTTAAGTTCCATCCTGATTTAGAAAATGTTGCATATTTGTAAGTGAATGCTACAAAAATCCTATTTCACATATAGTTTTAAAATTACTGTTCCATTAAAAGAATATATATTCGATCCTTACACTATTCCATCAGTTCTGTAATACTGCAATCTTCTGCTTTGTCTTTAGAAGGTAGGAATAATCATCCTGACAGTGTCATTCATTTTCTTTTGCCGTAAGTTTCTCCAATGCACATTGCTCAATATGAGCACACACTGACTTTATCAGAAGTAAATGAATGCATCAATTAGTCTCTCCAGTGTGAGAACTGCACAGTAATTGTTAGGTGCTGTGGGAGATAGCTTATCTCTCTTTTCCCCTGATGTGTCTGAAGAATGACGGATGCACAGTCTAGTTACAAGATGCAATAATCAAATTCAGTGCAAAATACTCTTTGGTAGTTTCTATCAAATTAATCCCTACAGCACTTTTTAATGATTTTCTTAATAATATTCAGTGCTTTTCAGCTGTGGGTATTAAACATAATGGCGGCAAAAGAATGATTTTTAATCCTTTGGTGTATAGAGCTATCTCAGACTCATCGCAGTGCAATGCATTGGAAGACTCTGTAGCCTCTAGGATGTTAAAGTTGTGGAATTTATTTTTAAAAAGCATAAGCTTATACTCTGGAATTAGGTTGTGCGACCATCTGTTTTTGTTTTGTGCTTAGTATAGTGGCTTACTTCAGTGGATGCATCATCTTGCTACACTGGGGGATCTGAAGGGGAACATTAATACCCTATGTCATCCACTTAGTAGAGAATCTAGTGGAATACTCAAAACAATCAAGACTGTGGTTTTGTTTGAGGCCTAGTGGAGCAGGAAGTTATGCCTACTGGTGACGACTCCTAGGATAAGGCACTGCATGTTTTCAAAGTCGCATTGGCGCAGTCAAGGGGGGGTCGTCTCCTGTTGGTGATTGTGCTTAGAATCCTTAAAGGCCCAGACCATACTTCCCAAGTGTCCCTCTTTAGGAGGGACAGTCCCTCTTTCAGACCCAAATCCCTCTGTCCCTCTTTCCCACCCTGGTGTCCCTCTTTTTAGGAGATCAGACTGTGTGGTGTGTATATAAGTATATCACATTGCTCCACAGCAATAAAACTCACATTATTGTTTCTTTAAATGTCAGTATTTGTGTTTATAAATTAGTGTGCTTATATAAAATACTTTGATCTTGTTATAAGTAATTTATTAGGTAACACAAGGAGGTGTCAATAGGTCATGAAACAGCCTAAAAATTCTCGTTAATGCCCTGCCCACTGGCCACACCCCCAGCCACACCCCCTAAAACACAATTGTCCCTCTTTGGCAATTTGAAATGTTGGGAGGTATGCAGACATGTATTTCCTCCTTGTGGCCTGCTCTTCTTTCTCCCCCAGGTGCTGCAGCCTTAAAATGTAAAGTGGGGATAACTTATAATACAAGGTTCATTTAAAGGGATAGTAATACTTCGTTTTATCTTTATTTTATTTTGTAGGTATTAAAAAAACATGAAGAACGATATAAGTCTTATCTCTCAAACCTGTATGGTGTGAGAGATATTCACAAGCAAAGTTTCCCCTCCCGCCCCTTTTACCTAGTGTAAGCCATCTCTTCTCAGATGTGGAATGCAGTCCATAGACCAGACAGATAACAGAAGGGGACAATCTTCTTCCTATGAGATCAATGAAAGCCCTGCCCCACTTGACAAGTTTTTCAGGTTTTTCCCTTATCTTAATTGAAGATTGTCCCTCTCTGCAGTCTACCTGGGCACCTCCCTTCTGATCTGGCTGAGCAGTGTTACATCAGTAAAAGGGGCGGGAGGGGGATACTTTGTCATTGAATTACTCTTGAACTACAGCTCTGACAGAATTGAAATAACACTCTACAAAGTCCAGATACTATGATGATTGTGAAACATTACTATCCCTTTAATTATTTCATATTTATTCACATTGAGGCTGCTTCTGTCTACACTGGTGTCTCTCTTAAAAAGGCTGGGCATTCAGAGCTATCTCATTTTGCTAGAAAATATTAATGTACTTTGTGAATCCACACTATCTGTAGGATACACCAAAATGATTTGCCAAGCAAGCATAAAAGATACCATGACTGAAGATGTCTAGCTCATTCCAAAAACATGACACAAGACTTTTTTTTTTTAGAAAATAACTTTATTTAATCAATGATTCAGTACAAACTTAAAAGAACAGTCTAAAGAAAATCTGGAAATACAAGTAATAACCTGATTTAGGTCAAACATTTCAAGAAGTTGTTGAGATGGATAATATCGGCTGTTCTGAAAGTATCTTCCAAAACACTAAAGATCTAGAAATTGATACTGAAGTTAAAATGTGGTTTTCATATAAGAAAACATTAGAAAATGCATATATTTTAAGGCTATATATAGTGGTTAGAGCAATAGAGGTGTGAGCGGCTAGATAGAGAAGGAAAGAAAGAGAAAACAGGGGGGCACTTTTAACCCCTTCACTGCCAGATAGGTTAATGTTGTCAAGTATTGAAAGGGTACGGGAGCACTCTGTCTGCTGATGCCTGATCCACTCGATGGATAAATGCAGCAAGTCAAGTCGTATGGGCTGATATAGAATCAGACTTTATTTCTAAACTAAAATAAAGACACACTCTTCCCAGGCATGGAGGGAGCAGGATTCAAATTCATTTGGAGTAATAGTTACATGGCAAACATCTGACGCGTTTCGCGCTATACGTTGCTTAGTCATAGATCTAACAAACCTACTAATTGAGTTAGCAGTGTTTTTTGGCTCCTGAGTGCACCCCATCATTTGGTGGACATATACTTAATGTAGCAATGGTGCATACTCTAGTGCCTGTCCATTCTTGAATTATATGTATAGATTTAACAAACTACTGGAATTGCCTGGTTTAAAATGTATCAAAAAAACTCATGATTGGACATTGGATATAGGAAACAATGTATCCTCCCCATCTCTTTTGAAGCCAGATATTAACCCATTACGTGAAATCCACAAAAATAGAGATGAAAGGACTCAATAATCACATATTAAACACACAGGGCATTGTTGAAAACAGTAGTCCAGGATGAATCAATAATTATATGTATATATGTATACAAAAGGTAGCAAAATAGATGAAACATCACGCATAGAGATAAGTTCTTAATACACCAATAAGAGGCATCGGACACTGCATCAAACTATAAAATGTATGATGAAATAATAAAAGAAAATGACATAAAAAATATCCAAAAGAAAAGAAAAATGTATATATAAAAAGATGACAAAATTATATATATACAGTATATATACACATATACATACATATATATATATACCCTAAAAGATATATAGTGATTGTCAAAACTACTAGTCTAAATTGTCGAATTCCCTCCAATTCCCAATTCCAAAATCATAAGGATCTCCACATGGAGTGACCCTACCCTTAGAGACAAGGGGTGAGTCTCACGAGTAATGTATGACAGCTGTAGGAGTCGGCCGTCAATGGCTTAGAAAGTCAACGGAGCGGAGTGCTTGGCCGCAAAGTCAGCATCCATAAAGAACCCCGCGGCTCCAGAGTCCAGTAGTGCAGGAGCCACCACTGATGACTCGGCCCAAGACAGCACTACCTCAAGAATAGGTTTGTCCTGAAGTCTTTCTGGGGACTATGAAATTCCACCCAGTGTCTGTCCCCTACATGACCCTAGGTGCGAGCGTTTCCTGGCCAGATAGGACAGGAATGCAACATATGTCCCGATCTCTGGCCCTGGCCACTACTCGATCCGTATAGTCTCCGGTTTGCCTACCTCTGGTTCTGGCTGTAATATCGCTCCGTGTAGTCCCTGGTTTGCCTGACCTCTGGCACTGGTTACCAACTCACCTTGTGTAGTGCCTGGTTGTCTGACCTGTAGCTTTGGCTGCCTACTTGCTCCGTGCACTCCTAGCTTGCCTGTACTGCATCTCCGTGTTCCTTGGCTGTGGCCTGCTCTCGCTCCCTCGCGCGACCGAAGCGGGACTTACGCATATTAGCCACTTCATACTTGCATTCCTCTCGAGCCTCTTTCCTAGTCTCGGTAGCCGCAGTAGTGCAGTGCACAGAACAGTGTGCAGATCCGGAGAGAAGTCTGGTTCCTATCGTCCTGTGTCTGGGGTTGTGTGGGTCAATACAGTCTTGTTGTATATTTCAAATAAAGGTGGTTAAATTTTATCTTTGTGTCTGTCCTTTTTTGCTGGAAAGCCGTGACACACAAGTCTCCACCCAGCGTCTCACACCCAGCGGCAATAGGGACTGAGAGCAAGCCAGAGCCAAGGGACGCTGAGACAATGGTTAGGCAAGCTGGGTAGCGAACAGAGCAAGTAGTCAGCCAGAGCCAGAGATCAGACAAGCCGGGGTCAACAAAGAGCAAGATAGTTAGCCAGAGCCACAGGTCAGTGTGGTGTGGGTAGTCAGACAAGCCGGGGTCTACACGGAGCGAGTTAGTCAGCCAGAGCCACAGGTCATAACCAATGTGGGTAGTCAGACAAGCCATGGTCATACACAGAGAGGATTCGGAGGTCAGGCACGGGTCACACCTGGAACACAAGAGCTACAGCTGAAACACCACGTAAGGGCATTGACTCTTAGACCCAGGGAAGTTTATAAAGGAGTAGACAAAGGTGGAAACCAATTAGGCAAATCAGTAGGAGATCCATAAACATGCGCACGTAACAGCGCCCGCTCAGTAGACATCAGGAATGCAGAAGTGGTCGGTTAGCAGCGATACAGAAAAAGGAAGCACACGATCGCTAGGCCTCCTAGGGATACGGTGATACTCAGATATATTCAGTTGGACCTGTTTTTCAAGCACATCATGAATCAATATCCTCTCTGTTAAGGAATTATGTATGTGTTCACCTGAAAAAGAAAAATCTAAAATAAAACCTTTTTTAGTTTGTTTAAAGTGGATCTATCACCTTAATTCAAGTTTGCATATTTGAAAACTGCATTGAAAACTGTCTATATGTCATGTTAACCAAAAAGACCAGCCAATGTATAGTTCATGAAATATTCACACTTCTTTCATATGCTAATGTATGCTAATTGTAGCACAGTGTGGCAAGAGTTGTGCTTTAATATGCTAATTAAGCAAATCACTTATGAAGCTTATGCTAATGAAGCCTTTTCAGTGATGTGTCATATGCTGATAGAGGTTTCAATGACGTTTCACATTCTAATACAGCTCTGTGCAGTACCAGGAAGTGTTTACTTTCACTTTGTCCAGAAACAGAAGTGTGAATATCTCCTAAACTATACATCTGCTGGACTTTTGGTTAACATGACACATAGGCAGTTTTCAATGCACTTTTCAAATATGCAAACTTGAATTAGGGAGATAAATCCACTTTAATAAATAACATTGCCAGTACATTAAATCACTCTGACTGATGATCACAGGTCCCTAGACTGTCACCCACAGATAAACCAGACATGACATCAGTATTTATGAGTATTAAATCTAGTAATGTCTCCTTGTGAGTTAGCGCCTTCACCAACTGTATGGTAGCTCCAGTAAGCTCACCACGTTCCATGCCTCTCTGGATATCATTGCGTACGTTTAAGAGGGCAGTTACAGTTGAGTGGTTTAGATGAACGCCATAACGAAGAGGTAAAAAATTTGTGAGTGCTGGTACTCTGTTAGCTGTAGAAACACAGGAGGCAAATATAGTGGTCTGAACAGAGACAGAAAATTCCTGACACATTATCATATTGTGGATGAACCTTTACAACAGTCCCACTGGGATCATAAATACCTTTGATTCCTCAGAGGAAGACTGCAATTTACATCACTCCTTTACCACTGACTGATCAAAGAACCTTTTTCTGGACTGAGCTCTCGTATCTGATTTCCATTTTAAACAATGCAATGTGTACTTGTATATAAGAGATGTTTTCATATTTATCTGTATAGATAGGTCTTGAAAGCTTGTATCCTAATATGCTTAGTTAGCCAATAAAGGAATCAACTTCACTCTGTTTGCCTCCTGTAAAACATTTCGACAGCTGGTAATAGTTATATAGTTGCATGTGGCATATTTTTCAGGACTTTTGATAGCATGGTGAGTAAGGATATTGCTCTGTTATTTGATAACAAGTTTTTGTTGTCGCTTTTGTGGATAGGTAAAATTGTAGCCACTTTCCATGCATTGGTTATAAAACCAGATGACAAGGAAACATTAAAGTGGAACTATCATCTAAAACCAAAGTTTTACCATCTGTTTTAATGTTTAACCTGACAATAGTGCTGTGTGTGTGTGTTCTTCAAGTCGCCTGGTAGTGGAGATATTTGCCCTGCAAAATCGGGCACTTCCGGGTTCTACGGTACCCTGTACCGTTTCAGGACTTCCCAGCTGCCCCAGGGAGCGCGGCCATGCTGCCCTTTCGAAGCTGGATTTCTGTGATGTAGCGTTACAGCAAACTCTGTTTACAATGCTACTGAGATTGGTGAGTGGAGGTTGCAACCTCAGTAGCATTGTAAACAGAGTTTGCTGTAACGCTACATCACAAAAATCCAGCTTCGAAGGGGGAGTGTGAACGCTCTCCCTGGGGCTGCTGAGAAGTCCTGAGATGGTACAGGTTACCGTAGAACGTGGAAGTGCCCGATTTTGCAGGGCAAATATCTCCGCTACCCGTCGACTTGAAGAAAACACACACACAGCACTAATGTCGGGTTAAACATTAAAACACATGGTAAAACTTTGGTTTTAGGTGATAGTTC
>CM074718.1:692635232-692903951 GCA_037306005.1 Rhinophrynus dorsalis
CAGCCAGACAGTTCCCTGGATCAACATCCTATCTGCATTGAACTGTCATAATTCTCAATATTGTTCTGTGCTAGATAAGTATCCATTAATTTTTTGAAAGCAGTTACATTATCTGCAAGCACAAAATCCTGAGGCAAAGAATTCCATAGCCTTACTGCCCTTACTAAAAATAATCCCTGCCTTTGTTTTAGTCGAAAGCACCTTTCCTCTAGTCTCAATGGGTGACCTCTTGTTCTTAGCTCAGCTCTTTGCATAAATAATTAATTGGATAGTTCTTTGTATTGACCTTGAATATAAGTGTAAATGGTAATCATATCACCCCTTAGACATCTCTTCTCTAATAAAGTGTAAATACTAATCATATCACCCCTTAAATGTCTCTTCTCTAATATAAGTGTAAATGGTAATCATATCACCCCTTAGACGTCTCTTATCTAATGTAAACAAACCCAGTTTGGCTAGTCTCTCTTTATATCTCAGATCCTCCAATCCCTTTATCAGTCTTGTTGCATGTCTCTGCACTTTTTTCAAGTTCAATAATGTCTTTGTTAAGAACTGTCACCCAAAAGATGATGGTTCTTATTGACTAATGGGATGACACTCCCACCTGCACAGGCAATAGGAATAAGGCTAACTTTGCCTGTCCCACCCCTGGCAGTTGCAATGTTATAAATCTTAATTCAGTGTACAAGTTCCCCATGGGATTATCCTCTCCGGAATGGTGCTGTGAACTCCAATGAGAAAGCTAACACTTCCTACTGGCTGCTGTGATGTCAGAAGCACCTGCACAGCCAATAAGAATGAGGATGGCACTGCTAGTCCCACCTCTGAGTAGCAGAAGTATAAACTTACAACCTATAGTGTACAGTTGCCCCTGGGCTTCTCCTGCACAGAGTTATGTGAGCTCCAAAGAGGCAGCTTATGATCCCTATGGTTGACCTCCCATCCACCTTCACAGCCAACAGGAATGAGGCTGCCACTGACTGTATCAGCTCTTGCAAGAGGTGGGAATAGAAGCCCCGTATAATCTGTACAATTTGGTCCATAAGTTTAGAATGTAGAAATTAACAAGTAAAAAAATATTATTTTTAATGTTCATTTTATTTTATGGTCATTGCCCTTTAAGTGGATATCTTGTTAATTAGCTAATTTTGTTTGTGAAGTTTCAGATTAAGAACTCTTCTTCCTGCCAAAAACAAATCTCAGCAGCTAATCTGTCTGAATTGATAAACAGCATGACGAATGTTTACTACATTGTGCAGCTCACAAAATTCTTAATTTGTTAAAGCGGTTTGAATTGACTGCTGATTAGTGACCTCTCTCTCCCCTTAGGAGGCAGCTCAATTGTGGTTTGTGGTGTAATAAGGTCACTAATTGTGCAGATGTCGCCCGGCCTAATGCTCTTCCCATAAAAATCAATTGCTTGGAGCTGCAGGGAAGAGATCGCTGCAGGAACATTTATTTTGACAGTTTCTATAGGCACAGCATTTACCACAATGGTAAACTGAATGTAAAGTATGGACAGCAGAGTCTTGTCTTGGGTTATCAGGAGCTGACACAACAGCTGATTAAGATAACCTGCAATATGAAAATATACTGCTTACTAAAGGGGTAGGCATGGAAAATGATGAACTTAATGGAGCTATTTTCCTTGATTTTGCAAAGACCCTTGATACTGTAGAACATAATCCAATAACATAAAGTCGCTCACTGTGTGTGTAACCGCACATGCGCAGTAGGGACTCGCAGAATGGGCTGATACGGAGCGGAGAGCTCCAGAAGGCTGATAGCTTGTCTGTGCTCCTGGCTCCGGGGCTGCAACGGAGGCGGCTGGATGACAAACTGTCACCCAGCGGCCTCCGCTGCTGCCCCGGAGCCGGGAGCACAGACAAGCTGTGAGCCATCCGGAGCTCCTCGCTCTGGATCAGCCTATGTATACGGGCTTTGTAACTAGTACTCAGATAAGTAAGCTCAGAAGCTCAGGACTGGGCAATCATTCTCTAAACTGACCATATTTTTCAGACAGAACGCAATAAGTATCTATTGCTGACAATAGTTCCCTTTCACTCAAAGTAACAAGTGGGGTTCCCCACGGCTCCATTCTTGGTCCTCTTCTATTTTCCATATTTATAAATGATCTGCCCATGGCTTGCAGAGCATCTTCTGTGCACATATATGCAGATTACAGTATAATCTACACTAAAAAGCCAAACCTATCACAACTTGAGGCAATGTTAGAGAACGGTTTGCTGGTCCCCTGGTAAGAAAATGTATTGTACAACAGATGTTAAAGCCAGTCATAGACTGCAAGGATGTAGTATATGCTTCTGAGCCACAAATCTTGGTAAATTCGACACTCTGTATAACTCATTATGCCGCTTTGTCCTCCACTGAAATTAAACTACCCATTATTGAGATATGTTTAAAGAACTAAGGCGAGATTCATCAAACTGTGGGAACAGCAGTGTATCAAATACACTGATCTTCGCCACGATCATTGATGGATACCTTCGGGGAAGGGGGAGGAGGGGGGAACTATCATCTCTCAAACCATAAGGGTTTGAGAGATGACACTGGGGGCAATAGGTTTCTTTTTAATAAAGCTACAATATGGGGATTAGTAATTTGCAAAAATTACTATCCCTTTAAAGGGATAGTAATACTTCGTTTTAACTTTATTTTATTTCGTAGGTATTAAAAAAACATGAAGAACGATATAAGTCTTATCTCTCAAACCTTTATGGTTTATGAGCTGTTCACAAGCAAAGTTTCCCCTCCCGCCCCTTTTACCTAGTGTAAGACATCTCTTCTCAGATGTGGAATCCAGTCCATAGACCAGACAGATAACAGCAGGGGACAATCTTCTTCCTATGAGAACAATGAAAGCCCTGCCCCCTTGACAAGTTTTTCAGGTTTTTCCCTTATCTTAATTTAAGATTGTCCTTCTCTGCAGTCTACCTGGGCACCTCCCTTCTGATCTGGCTGAGCAGTGTTACATCAGTAAAAGGGGCGGGAGGGGGACACTTTGCATCGAATTACTCTTGAACTACAACTCTGACAGAATTGAAATAACACTCTCCAAAGTCCAAGTACTGTGATGATTAATTAGAGCTGCTTTTATTATGAAACATTACTATCCCTTTAAGCTTGTTTGGCACAAGCCCTAAGGAAACATTGTTAGAAACAACCCCCCCCAATTTTTTTTTTTGTAGGACTAGTTTTTACTTTTATTTATTTATTTATTTATTTTCAAATTACAAGCCCTGATAAAAAAAAAAAAATGCCTTACTGGCCTAATGCCAGCAGGTCATGCTGGCCAGTGGCCACTGTCAAATGTCCACCTGAGCGGCAATTGCTGTTCGTACTGCTGCTGCTGAGTTGTTTAAGCAGCAGGAAGATTAGGCATCTGAAAGGGAATGGAATCAACAGTAGCAGTAACATGGAAGATGGATGATGAAGGTTCCACTTGCCACAACTGGCTCCAGTGATGAGCCCGAGGCAGTAGCAGCAGAATAAGTAGCCCCCAGTATATTTGGAGAAAATAACAAGTTGGCCATTAAATCTTCTCCACCTGCCCCTCCTCCAAAATCATCATGGGTGTGTTGTTATTAAAATATATTTTTTCCCTTAAGAGCAGGATCAGTGGGTCTCCTCAACAACTGCAATGTGCACAGTGTGTGTGTGGTAAATAACATCTGGGGACACAACTGTATCCAAACACCATGACACCCAAAACCAAGTACTGCCGCTATCACTGCACCCCTTCTCCAGACCCCACTAAGGACACATGACAACTTGCTGACAGTTTAATAGTAATGATCAACCCTCCCTGCCTCCATCTTAACATTTTCTGCAGGATGGAATCTCCTCAGATGCCACCTGATGACCTGGTATCGATTCTCGTCCACCACACTGGCATGTGTGGTCAGTACACCACACAGTGTACAATGGGTAGAGATGAACTGCCATATCCTAACATTAACAGAGTGTCTATCATTTGGCGGGGGAGGTAACGATGAATGAGGTGGATTGGCAGGAGCTGTACTTGTTACCCTAGAGGAGACGGTGATGTTGATGGAGAGCTAGTTGTTTTGCTCGTCATGGAACTTCCAGTGTCTGTCTGGGTTTCTTTATTCTTCCTCCTCTTTGATATCCACCTTTCTGGAGAGTCAGGGGGTACAGTAACAGCGGTGCTAGATTTCTGTAATGGGTGTTTGGCTTTAACATGTTTGACATGAATGTCATGGTGTCTGTGTTTCATGTGTGTTATCAGGGAGGTTGTGCCAAGGTGTGTTCCCTCCTTTCCCCTTTTCACTAACGTATCACAAATTTTGCACTGTACCGTTGTTGATGATGACTACACTGTGCCTGCCGGAAGAGAATAATAGCCCCACACCCATGACTTCTGAGGGGAGGGATAGGGAACAGGTGGAGAAGAATGGCCTCTTTCTCCTTGTCCTCCACATTCCCCTTCACTTTCTCTGGCAGCAAATAATGTTGCTGCTTCTGCCTCAGATTTAGCACAGTAACTAGGACCAGGAGTATTGCTGGTGCTGGCAAGTAGAACCTACCCTAGTCCCACATTACTTGTTGACCCCATTCCCACTGTGTCCATGGTGGTCTGTGGCACATTAGCCTGCTCCTCAGCATCCTGCTGCCCTTTCAACTCAGCAGCAGCAAAAATGAGAGCACTTGCAATTTCTGCAAATTCCAAAATCTCACTGCTAGTGGTGGTGGTGACACCCATCCTCATCCCTGTCTCCTATTCCTTCTCACTTTCTGATAAAAAGGCCATCAATGTCTCTTCCACCCCAGCTACTCCAACACCACCACCACCACTAGTCCCTTCATGATGCTGCTCTATTCCAGACATCTCACAGCTGCTTAGAGGAGGTGACGAGCAATGTGACAAAGGGTCCCCTGCTGTCACACACGGCATCATTTTCTCCTCCCCCCCGGAGTTCTACAAGAAACAGTAGCAGCAGGCAAAGTATTGGTGGCAGCAGGTTCAGCACAGGAAGAAGGTTCAGCACTGGCAGCAGGTTCAACACTAGTGGCTGCAGGTACAGCAGTGGTGGCACTGGCAACAGGGGCAGCACGTCTTGTAGCATGCACAGGCAACTGACCTGTCCTGCTTTCACTAGTACTACCCTTTTCTCTATCCCTTCCCATTCCCTTTTCTCCCTCCCTTCCCGTTCCCTTTTCTCCCTCCCTTCCCATTAAATTTCACAAGATCCCTTGGGGTGATTTAGGGGGACTGGACATCATTGGTTCAGTACTGCTAGTCACTTCCTCGTCCTCCTCCTCCTCAGACTCAGTGGACACATAATAAGGGTCCTTCCAGTTCCTCCATTAATTATTTTTGACCTTGCCCATAGTGATAGGATTTACTATGAGCCTTTCCTGCCTCAATTTTGACAAAATATCACAGCAGAACAGCACAGCACATCTATCTCGCTCTGTAGCTGCTTCTATTGTGTCTGCCTTCAGCGAAAACATTACCTTTTTATAGCGTAAGTGTGAAAACAATGTCATCAATGGGTGGAAACTTTCTAGCCACTGAAAAAATGGTGAAAATTTTGGCCAATGCGCAAAAGATGTTAATATTTTAACCACTAGTTTTAAAGCAGATTTTCCCGCAAAAAAGTGGATAACAATGTGGTTTTTGTGAAATTTCCCACGGGAACACGGCGACAAGTTTCGCCCACCCCTAATTGTAACCACTTCACTAGAAAGCTACCAGAGTACTTGAGCAGAATGCTCTCCATACTAACTATAACCTCCACTCCACTACTAACATCTAACTGACTATTCCACACTACTTGAGCAGTATGATCACTCCAGCTCTTCATACTAAATATAACCTCCACTTCTAACTACTAACATCTCACTGACTATTCCACACTACCTGAGCAGTATCATCATTCCAGCTCTCCATACTAACTATACCCTCCACTACTAACATCTCACTGACTATTCCACACTACCTGAGCAGTATGATCACTCCAGATCTCCATACTAACTATAACCTCCACTCCACTACTAACATCTCACTGACTATTCCACACTACCTGAGCAGTATCATCATTCCAGCTCTCCATACTAACTATAACCTCCACTGCTAACAACACACTGACTATTCCACACTACCTGAGCAGTATGATCACTCCAGATCTCCTTACTAACTATAACCTCCGCTCCACTACTAACAACTCACTGACTATTCCACACTACCTGAGCAGTATGATCACTCCAGATCTCCATATTAACTATAACCTCCACTGCTAACAACTCACTGACTATTCCACACTACCTGAGCAGTATGATCACTCCAGATCTCCATACTAACTATAACCTCCACTGCTAACAACTCACTGACTATTCCACACTACCTGAGCAGTATGATCACTCCAGATCTCCATACTAACTATAACCTCCACTACTAACAACTCACTGACTATTCCACACTACCTGAGTAGTATGATCACTACAGATCTCCATACTAACTATAACCTCCACTACTAACAATTCACTGACTATTCCACACTACCTGAGCAGTATGATCACTCCAGATCTCCATACCAACTATAACCTCCACTACTAACAACTCACTGACTATTCCACACTACCTGAGCAGTATGATCACTCCAGATCTCCATACTAACTATAACCTCCACTGCTAACAATTCACTGACTATTCCACACTACCTGAACAGTATGATCACTCCAGATCTCTATACCAACTATAGTCTCCACTGCTAACAACTCACTGACTATTCCACACTACCTGAACAGTATGATCACTCCAGATCTCCATACTAACTATAACCTCCACTACTAACAACTCACTGACTATTCCACACTACCTGAGCAGTATGATCACTCCGGATCTCTATACCAACTATAACCTCCACTACTAACAACTCAATGACTATTCCACACTACCTGAGCAGTATGATCACTCCAGATCTCCATACTAACTATAACCTCCACTCCACTGCTAACAACTCACTGACTATTCCACACTACCTGAGCAGTATGATCACTCCAGATCTCCATACTAACTATAACCTCCACTCCACTGCTAACAACTCACTGAGTATTCCACATTACAATAAATAATCCAGTTGATCTGCCTTCTCCTTTAGAGCTCTGAAAGCCTTTAATAACCTTCCCTGAAAAAATCAGATATTCTCCCAGTGTATAATCCCTAAACATAACTGCTTCTTTGTATCTAAAAACAATATTTAGGGGCATGGCCTGAACTGCAATGGCGTAGGATGCACTTGACAATGGCAAGGCAGTTGATGTAGTCTATCTAGACTTTGCAAAGGCATTTGATACAGTGCCACACAGAAGACTGGGGTATAAAATAAGGAAATCAAGGCTAGGAGATGACCTTTGCAATTGGATACAAAACTGGTTGAAGGATAGGGAACAGTGTGTGGTTATAAATGGACAATTCTCCAATACAGTTAAAGTGGAGAGTGGAGTACCTCGGGGTTCAGTATTGGGTCCGCTGCTTTTTAACATGTTTATAAATGACCTGGAAATAAATATAGAAAGCAAAATATCAATATTTGCAGATGGCACTAAATTATGCAAGGTAATTAATTCTCTTGTCTTGTCTTTCAAGTATACGCATTTTCTGACATATCGCAGGCTAAGATTAACTATTCAAAATATGAAATACTGACTGCACCTTAGATATAGACCCCTTTAATACGCTACAATACCTAAAACACTACAATCCTCATTTCCATTCCGTTGGTCAACTTCAACCATCCCGTATTTAGGTATCTCACTTACTGCACATTGGAGAAATGTAATGGAACAGAATATCTCTCCGCTTCTTCAAGGTATACAATCTGACATGGACCTTTGGCATTCTTTGTATATTTTGTGGTTGGGTAGAGGTAATTTATTGAAAATGGTGGTTCTCCCCAAGATGCTCTACAATACTTTACATTCTCTTTTCTTATCCTTTATATGGGCTAGCAAGCCCCCCCCCGAGTCAGGTATAACATTCTTTCTAGAAACATTGACCAGGGTTGAACTTCCCTGGCATCCATAGATACTACCAAGGCTCAGCTATTGCTAAAATATTTGACTTCCTTCCGTCTCGGTTCCAGAGATGGAAACACACACTCTAGAGGGTGATATGGAGAACGTGTCCTTGTTGCAACTTTTGTGGGTGTAGCGTCACTTCATTCCTACGGCATACAAGTAACATGTGATAATTGGTCATATTATGAAAATATGGAAAGATCTCAATGACTCGCTCCACATTGCCCCATTACCATCTCCTTTATCGTCACTAGTGGGGAATAGTACATTCCTCCTAGGTACCTCAGACCCGATTTTCAAACAATGGCAAGAAAGGGATATGGTTTCCCTGAAATCACTGACAAGAGAAGGTTCAATGATCTCTTTTGATTTATTAAGGCAGAAGCTAGGGTCTGACTTGACCATATGGTGGGTCCTACTTCAGGTTAGGCATTTGTATTGTTCCGAATCCAAAAGGGGTTCTCTTAATAGGGACTTGATGCCTTTTGAGAGACTCCTTTGTCTCCCCTCACCTTCTCTTCATCCTCTATATTTCTGTCACTCTATTCTGAAAAGTCTTCTCCCCAGACCGTTCACCATTTTCATTAGAAAATGGATTAGAGAACTCTCCCTTAGCTTGGATCTAGCCCATTTGCCCCCGGTGTTCCGACATAACTTGAAGGCTAGAGACTCAAGGAAGCCCCTTCTCAATTATAAGATCATCTCTTGCTGTACATGACTCCCCTCCACATCCATCGCCTCCACCACTCATCTTCCTTTTTATGTTGGAGGTGCAACACTGCATCTGGCTCTATGCCTCATATCTGGTGGACCTGCCCACTAATCTGTACTTTCCGGCTCTCAGTTTTGGACAAGATCAATGAATTCCTACAGTTAATGCTATGTTTGGACCCAGTGCTTTGCTTGTTCTCATACAAAAACCATCTGGATGTTAAAATCCCAACCAATGATATTGGTCTCAAATATCACCTCTGTGCAGATGACACCCAGATTTACTTATCTGCACCTCATCTCACTTCTGATATCCAGGCTAAAGTCACAGATTGTCTCTTGACTATCTCAGACTGGATGGCTCAGAGGCACCTCAAACTCAATATGTCTAAAACTGAGCTACTTCTCATCCCACCTAGGCCTGGCACTGTAGCGCCCTTCCAGATGACTGTAAATGGCGCTACCATAAATCCAGTATCAGAAACGTGGTGTCTAGGGGTGATAATTGACAACTCTCTCTCATTCTCCCCTCATATTAATGCCATTGCTTAATCCTGTCGCTTTCTTTTGCATAACATTGCTAAAATCCGTCCCTTCCTGTGCTCCTCCACAGCTAAAATTCTCATACACGCAATCATCCTTTCCCGCATGGACTATTGCAACATTCTTCTGTCTGGCATTCCTGCTTCCATCTCCATCCACTTTAATCCATACAAAACGCTGCAGCACGAATTACTCTTCTGTCACCTAGGTTTGTCCCTGCCCCGCTCCTCCTCAAAACTCTCCAATGGCTGCCTATCAAACCCTGGATATCTTACAGAATCTTCTCTCTTTGAAGACACTTCTCTCCTCTACTCCTTCTTACATTTCCACTCTGATCGCCCGTTATACCCCATCCCACCACTTACGTTCAACCAATGACTGTCTTCTCTCAGCTCCTTTTGTGTCTACAGCTCTGTCACGTGTCAAACCTTTTTCTCTCATTGCTCCGTATCTATGGAATGTTCTACCATCCAACCTGCGCCACTGCACCTCTCTGATAACCTTCAAATCTCACTTAAAAATGCACCTCATGGATAAAATCTCAACATGCTAGAAGGCACTGATGTTGTACAATGAACGCTCTTATAAATTATTTACTTTACTGATGTCCTCTATCATCATCAGAACTAGCACTGTATTCACTTTACCCTTATGTAATCTGTATGTCTCCCATTACCACTTTAGATTGTAAACTTTCGGGCAGGGACCTCCCACCCAATGTTTCACTCTACAAAGCACCTGTAACCCTGTATTGGTTAAACCCTGAAATTGTAAAGCGATGCGTACACTTATGACGCTATATAAATAAACATATTAATTCATTCATTCAACCAAGAAATGGGAAATAGCCCACTCACTCTGATGCTTGGCCAAATCTCTTATACTACTTTATTGGAAAAATGACTCCCGTTTCTAAATGGTTTAAAGGGATAGTAATACTTTGTTTTAACTTTATTTTATTTTGTAGGCATTAAAAAAAAATGAAGAACGATATAAGTCTTATCTCTCAAACCTTTATGGTTTGAGAGATATTCACAAGCAAAGTTTCCCCTCCCTCCCCTTTTACCTAGTGTAAGCCATCTCTTCTCAGATGTGAAATCCAGTCCATAGACCAGACAGATAACAGAAGGGGACAGTCTTCTTCCTATGAGAACAATGAAAGCCCTGCCCCCCTTGACAAGTTTTTCAGGTTTTTCCCTTATCTTAATTGAAGATTGTCCCTCTCTGCAGTCTACCTGGGCACCTCCCTTCTGCTCTGGCTGAGCAGTGTTACATCAGTAAAAGGGGCAGGAGGGGGATACTTTATCATTGAATTACTCTTGTACTACAACTCTGACAGAACTGAAATAACACTCTCCAAAGTCCAAATACTATGATGATTAATTAGAGCTGCTTTTATTATAAAACATTACTATCCCTTTAACAAAATTGAAACACTGCACAACATGGAGAAGCTCCACGCTACATCCACTGGCACTACTTATAGCATTGAAACAAATTGGGATTGGTGGACTAGCTATATTTCCTCTGGGACTACCAACCCCTCTCGTGTTCACGTTTAGCCCCCAGGAGTTCAAGGGATCTGATTCCAAGGATTCTCTCCCGTTATACCCCATCCCGTCACTTACGTTCGGCCAATGACTGTCTTCTCTCAGCTCCTTTTGTGTCTACAGCCCTGTCACGTATCAAACCTTTTTCTCTCATTGCTCTGTATCTATGGAATGCTCTACCATCCAAACTGCGCCACTGCACCTCTCTGATAACCTTCAAATCTTATATATAATCTTATATAACTTTATTGGAAAAATGACCAACCCCTCTCATGCTCACGTTCAGCCCCCAGGATTTCAAGGGATCCGATGCCAAGGATTCTCTATCATTGACGTTATTATGACTAATGCCTCATATCGCTGCTGCCACTCCACAGGGGATGACAGCATTGTTCCCCTCTTCATCTTTTTTTGTTTTTCTTCTCCCTCTTCACCCCTCCATTAACTCTTCTCTTTATTTCACAGCACACAACCCTCACAACATATACGATAGTACACACTGAAACTGCCTGAGGAGATACAGAGAAATTAGCTCCTGATTGTTTGAAATATTTCACTCCTGTTGTGGATTGAATTCGATTTCTATCCTCATATCTAATAATGCTGCTTTGTCACAATCAATATGTATACTTTACCTTGGGTTATTCATATACAATAGCTTTTTTTTCTGTATTTCTATTGACAATTGCAATTTGTCTCTGTTGTAAGTTGCCCTTTTGATTTCTCAATAAAATCCTTATAACAAAAATAAAAACAATATTGTAACGGTCTGTACGACACTCAGACACAGTAGGTTAGAATAAAACACAGTTTTATTACAAGACACAATGAAAATACCCTTGGTGGGCTATAGCGTATCACAGCAGAATAGATATATAATAAAGGACTTTGACATATGCCTACACAGGCCCAGTATGATAATAAGCTAGATAATACATATACTGTCACAGGTCAGGCATAACAAGGAGAACTCAGCACAGCATGGGTTAAAGTCCAAGTGATATAATCAGTCTCTGATGTGGTGTGTTCAGTAACGCCCAGTATGATGGAACAACAGTGATCAGGAGACTGAGGTGCTGGAGTGGAGACAAGCACTTTAGATCTGCTGGAGCAGAGCTGAGACTTATACCCCCTGCCGTAGCAGTAATGAAGGCCACACAAAACTCTGCAAGAGCTGTATGAGATAGAGCCAATAGCACCCGGCCGGTGCCATCACAGAGGCTACAGTACTCTGCAAGAGCTGAAATGAAAAGTGCCAATGGCACCCGGGTGGTGCAGTAATGGAGGAAACAGTACTCTGCAAGAGCTGAACGGAAACGCAACCACTGGTCACACTGCCGGAGCAGTAACGGAGGCAACAGTGGCTCTGCAAGAGTTAACGGAAGGCTCAGCAGTAACGGAGGCAACAGCAACTCTGCAAGAGTTAACGGGATGCTCAGCGGAATGTATACTGCCGGAGCAGTAACGGAGGCAACGGTGACACACTGACTGGTAGGCCCAAACTAGGCAGAAGTAATAATGTCGCCCAGCGACACGATGAGCAGGAACTGGAGAGCTGGGCCGGATCACGGAGCAGGAACGTCAGACAAGCCGGGTCAGGTCACGGAGCAGGAACGTCAGCCAGGCAGGGTCGGATCACGGAGCAGGAACATCAGACAAGCCGGGTCAGGTCACAGAGCAGGAACGTCAGCCAGGCCGGGCCGGATCACGGAGCAGGAACTAGAAGCAGAGTAGTCAAATGGGCCAAGTTGGTACACGGGAACACAGCAACTCAAGTCAGCACTGGTACAGGAACACCACGAAAGGGCACCAGACTAGTGCCAGAGCTCAGTATAAAAAGGCCATACTGGGAGGGCCAAACATAGCTCAGTCAATAGGAGCACAACACACAGAGAATGACAGGAAAATCACGGGAACCATGATAAATATAAACTCTATATCATTTTTATCTTGATTATTTTGTGTAAATATGCAAATTCTTACTGTAAAAGCTCTCCAGGACATACTTGAAAACAAGAGAAATCTTGATATATTTTTCCTGGTAAAGGCTGTATAAATAAATAAATGGGTGATTCTCCACCTGCTGGAGACCGCAACAGCTGGCTGGGGATATTATGAGTTGTAGTTATCAGCTACTACCATTGACTTACTACAATCACACCCAGGGGAGGGCTGGACAATTTCTACTATTGCTAGAGCTCACTGTCACAGACCACACTATTTTGTTACTTTTAAAACTGGCATTAATGTTGCAAATTAAGGCAAGTGATACCACAAAGCTTGCAGTTGAAATGGAGCTACACTAGTGATAACAAGGAGCTTACAGTTTAAAGGGACAGTAGTACTTCCTTTTATCTTTATTTTATTTTGTAGGCATTAAAAAAACATGAAGAACGATATAAGTCTTATCTCTCAAGCCTTTATGGTTTAAGAGATATTCACAAGCAAAGTTTCCCCCTCCCGCCCCTTTTACCTAGTGTAAGCCATCTCTTCTCAGATGTGGAATCCGGTCCATAGACCAGACAGATAACAGCAGGGGACAATCTTCTTCCTATGAGAACAATGAAAGCCCTGCCCCCTTGAAAATTTTTTCAGGTTTTTCCCTTATCTTAATTGAAGATTGTCCCTCTCTGCAGTCTACCTGGGCACCTCCCTTCTGATCTGGCTGAGCAGTGTTACATCAGTAAAAGGGGCGGGAGGGGGACACTTTGTCATTAAATTACTCTGGAACTACAAATCTGACAGAATTTAAATAACACTCTCCAAAGTCCAAATACTATGATGATTAATTAGAGCTGCTTTTATTATGAAACATTACTATCCCTTTAAGTAAAGCTACACTAGCTACACAAGGAAAATGGGTTTTGCTTCTAGTGTAGCTTCATATGGATTGTAGTTCTGTGGTATAATTTTTGAAGCTCCATTTCAATTGTAAGCTCTGCGGTATCACTAGTGTAGCTCCATTTACAGGAGCAAGTGGGAGATTAAGTGAGTCAGTGGCTCGCTGGCCCAGAAATATGACAGGCCCAGGGGTCAACTGTCCGCCTCCCCTCCAGGCCAGCCCTCACCTGATCCCATCATAATAAAAGAGCATACCTTGGCAAGAGCTCTTCCACATTTGAGACTGAATGCAATTCATTCTCCTGTCTTCTTTACTAATATTTTCCTGCACTCTGGCAGTGATACCACCACTGAAGGGGTATAGTGGTTGATTTATGATCCATGTGAGTGAGTGTCAGCCAAATATGACCAGCGTAGGCCTTCGTGTGTTGGTCATTCATTGCAGTTTTTCATGGGAATCATAACCTCCAATATAGCTTTTGCAAAAGACCTGCAGGCTGGGGCAGTTGGTATGAATGAAACAAGGTCTAGCATGTTGTATATTCTCTTAAAGCAGTAACACAGCAAAATTGCAGCATGGCTGGTCTGTATAGTGGCCTTTGGGTCAAATGTTGCTTTGCTTAAAGTGGAACTACCACCCAATAAGAACAATGCCCCACATAATTGCCAATCTGACTTACAGCAGGACGGACATCTTGCCATAGTGAAGTCCGCGCACCTGTGCTGTAAGTCCCTTTGGAGCCAAACGGCTCATAGCAACGCCTCCTAGACCCGTCTGGGACTGACAGCACAGGCGCGTGGATGTCACTATGTCAAGATGTCCTTGCTCGGTCCTGCTGTCAGTCTGGGAAGAATAGCGAATTCTCTTTAACCCCTTAGAGTACGATGACGTACCCGGACCGTTACGCTGGTCCGGCACTTAAGGACCAGTGACGGTCCTGGTACGTCACGTACTATTACTCACCGCGCTCCTGTAGGAGCGCGGTGAGTAATACCGGGGACTGTATTTGATCGCTCCAAGACCGGATCGTTCTCTTTCGGTCCCTCAGTTCGGCGTGCCGCCCCACGTGATCAGTCACGTGGGGTGGCACGCTGAAATTCTCTATCAGGTCCTTAAAGGACCACACACCCCGAGACCGCTGGTCGTTAAGGGGTTAATCTTGTAATAATTCTGGCGACTAGCGCTACTGAGCAGGTAGTCGCCAAATGAAATTACAAAATCATTTCACTAATCTGTACTTATTGGACATGCAGAGAATGACTGTTCAGGTGAACGGTATCACAGTTTGTGAGTTTAGGGATTCGCACATTTGCCCCGTACAAGATGGAAACAACACAAAAAAAAGTAAAATGATACTTACTAACATACCTCCCAACATTTCATATTGCCAAAGAGGGACACTTGTGCTTTAGGTGGTGTTGATGGGGGCGTGGCTGGTGCGTGGGGCATTACTGATAATTTTTAGGTTATTACATGACCTACTGTCACCTTTTTGTGTTACTGAATAAATGATTTAGTGTAAGACCAAATTATATCATTTACAGAGACTCATTTATAAAAATATATACTGAAGTTTATACAAACGTAAATGTGAGTTTTATTGCAGTGGAGCAGTGCGATACACTTACATATAAACCACACAGTCTGATCTCCTTAAAAGAGGGGCTTTTGGGTCAGAAAGAGGAACATATGGATTTGGGTCTCAAAACGGGACTGTCTCTCCTAAGTAAGGCTACTTGGGAGGTATGGACCCCTAAAATTTCCTAAAGATGGACACATAGGTGGTATGGAATCCAAATATCGCCTAAAGAGGGACACTTTGGAGGTATGGACTCCTAATATCTCCTAAAGAGGGACACTTTGGAGGTATGGACTCCTAATATCTCCTAAAGAGGGACACTTGGGAGGTATGGAACCCCAATATCTCCTTAAGAGGGACACTTGGGAGGTATGGAACCCTAATATCTCCTTAAGAGGGACATCTCTACTTAATCTCCTACAAGTCTGGGGCAATGAAGGTTATGCGAAATAAACACTGTTTTATTCCATTAAAGCAACAAATACATTTATTTATTGGAGTAAGAGTATTTCAGAATATGCGGATACAGAATAAACAGTGTGTAACAGGTATAGCTACAAAGCATTGCATTGAAAATGTAAATCAATCTGCTGGTTCAAAAGGACAACATCACTATGCACAATACATAGTAATCACCTTGAGGGTGAAGGAGACACGTGCAAGATGGATGAAAACATAGTTCTGTTAGTCAGTAAGTATGAGAAAGGAGGCTAGAGAAAAGGAATAGAAGTGAGGAATAAAGTCTATGAAAAGAACGAAGAGGGCACAGGAAAGAGGGGGTAGAAGAAGAGGCGAAAGGGTAAGTAAAAGGAAGGGGTCCCATTTCAGTTAAGAATCAGGTTGCTTAGGTAGGAAGGCCAAGGTCTCCAAGTATCTTCAAATAAGGCTAATGTGCCATGAGAGAGCAGGCAGAGCCACTGCACTTGGAGAGCATTAGAGATCTGAGCTGTCCAATGTGTGGGGGGGGGATTCCCAAATTCTGGGGATTAGGCATTTAGCAGCTTTTGTAAACTGTATACAGAGCTTCCTCATATGCTTGTTTTTAAAGGGATAGTAATACTTCGTTTTATCTTTATTTTATTTTGTAGGCATTAAAAAAACATGAAGAACGATATAAGTCTTATCTCTCAGACCTTTATGGTTTGAGAGATATTCACAAGCAAAGTTTCCCCTCCTGCCCCTTTTACCTAGTGTAAGCCATCTCTTCTCAGATGTGGAATCCAGTCCATAGACCAGACAGATAACAGCAGGGGACAATCTTCTTCCTATGAAAACAATGAAAGCCCTGTCCCCCTTGACAAGTTTTTCAGGTTTTTCCCTTATCTTAATTGAAGATTGTCCCTCTCTGCAGTCTAACTGGGCACCTCCCTTCTGATCTGGCTGAGCAGTGTTACATCAGTAAAAGGGGCGGGAGGGGGATACTTTGTCATTGAATTACTCTTGAACTACAACTCTGACAGAATTGAAATAACACTCTCCAAAGTCCAAATACTATGATGACTAATTAGAGCTGCTTTTATTATGAAACATTACTATCCATTTAATTAGCGTGTCTGGTAAATTAAAGTCATAGAGGAGGATGAGCGGGCTGAGAGGTAGTTGACCGGGAAGCAGAGTACTGACAGCTGATAGGGCAGCTCTCCAGAAAGGGAGAATGTCTTGACAAGACCACCACACCTGAAGCATGTCCTCGGGACACTGGCATCACAAAGGGGACAGGTGTGTATAGTAGGGAGCTAATAGAGAGGGGGTTCTATACCATCCAGTCAAAAGTCTGTAGTTGCATTCTTTAGTTCGGATCGGGTAGTGATTTTAATAGGGGGGAGGGGGGAAGCCCTTCTGGTCACACCTGTCAAAATCACTGCAGCGAGATTCACATGGGCAGTGAAGCCCCCCCGCCACTCCTGTGAAAGTCGAAGCAGCGAGGCTCACCGCCATCCAGTTGCAGTGGTTCCCATGCATGTGTGAGGCTCTGAATCCCACACGGTAATGCCATGAAGCAGTCGTTAGTTGGATTATAAAGAATCCCTAAACTCCACAAGTGTCATGATAATGATCTTAACTTTGGTTCACATGAAACTGGAACTATCACTTCAACTTATAATTCTACATTTAGGATATTGATGCCTACTGATAGATTTATGTGACACTATTGTTGAAGATAGTAATTTAATATATATGATATTGGTGTCTAGTGATAGATTTAAGTGACACTATTGTTGAAGTTATTTAATATATATGATATTGGTGTCTAGTGATAAATTTAAATGATGCCATTGTTGAAGTTATTTAATATTCATGATATTGGTGTCTAGTGATAGATTTATGTGATACTATTGTTGAAGTTAGTTATTTAATATATATGATATTGGTGTAGTGATAGATTTATATGATGCCATTGTTGAAGTTATTTAATATTCATGATACTGGTGTCTAATGATAGATTTATATGATACTATTGTCGAAGTTAGCTATTTAATATAAAATATATTGGTGTCTAGTGATAGATTTATGTGATACTATTGTTGAAGTTAGTTATTTAATATGTATGATATTGGTGTAGTGATAGATTTATATGATGCCATTGTTGAAGTTATTTAATATTCATGATATTGGTGTGTAATGATAGATATATATGATACTATTGTCGAAGTTAGCTATTTAATATAAAATATATTGGTGTCTAGTGATAGATTTATGTGATACTATTGTTGAAGTTAGTTATTTAATATGTATGATATTGGTGTAGTGATAGATTTATATGATGCCATTGTTGAAGTTATTTAATATTCATGATATTGGTGTCTAGTGATAGATTTATGTGATACTATTGTTGAAGTTAGCTATTTAATATAAAATATATTGGTGTCTAGTGATAGATTTATGTGATACTATTGTTGAAGTTAGTTATTTAATATATATGATATTGGTGTAGTGATAGATTTATATGATGCCATTGTTGAAGTTATTTAATATTCATGATATTGGTGTCTAGTGATAGATTTATGTGATACTATTGTTGAAGCTAGAAATTTGGAGTGTCAGAAGGGTATGCAGCACAATGCTTTGCATTCAAAGGGATACTATATATGATATTGATGTCTAGACTGTAAGCTCTCACCAGCAGGGGGCCCTCTGATCCTCCTGTTCTCCACATCTGATTGTACTATTTAATACCTCTGCATGTCTATTCCCAGTTGTACAGCGCTGCGGAATTAGTTGACGCTATATAAATAAAGAATAATAATAATATTGATAGACCCATGAGATGTTAGATCTACGTCATACTAATTAAATGTATATTCTATTGCAGATAGACTGAATAGAATGGACAGTAATACATTATTTAAATGGATAGTAATGTTTCACAAAAACAGCAGCTCCAATTAATCTTCATAGTATCTGGGCCATGGAGAGTGTTATTTCAATGCTGTCATAGTTGTAGTACAAGAGTAATTGAATGATAAAATATCCCCCTCCCGCCCCTTTTACCTAGTGTAAGACACCTCCCCTCAGATGTGGAATCCAGTCCATAGACCAGACAGATAACAGCAGGGGACAATCTTCTTCCTATGAGAACAATGAAAGCCCTGCCCCCCTTGACAAGTTTTTCAGGTTTTTCCCTTATCTTAATTGAAGATTGTCCCTCTCTGCAGTCTACCTGGGCGCCTCCCTTCTGATCTGGCTGAGCAGTGTTACATCAGTAAAAGGGGCGGGAGGGGGATACTTTGTCATTGAATTACTCTTGAACTACAGCTCTGACAGAAATGAAATAACACTTTCCAAAGTCCAAATACTATGATGATTAATTAGAGCTGCTTTTATTATGAATCATTACTATCCCTTTAAGACTCACATTCTATAATATCCTTTTTTAGTAGTGTGGGTTCTCTGTGTTCTATATTGCTATACTGGCGGTAAGCTGCCTCCTTTAGCCATCACACGCTGATTAATGTTTGATCCTTTTTTGGGGTAGTGTGGTCCTTTTAATTTTTATAAAATTAACTCTTTGGATGCTATAAATGTCTGCAATGCATTTTTGATCTTCCTAACATCCAAATGAAGCATTTTTTGATCTAATCCATATTGCACTGTGTTTCTCTCTGAATTGTCCATTTTGTCGTTACACACCTCTCTGTGACATAAAAAGAAATGAGTTTAACTTCTTGTGATCAGTCAGACAATGAGTCATCCAGTATCTGTGATAAAGGACAGAGGCAGCTCACAAAAGCTCTGCAAATGTGAATCAAATTATATCAAAATGAGGCAATAAACGCTGACATGCTTATATCTTATAAAAAGCTTTTATCTGCGCATTGCTAATGTCTTGATATCATGGTTGCTTCTTGCATTAAAGGGATAGTAATACTTCGTTTTAACTTTATTTTATTTTGTAGGCATTAAAAAAACATGAAGAATGATATAAGTCTTATCTCTCAAACCTTTATGGTTTAAGAGATATTAACAAGCAAAGTATCCCCCTCCTGCCCCTTTTACTGATGTAACACTGCTCAGCCAGATCAGAAGGGAGGTGCCCAGGTAGACTGCAGAGAGGGACAAAGATAAGGGAAAAACCTGAAAAGCTTGTCAAGGGGGGCAGGGATTCCATTGTTCTCATAGGAAGAAGATTGTCCCCTTCTGTTATCTGTCTGGTCTATGGACTGCATTCCACATCTGAGAAGAGATGGCTTACACTAGGTAAAAGGGACGGGAGGGGGAAACTTTGCTTGTGAATATCTCTCAAACCATAAAGGTCTGAGAGATAAGACTTATATCATTCTTCATGTTTTTTTAATGCCTACAAAATAAAATAAAGTTAAAACGAAGTATTACTATCCCTTTAAGGACCTTATTTTTGAATGAGAAGCGAGGTAAATCAAGGGCAATTCAAATGCCTTGGAGACCTCGATAGAATTTAATGGGTTAAAAGTCCCAGTTAAATCATTAGAATTTGAGGGAATTTATTTCTCCCCTATGGTGCAGTTGGTTTGTCCCAGAGCAACTCCACTGTTATTTTGAATATCAGGCCCATAAGGTAGGTGTTTCCAAGTTTGGTCTTCAAGGGAACAGACCAGGATTTAAGAATTTCCCTGCCTGAGCTCATATGGGTCAATCACAAAGCATGAGTCACTGACTAACTGCCTTGTGCTTATTCTTGGCTATCCTTAACCCTTTGAGGGTCACTAAAGGATTTAACCCCTCCCTGTTTGTGTGCAATGAGGGAGGAACTCCAACTCTCCTGCATTAAAGGGACAGTAATCCTTAAAATGTAAAAAAATATGTTCTAGGGTTTATTCCCCTGAGTAAAACAAGGGAACTCCCACTGCTGAAAGGTTTTTTATTCATAAGTTATTACAGCTCAAAGTTGAATTTTTTAGCTGCAATATCACAGTGGCCTGAAATTTCACAGTGGCGCCGTTGCTACACCATCCTATGGACAGCTCTGGTCCCGGGACCATAAATCTCCATAGGATGGTGTAGCAACAGCGCCACTGTAGATTTTCAGGCCACTGTTATATCGCACCTAAAAAATTGAAGTTTGAGCTGTTATAATTGTTTAATAAACTATCTCTCAGCAGTGGGAGTACTCTTGTTTTACTCAGGCGGATAAACCCTACAACATATTTTGTTTTACATTTTAAGTATTACTATCCCTTTAAGAATCATCATTGGCCTGTCTGGGGAGGAGAAGACACTGAGCGATTTAAGTTTGTAATGATGTTCAGCCATTGGTGGAACTAGCAGGTTCCGCCTCATTCCTATTGGCTGTAAAGGCGGGTGCGACATCACAGCAGCCAACAGAATCACTGTCTTCCTCTCTGGATCTCACTGCACTAGCTCTGCGGAGGAGGGAATAATCTGTACACTGATGGATGTAAGTTCATAATGCAATGCGATCGACACCTCTATGGTACTGAAAGGGTTAAAAAAAGAATCTTCCAGCAGTTGATTTTTTTCTAGGAAATCTCCTGTAATATATATATATATATATATATATATATATATTAGGAATATTCCTAAGATATATACTTCTCATAAAAAAAGTATAAAAAATTCATATTCCTTTAAAGAAACAGGAAACAGTAAACAAATAAATGCTGTAGAGCTTTTCCTGCTGAGTAAAACAAGAGCACTCCCCTGTTGGGATATGTTTCGTTCAAATGTTATTACACCTCAGACCTTTTATTTTTTTTTTACATTAAAATGCAATTTTCTGCTGAGGACACCAGGTGGCGTTGTTCCTATCACTTAGTACAAAGGGCCACAGTCTAATCCTTTAGTACACTAGCTGACACTCTAACCTCTCTGATTAAAAAGCCCTGCAATACTTTTTTCATTAAAAAAAAAAAAATGGCATCCCTTTAACCTTTTGAGTGTCTGCAATGCGTTGGATACCACTGTGACACTCAAAGGGTTAGCTGTCCCTGACAGTCTCGTGTAGACCCGCTGTTTTCTCCTGCCTCTCCTCCGAATTCCCATTGAGCTGCTGTACTACTGAATTACTTCCCAGAGATCCCTGTTTGTCAGTCCTGTTCAATAGCCCTCTCCAGGCTCCTTATTAAGACAATATTTTCCACACTGACAGAACATCTGTTGTTATACATTGGAGCGCAGAGTCTTCAGTTGACGCCAGCTACCACTGCAGGAACATTCGCTCTCTCTCGCCACTCGATCTGCTACTCTGGGGCCTGAAGCCTGTTTGTTAGTTTATAGCATTCTCCAAACTCATTAATTCTGCCGTGTCAGCTTCTCTGTGTCGCATTCCCTTCCACTCTGAGCCTGTCAATCTGTATATCATGTTGATGGCATCTGGCTCGATAAGAAAGGTATCTCACAGCAGCCAAGCTGCGCCAGCACCCATTCAAGGAAAGGTCCCCGTCTCTCACCTGTCTCTTTATAACAATCTCTCTCTGAGTACAAAGAAAAACCCCAAAGTAATGTCATTGTTTTGGTGCTGCAAGAAATAAGCATAAACAGAGTGTATCTGAATGACATTAGATAATGATTCTCTATTTGAACATCAAATTTTCCATGTTAATTTTATAGAATATGGTCCTTATTTATCATGTTAAAGAGGTCATTACTGCAATAAACCAGCTGCAACATCTCCTATATAATAATTCGCTAAAACGTGTGTAACGACGCAGTCATGCACAGTAGAGACTGCCCGTGATAAGGCTGACACAGAGCTCTGTATCAGCCGCGGAGCGGGCAGTCTCTACTGCGCATGACTGCCGCATGCGCATCTATATCCTTCTGGAGATGGGGTCTCCAGTACTGCACACAATACTCTAGGTGAGGTCTAACTAGAGATCTGTAGAGTGGCATGACCACTTCCCTTTTTCTGTTACTAATGCCCCTAGCTATACAACCTAGTACCCTGCTTGCATTCCCCACTGCTTTATTACATTGCCTGCCTACCTTTAACTACCTTTTTCTGCTACTAATGCCCCTAGCTATACAACCCAGCACCCTGCTTATATTCCCCACCGCTTTATTACCTTGCCTGCCTACCTTTAACTACCTTTTTCTGCTTCTAATGCCCCTAGCTTTACAACCCAGCACCCTGCTTGCATTCCCCACTGCATTATTACATTGCCTGCCTACCTTTAACTACCTTTAATAATCACTTAAATAAATGGGAAACTGGGTAATTGTTATTTCTCATCTAGGGTGCAGCCTCCATTCAAGGAAAGGTCCCTGTCTTTCACCTTCTCCCTAAAGTAAAGCTGTAGTTTTGTTGCTAAAAGTAATAAGAGCAGAAGTAGAATTTTTGTGAATGACATTAGTGATTCTCTAATCTGAGCATCAGACTATCCTTAATTGTGTGTTTATCATATTTGTTCTTGTGATACCAATAGTTTTAGTGAGGAGCCTCTAGGGGGGGCTGGCAGTGTGCCTGGGGTTCTATGGGTACCAGTGGGCAAGGTAACAAGACTGGGAGGCTGCTGGTATTCACAAAACCTCATGGATAATGAATGACCCCCGGCCTTGTTCCCATGGGAGTGCACAACAAATATGACAATGAAAAATGGTACAGAGCTGAAGGGATGATTATGTATTGTATACTGTACTATTATACACAAAGGGATATACAAAGCACACCGTTATGGCACTCAAAGGATTAAGGGAGAGATGCTGTCTGTGGTGCTGAAAGGATCCTCTCCATTCTACTACTGACCAAGTGGGGAAGCAGAGACAATGCTCTCGGGCTGCAGGGTTGTTTACTGCTGGTGATGTGTAAGTCAGGGCACATTGACAGCAGTTCACAACCCTCCCTGCTTATCATTGATTGATGGATGCTAGCTGTAACGGATCCTACCCGTTACTGGGAGCTCTTGTCTGGGCATGGCATTTATTCACCACTGGGCCCAAGGATTATGGATATTGGACACTCCTTTGTGCCCTGGCATACGATCTCTCAAGCCCTTATCCTGGACTAAGAGACTTTGGCTAGCCTTATGTGGATAGGCAGCTGTACCAGAGGAAAGAACAATTCAAGGCTTGGGTGCTGCAAACTCTTCTGACCTGCAAAAGGTTAATCATTTGAGTTTGAGCATATTTACTTTCAATATGTATTGTAGTCCCCCAAGCCTTTTGCTTAATTACTCAAGTCATTGTATTGAGCACTGTCTTGTGGCCCCCTGCTGTGTGATTAATCCAATCATGTCTGCCCTATTATGTTTCCCTGAATCATTTGTTGTTGGTTCTTGGACCCTTTGTGGTGACTGAATTATCCCTGTGACTACCCCATTGTATTCTGCCCTACCATTTGCTGTGTCCTATTGATGAACTGTGATTGAATTAAGTCTCCTGTACTGTGCTCCAAGTTAGTGTGGTTTGAAACTGTATAAATATGCTGTGGTTTGTTATAATAAAGAGTTCTGTTTTGGAGTGAACAAGGAGTCCTGGAGTCTTGTATTGCTTATGGTCTAAAGTATCCACTCTGATACCCATCTGCGCCAAGTATCCTGAATCGCTGACCGCCTGCTGCCAGTTTCCTGCGTCCTAACTTCGTGGACTGTCAGGCGGCGACGTGGACTCTTCCCTGCTTCCCTGCTTCCAGTGATCCTGCGGCTTTTTCCAGTGACTGTCCATCCTTCAACTGGTGCATCTGACGGCGCTTATCTGCGTCGAGAAGGAGAGACCCAGGAACGACGGCGGAAGGTGACGCGGTCCCTTCTCAGCTTCCGTTACATTGGTGGCATAGCGGTGGGATTTCTCCTTCATATCGGGTGCAGCAATTGAGACATGGCAGATGAAGCAGTGCTGGCAGACACTCTTGGAGCATATGAGGATCGCTACAGCGCCATCCGAATACAGTGGTGGACCCTGCTGGGCGATGTTATATATGACTTCGTTCCAGAGTTGGATGCGTGCATTACAGAGGAGCTCAGAGTACAGGAGGAGTACTGGGACTTTGTTAAATACCTGGACCAGGAATATGGATCCGAGGGCCTTTTTGACTGGTGCCCATCCCGCTTGCGATGGGACATCCAAGGGCTGGTATGGAACGCCTACCACATGGACTCTACTTTTGGGTGCCCTGACTCCAGCAGATACTGGGAGATCCGGGACAAAAGAGAGGACCGTTTTGGTGGATACATTCCTGCAGACTGCCAGGGAAATTTGGATATTCTGGCAGGATGTGAATGGGACCTGGAGCAACTATATGCTGGGTTCATTCAAGAGGTCCGGGAATTCCAAAAAGAGGAAGAAGAATGGGGGGGTAATGCATCTGAGGAGGACTTCAGCGACTTTGAGGGCCAGGATTGTGTTACCCCTGTTCACTCCACACTGGTGAGTGGGAATTCGTTCCTCACCAGTGCCCCTGTTGTTGCCCCTGCATCAGGAAGTGGGAAAATCGTCCTTCCTGATACCCGTTTGCCCCTGGACTATGTTTTCCCTGAGCTGGGGGGTGGGAATTCGTTCCCCCTCAGTGAAGAAGATGCCTCTGTATCAGGGGATGGGACGGACGTCTCCCCTGGTAGGCATGTTGCCCCTTTCCCTGTTTTCCCAGCTGCGGTGGACGAGACGCAGGTCCCCACCAGCAGCAATTGTGTGCCCCAACTGATGGGTGGGAGCAAGCCCATCAGTCCTCCTGAGACCCCTGATGTACTGGGTGGGAGAGAACCCAGCAGCAGCCCCAAAATGTTGCCCCTGGTGGGGGTGGAAGATGGCCTGGGAGCGGAGCCGTGCATGCTCCCCAGGATTACCAGTAATGCTGCCTTGAGGGATGGGACTGCGGTCTCCCTCAAGGCAGGAGAGAGGCCTGTGTGTGATGGCCTGCAAGAGGAGGACTCCAGCGGACTGGAAGGAAGCAGAGCGGCTGGACCTCCTGAGGATGCGTTATATGACCTGATGGGTAGAGAAGAGTGCCCCATCAGCCCCCCTGTAGACCCTGGCCTGGTGAGTAGGAGCGAGCTCACCAGGGCCCAGGATACCCCTGCTGTGGTGAAGGAGACGCAGGTCCCCACCAGCAGTCCTAATCTGTCCTCTGTTGTTGGTGCCCTGGAGAAAGGGAAGATGGTGTTCTCCAGGTGCTTGAGTAAAATTGCTGGGAGGTTTGGGAGTGCCTCCCTGCTGAAGAAAAGAAGTGGCCCTGAGGAGGAGGCCCTGCACGCCAAGGAGATCAGCCGATTGCCTCTTTGCAGCACTGATTCCTTGGACACCCCCCTCTCTGTAAACCCTGACTTGGTGCATGGAAGCAAGCGCACCAGGTCATGTGAAGCCCTGGCTGGGATGAGTGGGACGGCCGTCCTCATCCCCAGCCCAACACCTGTTCTGCCTTTCCCTGAGACCCCTGGCCTAGTGAATGGGGGCCCAGTCATGCTTAAGGAGCCTGTTTTTACCCCTACACTGGAGATCCCCACCTTGGTGAGTGGGACCGCGATCCTCACCAAGGATATTTGTGTTGCCATGTCCCCTGTTGACCCTAGCTTGGTGGGTGGGAATGTACTCCCCATCAGGCCCATACCTGATTTGACTCAGGAGCGTGGGAACTGCATCCGCTCCTGTCCCTCTGGGGCCCTGGCCCAACTAAAAGGGGGAGATGTGCCTCTCTCCCCAAACTCTGCTGCCCAGAAGCCAGCGTCATCATTGCCTCAGGGAGATCCCCCTTATAGACTGGCTCTGGACCCTGAGCCACTGGCCCCAGACCCAGAAGGATGTGACTGTAGCACTGCCTGGAGAAGGGCCCAGGAGAGGCCCCCTAATCTGCTATTGGTCAGGGCAACCCAGTACCAGTTCCCCTGGCCCAGGACTAAGGACAAAGGAACTGGCATTCTCCTCACTGGCCCAGGAGCAGGGCCTTGTGCACCACTACCAGGCCCAGACAAAGGGCTCCTGTTTTCCCCTGGCCCAGGACAGAAAGACTATTTCAATCTCTGGCCCAGGACAAGGGGCCCCACAGTTAAAACTGGCCTAGGACCAAGGCCTCCAGACTAATGTACTGTCCAGACAAGTGCCTCACCATCTCTATGCTCTCTTACAACTCCAAGCCAGCATTTACTATTGCAACCGCTGGCTTGGTACAAAAAAGGGGGAGAAATGTAACGGATCCTACCCGTTACTGGGAGCTCTTGTCTGGGCATGGCATTTATTCACCACTGGGCCCAAGGATTATGGATATTGGACACTCCTTTGTGCCCTGGCATACGATCTCTCAAGCCCTTATCCTGGACTAAGAGACTTTGGCTAGCCTTATGTGGATAGGCAGCTGTACCAGAGGAAAGAACAATTCAAGGCTTGGGTGCTGCAAACTCTTCTGACCTGCAAAGGGTTAATCATTTGAGTTTGAGCATATTTACTTTCAATATGTATTGTAGTCCCCCAAGCCTTTTGCTTAATTACTCAAGTCATTGTATTGAGCACTGTCTTGTGGCCCCCTGCTGTGTGATTAACCCAATCATGTCTGCCCTATTATGTTTCCCTGAATCATTTGTTGTTGGTTCTTGGACCCTTTGTGGTGACTGAATTATCCCTGTGACTACCCCATTGTATTCTGCCGTACCATTTGCTGTGTCCTATTGATGAACTGTGATTGAATTAAGTCTCCTGTACTGTGCTCCAAGTTAGTGTGGTTTGAAACTGTATAAATATGCTGTGGTTTGTTGTAATAAAGAGTTCTGTTTTGGAGTGAACAAGGAGTCCTGGAGTCTTGTATTGCTTATGGTCTAAAGTATCCACTCTGATACCCATCTGCGCCAAGTATCCTGAATCGCTGACCGCCTGCTGCCAGTTTCCTGCGTCCTAACTTCGTGGACTGTCAGGCGGCGACGTGGACTCTTCCCTGCTTCCCTGCTTCCAGTGATCCTGCGGCTTTTTCCAGTGACTGTCCATCCTTCAACTGGTGCATCTGACGGCGCTTATCTGCGTCGAGAAGGAGAGACCCAGGAACGACGGCGGAAGGTGACGCGGCCCCTTCTCAGCTTCCGTTACACTAGCGCATAGGAAACTACAGGGAGATCACAGCATAGCGAACATCAAGTAGGCATTGTTGGGACTTTGAACTCCAGCAGAGGCTGCTATCAAATTTTAGTGAATGTGGGGAACAATCACACCCTTTGAGTTCCAGAGAAGTACCTAACGCATTGCAACACAATGCTTTTGATATCTCTCTGGCACTCAAAAGGTTAACATATAACCACACCGACATAAAGACGATAATGACTCATTATGCTGTATTTTGAAAATAGGACATTGTCGATGTGATGAGTGAAAATTGATAAACCTGGTGAAGGCATGTCGGATGGGTATTGATGTGGGGAGATTAGTGTCAGATTGATGGGGATGTGATGTAGAAGACACGCTCGTTTATACTGGCGATGCGCCTTCAACACTGATCCAAAAGGACAGCGCCATTATGAGCCCTCTTCAACCTTTAGTGCATCTCGGCCCAGGACAGCTTGTGGGTATCAAGTTACCAGCAACAAAATATCCGCACACGATTCTCAGTATATAGTAATGTAAAAAAACGACTTTATTGAAAAAATAGATAAATAAAAATATCGGGGACACACATAAGACAAAGGATAGATATAGGGGTAATCCACCCTTTGTCTTATGTGTGTCCCGGATATTTTTATTTATCTATTTTTTCAATAAAGTTGTTTTTTACATTACTATATATTGAGAATTGTGTGCGGATATTTTGTTGCTGCTTTTGGAACAGAGGGTTGGAGATCCTTGATCCAGCACTGATTCACAGCTGTGTTTGGAGTGTTAGAAAGATAATGGAGGAGCATGCTTACATATAGAGCAATTGTGTGAAGTAGGTGAGTGAAGATCCCAGATTGTTCAGTTATACTGTTTGTTACTATTGTTGCAAGTGTGTGGACATTAAGTAACACACCGGAGTGGTTATGTTGTTGCTGATATCAGGTTACCAAACTAGGATTTAAACGAGCAGTAAACTTTTTTTGTGAAAAAAATATATATTGTAGGGATTTTCCTACTAAGTAAAATAAGGATACTCCCACTGCCGAGAGATTTATATTTCCAGAGTTATTACAGTTTAAACCGATGTTTTATTACATTAGCAGTGCCCTCTAGTGGTCAAATTCTAATTAGATTTCCTGTTAGATTCTAATGGAGAGGAAAGTCAGGAAAGTGAGAGACATACAGTTCTCCATAGAATGTGATAGAAACTGCAGAGTCACTTCCTGTCAGTTAGAACTATAAGTAAATAAACACACAGTTAATTCACTTCCTGTCAGAACTATCAGGAAGTAAACACAGTAAATTCACTTCCTGTCAGTTAGAACTATCAGGAAGTAAATACAGTAAATTCACTTCCTGATTATTTAAACTGCTATTAATATTGAATAAAACATCTGACAGCGATGGGAGTGACATTGTTTTATTCAGCAGGAAAAGTTCTATAAAATGTGTGTTTTCATAAAAAAAGTTTACTGCTTCTTTAAAGGGTTGAGCTTAAACAGAAAGTAACACCTGCTAATATAGCTCTCCTTTAACCTTCATATAGCTAGAAAATCCGAAAGGCCCCTATGAATTTTCCATCACTCCCTGGCTCAAGAGAGAACATATTCAATCAGCCCTGCACTTCTTGTTCATGGACGAGATGACAGTTGTTATCAGGACACAAGCTTTGCTAACTGCAGATGGTAATCTTAACACTTTAAAGACCACCCCTATGGTGCTTAAAACGTTAAGTATACTCATGCATGCAGCCTGATTCCGTTTGAAAAACCTGTCAGCAACTGTCATGTCTGCCCCCATGGACCCAACATCAAGGACTGATGGAAGATGGTTTCTGTGAGGTTGCAAGTGATTGAAGTACTTATGATGCTTTAAAGGGATAGTAATACTTAGTTTTATCTTTATTTTATTTTGTAGGCATTAAAAAAACATGAAGAACGATATAAGTCTTATCTCTCAAACCTTTATGGTTTGAGAGATATTCACAAGCAAAGTTTCCCCTCCCGCCCCTTTTACCTAGTGTAAACCATCTCTTCTCAGATGTGGAATGCAGTCCATAGACCAGACCGATAACAGCAGGGGACAATCTTCTTCCTATGAGAACAATGAAAGCCCTGCCACCCTTGACAAGTTTTTCAGGTTTTTCCCTTATCTTAATTGAAGATTGTCCCTCTCTGCAGTCTACCTGAGCACCTCCCTTCTGCTCTGGCTGAACAGTGTTACATCAGTAAAAGGGGCGGGAGGGGGATACTTTGTCATTCAATTACTCTTGAACTACAACTCTGACAGAACTGAAATAACACTCTCCAAAGTCCAAATACTATGATGATTAATTAGAGATGCTTTTATTATGAAACATTACTATCCCTTTAAGCCTTTTCGGTGACTTGTCACATGCTAATAAAGGGTTCAATGACTATTTATATGATAAAGCAGCTTTGTGCAGTACCAGGAAATGTTTACTTTCACTTTGCCCAGAAATAAAAGTGTGAATATCTCATAAACTATATGCTGGACTTTTTGGTTAACATGACATATAGGCAGTTTGTAAACTTGAATTAAGGTGAAAGTCCCAATTTAACACTGCTTGAATAAACTTTATTGTTTTTACATAGGATTTTTCCATTTGACATATTGGACTTGGGGGAGTCCTTTTGGCTAAGCACAGAAGTTGTCTATCCTTTTTATTACACACACTCCTGGACATTATATTATAGCTCTGGGTCCCAGACCCACTAAATGTTGTTCTTCTAAGTTAACAATATCCTGTAAACCAGATCTGTTGGTGCTTTATTCCTTCTCCTTCCAAAGTCTTATTTCTGTGTCCTTTGCTTGCAGGCAGAATGGGTGTTCTGATGTCCAAGAGGCAGACGGTGGAGCAGGTGCAGAAGGTCAGCATAGCGGTGTCTGCATTCAAGGATGGCTTGAAGGACCGTCCTCCCAACAAGCGGAAATCTGAGGGCTGCATCAGAAAGGGAAGCAAGTCGGACATACTGGACCAAGTAGTCGAAGAGGATAAGGAAGAGGGAGGATCGAACACGGGCTCTCCTTGTCAGTCTCAACCTCGGCAGGAAAATCCTATCAACCGGGCAGCTTGGGAGAGACTACGGGATGGAAGAGGAGTGGAACCTGAGGAGTTCGATAGAACCAGCCGCTTCACTCCACCGGCCTTCGTCAGGCCAACACGGGCGCTCAATGATGATGACCCTGTGGAAATCAGCCTGGAGCAACAGGATGAGGTGAGGTCAATAATGAAGTCTAATGTGGGTGTCAGGAATTCAGGAATTTAATGCTCGCCTCTTGTCCAGTCCTGATATTAGCAATCCATTGCAGCTCTTGTGGCTCACATCTGGGTCAATTTAATAACCCCCCCACACCTGTTGACCTCTTCCATATTACTGTGCCTCATAACCTTGATCCAGACATGCTATCACTCCTGAGAGTTTATGTTATGGATCCAGCTTGCTCTGCTTATGTCTGACCTGATACCATCCAAGTCTGACCTGGTGTGCCCTTACCATCCCCTGGATATCAATTGCCACTTTTTTGTACTCCTTCTTCAAACCAAAATTTGGAATTTTTTTTCCCCGGAGGAGACCGATACCAATTCAGGGGATTTTTTAATCAGTTCTGTCTGAACTTTCAAGTGTGTCTAGGGAGCTAACCTAATGAAGAGCTTGAGGTCCACAGGGGAGAGTGGTACTAAATGGGCTCCAATGTGAGATTGCTAAAAAGCACATGGCTGGACCACTGGTGAATACTAAGATCCTGAAGCCCTGACAATGGATATAGGATAAGTGAGGACTTGCCCCTCATTTTGGAACTGGACCACCCTTTTGGGCGGGATTAGTCTAATATGTATGTGGAAATTTCTCCACTGTAATGGCACTAGAGAGCTAAAACGTGATGCTTCTGAGCGGGGACTAGCAGTAGAACAGGACATTGTGCTGTTGTTCATCCTCAAAAAACTCTCACATTCTGTATGCTTAATTTGAATACTCTTAGGGGGTCTCCCTAAGAGTGAATGGTACTTAGGGGGTCTCCCTAAGAGTGAATGGTGCTTAGGGGGTCTCCCAAAGAGTGAATGGTAATCCAGACATGGACCCCTTGCTCTCAGTGCTTAGGGAATCCAGCTGCACCCTCCTGATGAGGCCCAAGAAGGCTGTAACGTACATCGGGGGTTAGCTGGTGTTTCCTTGCAGGGGGGACTTGCCTGTCATTTTGGAACTGGACTGCCCTTTTGGGCGGGATTAGTCTAATATGTATGTGGAAATTTCTCCTCTGTAATGACCCTAGAGAGCTAAAATGTGATGCTTCTGAGCGGTGAGTAGCTGTAGAACAGGCCATTGTGTTGTTGTTCATTCCCAGAAGCCTCTCACACTTTGTACGTGTATAATGGCTGTGGGATGTTAAGCTGTTGTCAAATACATTTCCCTCTAGAGCTAATTGAATAATAGCAGGGTTGGAGGTTATGATTTAACAAGAGAGACACAATGAGGCTAGTGTATTAAGAATTCTAAAAAGTTTGGGGCAAAACAATTGCACCATAAAAAAGGCCATTCAATTAAACTGGACTGGAAAAGGTTATCATCACTAAACTGCCTGGACCTAATGGTATACACCCAAGGGTACTTAAGGAGATTAGTTCATTAATAGAAATACCCATATACTTAAAGGGATGTAATACTTCATTTTTACTATCCCTCTTGTTGTAGCCCTTAAAAATCTGAATTAAACGAGACCAGCAGCATCTCTCAAACCTTTATGGTCTGAGAGATATCCGCTTTCAAAGTTCCCTCTCCTTCTCTCTCCACTGACTTCAGAGTTCTAGCTGACAGCAGGGGAATCCGGTCCCGGGAGCGGCGGCGGCTCTGCAGCAGAGCTGACATCTCGTTATAGAAACAGAAATCCTTCACTGAAATGGTCTTCTACGTGTGCTTGCAAACCAAGAGCAAACCAAGCACACGTAGAAGACCATTTGAGTGAAGGATTTCTATTTCTATAACGTGATCTCAGCACTGCTGCAGAGCCGCCGTTTGCTCACTGACTGGATTCCCCTGCTTTCAGCTATAACGCTGACCTCAGCGGAGAGAGAAGGAGAGGGAACTTTGAATGCGGATATCTCTCAGACCATAAAGGTTTGAGAGATGCCTCTGGTCTCGTTTAATTCCTATTTTTAAGGGCTACACCATAAGGGATAGTAAAAATGAAGTATTACTATCCCTTTAAGATTTACTGATTCACTTTTACCATCGTAATGCCCTGTGATTGGAGGAAAGCTGAAGTAGCATCATTATTCACAAAGGGGGCAAGATCTACACCAGGAAATTACAGACCTGTGAGCTTGACTTCTGTAGTGGGAAATATATTAGAAGAGTTACTTATAGCAGGGCTCAAAATTTCCACTCGTCACTAGCCAATGGCAAGTGAAACTTTAGCCCTGGCGAGTAGAAATTCAGCCCTGGTGGGTATGTTATGGCTTGCAGTGGCGAGTAACTTTTCAGGTCTGGCTAGTAGCAAAGGACATATAATTATAAGCCCTGAATTATAGTATAGTATAGTATTCAGGACTATGTGCCAAAAAAAGCAACATTATTAGTAGGAGTCAGCATAGTTTTATGAAGGATAGATTATATGAAAAAAAAATACATTCTACTAAACTAAAAGTGACAAGTGCATTACTGTTGATGCATCCATTGATAACAGATCTCTACATAAATTAAACAGATTTGGTTTGGGATATGATATATGTGCATGCATAGAGAACTGGTTCAATGATAGATGGCAGAGAGTTGTAAATGGAACCAATTAAAGTTCACCTAAGGTTGTAAGTGGGGTGCCGCAGGGTTCAGCCCTGGGCCCAATGATTTTTAATTTGTTTATTAATGATCTAGAAGTGGGAATTGAAAGTAGTGTCTCAATCTTTGCTGATGACACTAAGCTGTGTAAGGAAATACATACAGAGCTGGATATTTTTCTCTGCAGAAAGATTTGGATGAACAGAGTGAATGGGCAGAAAAGTGGTTTAATGTAGACTGCAAAAAAATATACATTAAATGGGAAACTACTTGTGGAATCTTTGTTAGAGATAGATTTAAAAGTATTGATAGACAAAATGCTTCACAGCAGTGTGCAGTGTCATTAAACCTCTGCAATATATCATTCTGATTCTATAGAAATCCTTGGTAAGGCCTTCATCTAGAATATGCAGTACAGTTTTTTGGAGCCAGATCTTAAAGACATGATTGAACTAGAAAATGTACAGATATGTGCAAGAAACCCGATTTGAAGATTTTAGTTATAATGAGAGTCTAGCTAAACTGTTTTTTTTTATAGAAGAGACTATTTACAAATATATTTGAGGCCAATAGAACATTTGCGGGAAGTGTTTACTTAAAGCACTGAACTAATACGAGGGGTTATCCATTAAGACAAGAGGAAAGGTGCATTTGACTAAAACAAAGGCAGAATGTTTTACAGTAAGGGCAGTAAGTTTGTGAGGTTCTTTGTCTTGGGAGGGAGTGTTTGCAGATACTGTAGTTGCTTTAAATAAAAGTATTGCATGCCTTTGTACCTCTGCTGCTGGAGATGCTACACATTTGAAACCTAGCAGGAGTAGCAGTAGAATTGCATCAACATCTAGTCCCAGCAGTAGTAGTAGCAGCTTCTCAGGGACCCCACAGTCCATGAAGTCCACAGTGTGTTGTCTGTGCAAAAAGCATGTGAGCAGGGGGAAAGCAGGCTCACACCTAGGCACATCCTCTATCAGACCCCACCTGAAGTCCAACCACAGGTCTGACTGGGAGACACACTATCAACAGGTCAGAGGTACCACAACTAGCAGCAGCAGAGGCACTCGAAAATGTTCCCAGGGCTCTGGGGCAGATAAGAGACGTAGTGATGTTGTTTATGTGTCAGAGAGTGTGCCACTACCAACAGTTCATTCCAAATGACACCTATGGCTACTGCTACAGGGGATTATGATGACTATGGGTCTGCTGTAGGCACATACCACCACCACTCCTACCACCTCTACAACTGATGGTGTTAAAGGGATAGTAATGTGTCATAATAAAAGCAGCTCTAATTAATCATCATAGTATATGGACTTTGGAGAGTATTATTTCAATTCTGTCAGAGTTGTAGTTCAAGAGTAATTCAATGACAAAGTGTCCCCCTCCCGCCCCTTTTACTGATGTAACACTGCTCAGCCAGATCAGAAGGGAGGTGCCCAGGTAGACTGCAGAGAGGGACAATCTTCAATTAAGATAAGGGAAAAACCTGAAAAACTTGTCAAGGGGGGCAGGGCTTTCATTGTTCTCATAGGAAGAAGATTGTCCCCTGCTGTTATCTGTCTGGTCTATGGACTGAATTCCACATCTGAGAAGAGATGGCTTACACTAGGTAAAAGGGGGGCAGGGCTTTCATTGTTCTCATAGGAAGAAGATTGTCCCCTGCTGTTATCTGTCTGGTCTATGGACTGAATTCCACATCTGAGAAGAGATGGCTTACACTAGGTAAAAGGGGCGGGAGGGGAAACTTTGCTTGTGAATATCTCTCAAACCATAAAGGTTTGAGAGATAAGACTTATATCGTTCTTCATGTTTTTTTAATGCCTACAAAATAAAATAAAGATAAAACAAAGTATTACTATCCCTTTAAAGTGATCAATTTACACAGTTCTTCTACTATGCACTGCTATCCCACACTTATGAAGTTCTTAGAAAGAAGTCAAAACCTGCACAAACATAATGCAAAACTATGCCTATGGAATAGTAAACTTGCTAAAATGTTGGCGATTGACATGCTGCCTTTTTCTTTTGTTGAAAACAGGGACTTTAACCCCTTAAGGACCCATGACTTTCTAGGACCGTCATGCCGAACCGGCATGTCATTGAATTCTGGTATGGCAGCATGGCTACACACCGCTCTGCCATCCCAGAATTCTATGAGACAAAAAGAAATGCGTTGTGGTTGGGTGGTCGTTAAGGGTTTAAAGAACAGATGACATGTGTTGCACCCTGCTGGAATATTCCAAGCCGCAATTATTTTTCAAGGATTGTTGTGCCAATGTTACATCAGAAGGAAGTTAGCGTTGTGGGCAAAGTACTAAGGAACTCAGCCTGTGAACTACCTTTTCAAGGTGCATGTTACTGTAGGACTCACAAGTTTTGACTTTCAGCAATTTATTTCTCCAGTTCAGCCCTCAGAAGAAGAATATTGTGGTGGGAAATGTTGCAGTCAAATGAAACATAGGCAGAAAATGATTGGCAATGGCAAAAAAGGAGAAAACTTTGACAAAAAAAAAAAAAAGTTTTTTGCAAAAAGTGATGCCGGAAATGTTTCTGACTTTTGCCCACCCCTACTCTGAGGAGGTTGTTTGTAAAATGATGTGAAAAGTTCCATCAGTAGCAGTACAACTACTATTAAGCCTTTACCACTAAAGACAATGAAAAGTTGCATTCTAGTGTTGTTGCCGTAATGGACAAGGATGTAGCAGTAGTAGTGAGACCACCAGAGGTGTAACTAGAAGCCACCGGGTCTTGGTGCAAGAATTGCCATGGGTCCCCCCTGACCACATTGGACCTCCTCAACCACATTTGCCACCTCCACATTGCCCCTTCCACAATGCCCCTTCAACAATGCCCCCGTCTTCACATTGCCCCTTCCACAATGCCCCTCATTCTCCACATTGCCCCTTCATCTCCACATTGCCCCTTCCACAATGCCCCTCATTCTCCATAATGCCCCTCATTCTCCACAATGCCCCTTCCACAATGCCCCCATCTCCACAATGCGTCTTCAACAATGCCTCCATCACAATGCCCCTTCCACATTGCCCCCATCTCCACAATGCCCCTTCCACAATGCCACTCAATCTTCACAATGCCCCATCACAATGCCCCTCATTCTCCACATTGCTCCTTCCACAATGTCCCTCATTCTCCACATTGCCCCTTCAACAATGCCCCCATCACAATACCCCTTCCACAATGCCCCTCTTTCTCCACAATGCCCCTCTTTCTCCACAATGCCCCCATCACAATCCCCCTCATTCTCCACATTGCCCCTTCCACAATGCCCCTACTGACCCCCCCCCATCCTCCTACCTCAAGTCCCTGGTGGTCTAGCGGTGTGTGACATAACAGATCAGACCTCTGATTGCAACTCAAGCTCCCGCACGGTTCTTAGTAATGCAGAGCGCTGGGAGATGATGTCATCTCTGCATTACTAGAGCGCAGGACGCCGGGAGATTAACTGTGCTGCTGGCGCATGGTGAGGGGGTTGCAGGGGGCAGCTGGGACCCTGAGAGTGACGGGCCCGGTCGCAGGTGTGACCCCTGCGACCCCTATTGTTACACCACTGGAGACCACCTGCTGTGTCAGCAGGGACACTTCATTGTAAACTAGCGATTAGCATTGCATAAATCCTTCTAAGGTGAAAAGTAAAACTACACTTTTTCAGACATTATAAACCTATAAAATATGAAATTAGTGGCATGGGAGTGAATTTGATGCTTTCAGACTCTGCTCATACTGCAGATTCTACTGGCATTATTATTGATGATGTTGATTTAGAACATGTCCCTCCATGCTCCTCCTCATTTTATGATACAGATCAAGTAGAAAGTGATGGTAATAGGACAAATTAGCTGTATCCGAAAGGTAACCCACCACCAGCCCATCATGTGCCTTGCCTTCTGCCAGGGTATCCAACCAAACCTGCTGCCCTCAGGGTCCTCCCTAGTAGTGATGAGCGAGCACCCCAATGCTCGGGTGTTCGGGTGCTCTGACCGAGCACCCCCGGAGGCTCGAGTGCTCGGCCGAGCACCTGAGCCCCATTGAAGTCAATGGGAGGACTCGAGCATTACACCAGGCACCCCCTGCTCTGATGAGGGGAGGGTGCCTGGTCCATAGGAAAAGGGCAGAAAATGATGGAAACACCACAGAAATGGTTCAGGGACAGCATAGGGAGGATGTCTGGATGCATCTTGGACTCCAACATCGCTGCTGGGAACGATGTTTCGCCCGTAGTACGCCATTTTTACAGACTGACCGTAAAACACACAAAAAGGAAGATAAAAACGACTTTAGGCGAAAAATTGTTACCAAACAGTATTTGCTGTATATTTACTTGTATATCATCTGCAAATTCTCCCAAAAATGTCCTCGATTTTTCTGAACTGAGGCCATGATTAAGAGGGAAACGTGCGCAGAGGCAAATTCTCCCAAAAATTTCCTCGATTTTTCTGAACTGAGGCCATGATTAAGAGGGAAACGTGCGCAAAGGCAAATTCTCCCAAAATTTCCTCGATTTTTCTGAACTGAGGCCATGATTAAGAGGGAAACGTGCGCAAAGGCAAATTCTCCCAAAAATTTCCTCGATTTTTCTGAACTGAGGCCATGATTAAGAGGGAAACGTGCGCAAAGGCAAATTCTCCCAAAAATGTCCTCGATTTTTCTGAACTGGGGCCATGATTAAGAGGGAAACGTGCGCTGAGGCAAATTCTCCCAAAAATTTCCTCGATTTTTCTGAACTGAGGCCATGATTAAGAGGGAAACGTGCGCAAAGGCAAATTCTCCCAAAATTTCCTCGATTTTTCTGAACTGAGGCCAAGATTAAGAGGGAAACGTGCGCAAAGGCAAATTCTCCCAAAAATTTCCTCGATTTTTCTGAACTGAGGCCATGATTAAGAGGGAAACGTGCGCAAAGGCAAATTCTCCCAAAAATGTCCTCGATTTTTCTGAACTGAGGCCATGATTAAGAGGGAAACGTGCGCAGAGGCAAATTCTCCCAAAAATTTCCTCGATTTTTCTGAACTGAGGCCATGATTAAGAGGGAAACGTGCGCAAAGGCAAATTCTCCCAAAATTTCCTCGATTTTTCTGAACTGAGGCCATGATTAAGAGGGAAACGTGCGCAAAGGCAAATTCTCCCAAAAATTTCCTCGATTTTTCTGAACTGAGGCCATGATTAAGAGGGAAACGTGCGCAAAGGCAAATTCTCCCAAAAATTTCCTCGATTTTTCTGAACTGAGGCCATGATTAAGAGGGAAACGTGCGCAAAGGCAAATTCTCCCAAAAATTTCCTCGATTTTTCTGAACTGGGGCCATGATTAAGAGGGAAACGTGCGCTGAGCCGACCATCCAAAACATTATGGGTGAGGGTCTGCTGCGGAGCTGACCATCCTAAACATTATATGCGAAGGCCCGCTAGTGAGCTGACGCTATAAAACATTATATGAGAGGGCCCGCTAGAGAGCTGACCCAATAAAACATTATATGAGAAGGCCCGCTGGTGAGCTGACCTATACAAAAATTGTCAAACAGGGCCCGCTGGTGAGCTGGCCCTGTATAAAAATTATATCACAGGGCATATGGAAGAGGAGGAGGAGGATGAGAAGATTAAGAGTCAACCATATACCCGTTTTTTGGGTGGAAGGGGTGAATGGGAATACAGAGTATTCCCATCATTGTAAATAACATATATAAAGTCACTTTATGTTCCTCCGGGGCTTTCCTCCAGTGGAGTGGAGAAGTCAGGGGAAATCCAGGCCTTGTTCATTTTTATAAGTGTCAACCTATCAGCATTTTCGGTGGAAAGGCGGATACGCTTATCTGTTATGATGCCACCAGCAGCACTAAATACCCGCTCAGACAGAACGCTGGCGGCAGGGCAGGCCAGCACCTCCAAGGCGTAGAGTGCCAGTTCATACCACGTGTCCAGCTTGGACACCCAGTAGTTGTAAGGCACAGAGGGATCATTGAGGACGCTGACACGGTCTGCTACGTACTCCTTCACCATCTTCCAAAACTTTTCCCTCCTTGTGACACTAGGCTGCGCATCAGGGTGAGGGTGCTGGCGGGGTGTCATGAAGGTGTCCCACGCCTTGGAGAGTGTTGCCCTGCCTTTGTCGGAACTGCTGTGTGCTCCCCTTTTCTCCCCTTCTCTGTTGGCCAAGGTAGCACGTACTCTGCCGCCAGCGTTGTCAGATGGAGAATTTTGGAGCAATTTTTCAACAAGAACCTTCTGGTATTGCACCATTTTGCTTGTCCTCTCCACCAGAGGAATGAGAGATGAGAAATTCTCTTTGTAGCGGGGGTCCAGAAGGGTGAACACCCAGTAATCCGTGTTGTCTAAAATGCGTATAACGCGTGGGTCACGGGAAAGGCAGCCTAACATAAAGTCAGCCATGTGTGCCAGAGTACCAACAGGCAAAATTTCGCTGTCCTCACCAGGAGGATGACTCTCAATCTCCTCATCCTCTTCCTCCTCTTCTGCCCACCCACGCTGAAGAGATGGAACTAAAGTTCCATGGCTACCCTCTGTAGCGGAGGCAACCGTGTCTTCCTCCTCCTCCTCCTCCACCTCCTCCAATTGTCGCTGAGAAGACGAAGTGAGGGTGCTCTGGCTATCACCTTGTGTAAGCTCTTCCTCCCGCATTTCCACCTCTTCCACATGCAAAGCGTCAGTTTTAATTGTGAGCAGCGAGCGTTTCAGTAGACACAGAAGTGGGATGGTTACACTGATAATAGCGTTATCGCCGCTCACCATCTGTGTCGATTCCTCAAAATTGCGTAAAACCTCACAGAGGTCTGACATCCATTCCCACTCCTCACTTCTGATTACAGGAAGTTGAACGGAGAGGCGACGACCGTGTAACAGCTGGTACTCCACTACTGCCCCCTGCTGCTCACAAAGCCGGGCCAACATGTGGAAGGTGGAGTTCCAGCGCGTGCTCACGTCACACAGCAGCCGGTGAGCTGGCAATTGTAAGCGCTGCTGCAGCTTCAACAGGCCGGCTGAAGCTGTTGATGACTTACGGAAATGTGCACACACGCGGCGCACCTTGGTCAAGAGATCATGCAAATTGGGGTAGGTTTTTAGAAATCGCTGAACCACTAAATTAAATACATGCGCTAGGCATGGTACGTGTGTGAGCTTGCCGAGCTCCAAAGCCGCCACCAAGTTACGCCCATTATCACACACAACCATGCCTGGTTGCAGGTTGAGTGGCGAGAGCCACTGCTCGGTCTGGTGACTAATCCCCTGCAACAGCTCTGAGGCCGTGTGCTGTTTGTCCCCAAGGCAGATCAGCTTCAGCACAGCCAGTTGACGCTTCCCCACTGCAGTGCTACACTGCTTCCAGCTACCGGCTGATGGGTGAGTGGCGCTGCGCGCAGAGAATTCGGAGGTGGAAACGGAGGAGGAGGAGCCAATAACGTAGGTGCTGGCGGAAACCCTGATGGAGGTAGGGCCCGCAATCCTCGGCGTGGGTAGCACCTGTGCCATCCCAGGGTCCGAGTCGTTCCCAGCCTCCACGACATTCACCCAGTGTGCCGTCAGGGAAATGTAGCGTCCCTGGCCACAAGCACTTGTCCATGTGTCAGTCGTTAAGTGGACCTTCCCAGTAACTGCGTTGGTCAGGGCACGGGTGATGTTACGGGACACATGGTGGTGTAATGCGGGGATGGCACACCGGGAAAAGTAGTGGCGGCTGGGGACCGCGTACTGAGGGACAGCTGCTGCCATCAGGCTGCGGAAGGACTCAGTCTCCACAAGCCTAAATGGCAGCATTTCGATGGCCAGTAATTTGGAAAGGTGTGAGGTTAGTGCTATGGCCTGTGGGTGGGTGGCTGGGTATTTTCGCTTGCGCTCAAATGCCTGGGGTAACGACATTTGGACGCTGTGCTGGGACAGGGAAGTGGATGTGGTCGCTGATGGTGCTTCAGATGGTACAGGTGCAGGGCGGGAGGTATGCGGGCCTGCGCCTTCGACAGGCGATTGGCCGGCACCGAAAACAGGGGAAGAGGAGGCAGTGGTGTGGCCTGCAGACACAGATGGGCGATCCAGGCGTTCCTCCCACTTATTACGGTGCTTGGATGCCATGTGTCGGATCATGCTGGTGGTGGTGAGGTTTCTAGTGTTCATGCCTCGGCTCATTCTGGTGTGGCACAGGTTGCAAACTACAATTCTTTTGTCGTCCGCACTTTCCTTAAAAAAACGCCATACCGCGGAACACCTACCCCTTGGCAAGGTAGATTTACGCAAGGGGGTGCTCCGTGGAACATTTGCGGGCCGGTTTGGTGCGGTCCGCCTTCTTTCTGTAGCCACACCACTGCCTCTTCCAGCCTGTTGCGGTGCTGCAGATGGCTCACCCTCAGGACTGCTGTCATCGCTCGGCTCTACACCTTCCCAGGTGGGGTCAGTCACCTCATCGTCCACCAAGTCCTCCTCCACTTCCTCACTCTGATCATCCTCCTCATGTCTTGATCCCACCACATACTCAGTCATTGACAACTGTATATCATCCTCCTCATCAAGGTCTTGAGACAGTAATAGTGGTTGATGTAATGGCAACTGTGTCTCATCATCATCATCATCCACTTCCTTTGACCTTAAATGCCGTTCACCTCTGTCATCTTCTTGTGATTGGGTACCCTCTAGAGGTTGTGAATCAGGGCACAAGATGTCATGTTCCTCTGCAAGCGTGCTTGGAGAGAGGTTCAAATTAAGGATTGGTGATGAGACGAGCTCCTCACTATATCCCAGTGTGGGATCACTTCTTTGACCAGATCCTCTATGGTGGGAGGAAGGATGATCAGAGTGAGGATTATGTTGACCAGACTCTTGGCTACTGAGAGTGGACTTGGTGGAAGACAGGGTGGTGCTTAACCAACTGGAAGCAGTATCAGCTGACATCCAACCGACCACCTGTTCGCAGTGGTCGGACCTCGAGAGTGATGTCCTGCGACGCCCTGTAAAATGAGACATGAAGCTAGGTATGGTGGATGTCTTTCTGTCTTGTGCTCTGGCACCAGGCACAGTTTCTACGTGTCCTGACCCGCGCCCTGAACTATCAGGATCACGTCCACTTCCCCGTCCCTTTTTACCCGCCTTCTTCATATTACACAGAATATGTGCTGCAAATCTGCAACTTTGCACAGTACACAGAATTTGCTTCTTAACTGCGGCGACGCACAGTGAATGGAATATGTGACTTTGATATTTTACAGTTTGAAGACTTAACAGAATTTTTTCCTATTCTGAAACTGTGCACAGTAAACAGAATTTGCTTCTTAAATGCGGCGACGCACAGTGAATGGAATATGTGACTTTGATATTTTACAGTTTGAAGACTTAACAGAATTTTTTCCTATTCTGAAACTGTGCACAGTAAACAGAATTTGCTTCTTAACTGCGGCGACGCACAGTGAATGGAATATGTGACTTTGATATTTTACAGTTTGAAGACTTAACAGAATTTTTTCCTATTCTGAAACTGTGCACAGTAAACAGAATTTGCTTCTTAACTGCGGCGACGCACAGTGAATGGAATATGTGACTTTGATATTTTACAGTTTGAAGACTTAACAGAATTTTTTCCTATTCTGAAACTGTGCACAGTAAACAGAATTTGCTTCTTAACTGCGGCGACGCACAGTGAATGGAATATGTGACTTTGATATTTTACAGTTTGAAGACTTAACAGAATTTTTTCCTATTCTGAAACTGTGCACAGTAAACAGAATTTGCTTCTTAACTGCGGCTACGCACAGTGAATGGAATATGTGACTTTGATATTTTACAGTTTGAAGACTTAACAGAATTTTTTCCTATTCTGAAACTGTGCACAGTACACAGAATTTGCTTCTTAACTGCGGCGACGCACAGTGAATGGAATATGTGACTTTGATATTTTACAGTTTGAAGACTTAACAGAATGTTTTCCTATTCTGAAACTTTGCACAGTAAACAGAATTTGCTTCTTAAATGCGGCGACACACAGTGAATGGAATATGTGACTTTGATATTTTACAGTTTGAAGACTTAACAGAATGTGCTCTAATCTGCAACTTTGCACACTAAACAGAATGTGCTCTAATCTGCAACTTTGCACACTAAACAGAATGTGCTCTAATCTGCAACTTTGCACACTAAAAAGAATGTGCTGCTAATCTGCAACTTTGCACACTGAACAGAATGTGCTCTAATCTGCAACTTTGCACACTAAACAGAATGTGCTCTAATCTGCAACTTTGCACACTAAAAAGAATGTGCTGCTAATCTGCAACTTTGCACATTGAACAGAATGTTCTCTAATCTGCAACTTTGCACACTAAACAGAATGTGCTCTAATCTGCAACTTTGCACACTAAACAGAATATATGAAGTTTTTTTTTTTTTTTTTTCCCCCCACACAAAATAAACTGCTGCCCCCACACACAGTAGTCCTAAAAAGGACTTTTGGGTCTTTTTTTTTTTTCACAATTGCTTGTTTTCTCCCTACACTGACTTTCCCTTCCTATCCTCATCTCTCCCTGGCTAAGACTGAGCCGAACTCGCTGGTCAGGTGCTATACAGCACCCGATCACGGGTTCTGGCCAGCCAATCAGTGTAATGCCAGCAGCCAACATGGCTGCTGGCATTACACTGATGTCAGAGCCTCCCTGCACGTTTATTGGCTGCGCAGCAGCCGCGAAACGTGCGGGGAGGAGACCCGAACATGGCGGGCGAGCACATGCGGTACTCGTACGAGTACCGCCATGTGCCGTGCAGAGCGATGCTCGAGCCGAACCGAGCTTCGGCCGAGCATGCTCGCTCAACACTACTCCCTAGCACTGATATTGCCACTAAACAAGTACCAGGGATTCTGCAGATTCGACACTATAGTAATATGTTTCTACACATTGACACTGTGCGATACAATGACCACACATGGCAATGGGGTGGAGTCTAAAGAGATGCAGGGTATAAGGGAACATACACACACTAAAGAATACATACGGCTCATTGCAGGGTTGGTAAATTATTTGTATTTATTGTCATGGCCCATGTAAAGCCTCTCTCTCACAACTACCATCAGTCACTTGTTTCTGTTGTCTCTCTACTAGCCAGTCACCACAAGGAACAAAACGTATCAAGCTGACTTTGACTTAGACCTGCCCTAAGTGCTAGACATTTTTTCAAGGCTTACCTAACCATAGGCCTCAGCCTAGGTCCAATAAATTAGTATTCCTTGTTGACACTCCCACCATCTGTGACATGTGCTTATCCTTAAAGGGATAGTAATACTTCATTTTATCTTTATTTTATTTTGTAGGCATTAAAAAAAACATGAAGATCGATATAAGTCTTATCTCTCAAACCTTTATGGTTTGAGAGATATTCACAAGCAAAGTTTCCCCTCCCGCCCCTTTTACCTAGTGTAAGCCATCTCTTCTCAGATGTGGAATTCAGTCCATAGACCAGACAGATAACAGCAAGGGACAATCTTCTTCCTATGAGAACAATGAAAGCCCTGCCCCCCCCTTGACAAGTTTTTCAGGTTTTTCCCTTATCTTAATTGAAGATTGTCCCTCTCTGCAGTCTACCTGGGCACCTCCCTTCTGATCTGGCTGAGCGGTGTTACATCAGTAAAAGGGGCGGGAGGGGGATACTTTGTCATTGAATTACTCTTGAACTACAAATCTGACAGTATTGAAATAACATTCTCCAAAGTCCAAATACTATGATGATTAATTAGAGCTGCTTTTATTATGAAACATTACTATCCCTTTAAGCATGTACACTATCATGCTACCCGAAGCTATCAGACAAATCTCATTACCACCATTTATATATGACTATTTAACATTTCCAATTATTTGTGTATGCCCAAGATATAAAGCTTTTTTTCTGTTTGCAATAATACTTCATCTTCATCATTATCAATCATAGTTTTGGTAGTTTGTAGCATATACCCACCAACACATATTTTTTTACCTTTCATGCCACAATTTCTACCCATAATGACTCATGATCACTAGTTTCTTCACAAATATATATTTAAACTTGGGTTCGGATCTGATCTCACATGTAGACATTTGCCCCTTATCGTCTGTTAATCCTGTCTCCCCTACACAGGGAATAAATCTCAGCCCAGTAATGTGTACCATGTTTTAGCAATTCCAGGGATCTCAAAATGCTCATTTACAGCCAGCATTTCCAACCCTCCCATTTCGCTTCCAAATTTCATGAATTTGCCTTTTTTTGTAGCTTACCATCCCAGTCTAAAATCCTAAAAATAACTGCTTATTTTAACTTAAAGGGATAGTAATACTTCATTTTAACTTTATTTTATTTTGTAGGCATTAAAAAAACATGAAGAATGATATAAGTCTTATCTCTGAAACCTTTATGGTTTAAGAGATATTCACAAGCAAAGTATCCCCCCCCTGTTCAACCATATCAGAAGGGAGATGCCCAGGTAGACTGCAGAGAGGGACAATCTTCAATTAAGATAATGGAAAAAGCTGATAAACTTGTCAAGGGGGGAAGGGCTTTCATTGTTTTCATACAAAGAAAATTGTCCCCTTCTGTTATCTGTACTGTCATACAACCAGACTCACATCTGAGAAGAGATGGCTTACACTAGGTAAAAGGGGCGGGGAGGGGAACTTTGCTTGTGAATATCTCATAAACCATAGAGGTTTGAGAGATAAGACTTATATCATTCTTCATGTTTTTTTAATGCCTACAAAATAAAATAAAGTTAAAACGAAGTGTTACTATCCCTTTAAAAACAACATGTACCCGTACAAAAAAAAAAAAAAAAAATATATATATATATATATATATATATTTTTTTTTTTAACCCTTTGAGTGCCAGAATGGTATGCAACGCCTTCTGGCACAGAAAGGGTTAATATATGTTTATATAGTTTTTTTTGTATCTCTGTTTGTGTCAAAATGCAACGCTGTACTGTAAAAAAGGACATTTGAACACGAGAGAAATCTCACTGCGTTCTTCCCGGTTACGTATTTTTATTTATTTAGAAATTGTTTTACCAGGAAGAATGCATTGAGATTTCTCTCTTTTTTGAAGTATGCCCTGGAGAGATTCTACATCAATAAATAAATAAAATAACTTCACACGTTGATGCTGAAGGCAACGATTTGGGGTGTAAATGTACAGTAGTCAGATGTGCTATTCTGTAGTCACTGTAAAGCGCTGATGATTTCTGCTTTCAATATTGTGTTGTGTAGATTTTGTGGTTGATAGAATTAATTATTTAAACTAGATGCCGCAGTCACACAGCACGCCAAGGGGGACATCACAGGGACAAGCTTTGTGTATAGTGTTGTTCTACCCAGAGCTGAGCCTCACAGACACAGGTACTGTACAAAACCATATGTACACAGTGCAGTAGATGAGACTGCATCTGGAGTTAACCCTTTCAGGACCAGTGAGGTGTTCAACACATTGGGAGAGATTCACTAAGTGGTGATAAAGTGGAGATGACTTCTCCAGTTTATCACTTCTCCATTTCCTGTGGGAGATTCACTAAGAGGTGATAAAGATGTGATAAAGAGGAGATAACTTCTCCAGTGATATCACTTCTCCAGTTCCTATGTTATTCTATGGAGCCTATGAACTAAGATTTCTTCATCTTTGGAGATGTTAGTGTATAGTCTCCATAGAATAACATAGGAACTGGAGAAGTGATATCACTGGAGAAGTTATCTCCACTTTATCACCTCTTTATCACACCTTAGTGAATATCCCCCCACTCCATGTTGTTCTATAGAGCCTATGTATTAAGATCTAAAAAAACTGACAACATTTTAGTACATAGGCTCTATAGAATGACATAATAATTGAAGAAGTGATATCACTTTTACTGGTAGGCTGTTCCACTTATCTACCACTTCTGCTGGTAGGCTGTTCAGCTGATCTACCACTTCTGCTGGTAGGCTATTCCTCTGATCTATCACTCCTGACAGTAGGCTATTCCACTGACGTACCACTTATGCTGGTAGGCTATTCCTCTGATCTACCACTCCTGACGGTAGGCTATTCCACTGATCTACCACTTATGCTGGTAGGCTATTCCACTGATCTACCACTTCTACTGGTAGTCTGTTCCGCTTATCTACCACTTCTGCTGGTAGGCTATTCCTCTGATCCACCACTCCTGCTGGTAGGCTGTTCAGCTGATCTACCACTTCTACTGGTAGACTGTTCCACTTATCTACCACTTCTGCTGATAGGCTATTCCTCTGATCTACCACTCCTGATGGTAGGCTATTCCACTGATCTACCACTTATGCTGGTAGGCTATTCCACTGATCTACCACTTCTACTGGTAGGCTGTTCCACTTATCTACCACTTCTGCTGGTAGGCTATTCCTCTGATCTACCACTCCTGATGGTAGGCTATTCCACTGATCTACCACTTATGCTGGTAGGCTATTCCACTGATCTACCACTACTGTTGGTAGGCTGTTCCACTTATCTACCACTTATGCTGGTAGGCTAGATTTAGACTATGATCTCTTGACCTAACATTTCTGCTTCTTTGAAAACAAAACCCCACAGAGAAATAAGGGAGTTGGGTCTTGTAAAAGGGGAGGGTTGGAAATTGATGTTAGTGGCTAGATGGACCAAGGGGGTTTTTAAGAGAGGAGACAGGAAGTGGGGGTAGTACAGGAAAAGGACAGGAAGTGGGGGTAGTACAGGAAAAGGACAGGAAGTGGGAATAGTACAGGAAAAGGACAGGAAGACCATCCCTCCCTCTCTGTGATATGGATTCAATGATGTGTTTGGGTGCTGTGTTATTGCCTTGTGTTGGGTGTGTTTAAATGGTAACAGAAACTAACTAATGGTGGGTCATAGGGAGAAAACCTTATGGAAGGTTTGCCCTGGACCTAGGTCGCAGGTGGTGATGTTACCTGTTGGAGATGACTTCGTCTGGCACAAACTGGGTAACTGATTACCTCTGTTTTAGGAATGATGGCAGTTTGTTTATGAGCCCATTTATCTTTTGCCATGCAATACTTGGATAAATTGGATTATAGAACAAACATTGTATAACTTTTGATAACTTTAACATATATATTCATTGTTTAATAAAGCATGACCTGTTCTATCCATAGTTAGATATGGTGTCATTTCTTATAACCTACGCCTCTGAAATATACTTCCATCCTGCACTTTGTTAAATCCCTTCACGTATGTGAATGTGTCTATCACATCCCTTCTCTCTCTTCTCTCCTCCAAGCTATACATGTTCACATCCTTTAGTCTTTCCTGTTATTTCAACCCAGCACCCTGCTTGCATTCCCCACCACTTTATTACATTGCCTGCCCACCTTTAAAGGGATATTAATACTTCATTATTGCTAATCCCTATATTAAAATCCTATTAAAAATAAATGTATTGCCCCCAGTGTCATCTCTCAAACCTTTATGGTTTGAGAGATAATCACTTCTAAAGTTGCCCTCTCCCTCCCCCTTCCCCGAAGTCAGCGTTGTAGCTGACTGAAGGGAAATCCGGTCTTAGATCATCAGGCGGCTCTGCAGCAGAGCCGCGATTGCTTTAATAAAAAAAAAAAATTCACTAAAAAGGTCTTCTATGTGTGTTTGCAAACCAAGCACAAACCAAGTACACGTAGAAGACCATTTCAGTGAAAGATTTATTTTTTATTAACACAATCTTGGCTCTGCTGCAGAGCCGCCTGAAAGTCGTACGACTCTGTTCCCTGCAGTCAGCTAGAACACTGACTATGGGGAAGGGGGAGGGAGAAGGCAACTTTAGGAACGATTATCTCTCACACCATAAAGGTTTGAGAGATGACACTGGGGGCAATACATTTATTTTTAATTGGACTTTAACACAGGGATTAGTAATAATTAAGTATTACTATCCCTTTAAGTTATCAGAAAAATTACTCCGAAATCCCTTTTCTCAGTTGTCTCTGACAGCACAGTACCCTGTGCTGCCTTTGGATTTTTATGTCTCAAGAACATTATTTTGCATTTATCAGCATTAACTTGCAGCTGCCATAGAGAGTTTTCCAATCTGTGATCATCAAAGAAGAACAGTCATACAATGTAACACCCTGACTGCAGCACTGAGTGTTATGTATGCTGTGGTCTGTTTTTTTTCTACATTGTTCCTCTTTTACACTGTCCCGCTATCCCTGATTTCATAATCCCTAACAGAAAACTCCCCACAAACAGATTGAGGCAGCTCAGTGTCAGGGACAAAAAAGTTAAAAAAAAATTGGTGAAGATGAAAAAGAAGAACATAAATAAATAAATAAAATGTAGAGGCAATGTGACTTTACATATCATGCTCTTGTAGAGTATGTAGTAAAGATAAATGGTTACTATACTTTTAAGATACAGTAATGCTATAATATTATATTTATTATTCAGTGCTGGGGATAATGCATTTAAAAGTTATAGCAGCTCAAACCATTTCATGTTTAATAAAAAGATTGTATAAATAAGTGACCTCTAGGTGGTGCTGTTTCATTAGCCCCCTATGGAGAATGTATGTCAAGCTGTAAAGCTCTCCAAACGCTGACACAGAGAGGCCTTATATTTTGCTGTTAGAAGTTTGAATAGAGAGTAAAGCGCTAAGAGATCACTTGTTTTTACACAGTAGGTAAAGCCCTGTTTTATAAAAGAAAACATTTCTATTCTTTCAATAACTATTATTTAATAGATGTTTTTGTCCATTCTACAAAATAATACAGTGTGGGAGGAAGGAGAGATAAGTAAAGGGAGAAGAGTCAGGGGATTTAGATAAACGTTCATTTTAGCTGCTTTCCTTTGTGAAAAGATTTTGGGTGACCTACGGCCTCTGCATTCATATAGATCCCTATAGAGAAAACAGCTGAAAGGACCATGTGAGAAGGGGTGACAATGACAGCTTGTTTAACCCCTTAAGGACCAGCTAAGTGGGTGTGTGGCCAGCACTTAAGCATTATGACAATTTTTATTCTCTTACCGGAATCAGAGGTCCCCGAACCGTATGCAGCCGTGCAGGGACCCCTGAATTCCAGGAGTTACATGTATATCATGGGTCCTTTACACACATTCTTCCCATGACAGACATGTTCGTCTTTGGTCCTTAAGGAGTTAAAAGATACTGAACATTTTTCAGTTTGAAGACAAGCTGGAGAAAAAATGTAACCTGTTCGATGCTAAAGGGATCACCAACACGTTGTCTGGCATTCGAGGGGTTGCACTGAAAGCGACAGAGGGGCTCCGAAAATTTGTATCAACAAGGCAAGGAGTGATATTATCTGATTATACGTGTGTATTTCTCCATGTTGGATGAGGAAGACTCAGATTTCAGATACGAGTTAATAGGCCTTATGTCTAAGGAAATGTGAAGTCATTTTGACATTCAGACGAGCGGGGACCACTGAATTCAATGACATTCCAGGACCGTCACTGGTCCTTAAAGTGCAGGACAGCTGTGACGGTCATTGGTCCTTAAGGAGTTAAACACTAGTATGAATGAAGGTTAAGATCTAACCTGAGAGACACACTGGTGGTGGTGGGGGGATATACATTTTTCCTGATATACATTGGCAAAAAAATTATTCATCTGAACTTTGGGGTATGTACATACCAGGGAACTTTCAATTGTTGCCTCCCCGGAGGGGAGTCCTCTGCTCCGGTAGGGGGTGAGAAAAATGATGTGAATTGTGTCAAAAAAGGGGTAGGGCTTGACATGAGTTGGGGGTGGAGCTTAAAGGTGTGACACAGATAATAAAAGAAGACTGGGGACGGAGGACCACAGGAGGAAAGGACAGAAGTGGGCAGAATTTCAATATAAACTCCCCATATGCGGAGGAATCAGCCTCTGCCCCGGAGTCCCGGTAAAGCAGTGTCAAAACCTGAGTCTTCAGGGCAATTCCGGAGAGTTCCCAGGTATGGGTATGTCAGAAGGCATTTGATCCCTGTAGTGGTATCTTATCTCAGCCACATTAGCCTTTTGCGTGTCAGAGAGATATCCAACACATGACGGGTTGTGCTCTAAGATGTGATAAAAAGTTGATAAAGTGGAAATAGCTAGTGTTGGGCGAAAGGTCTCATCGTGTTCCCTCAAAAAACTCTGCGAAAACCATGTCGTTGTCTGCTTTTTTCGTGGTAAAATCAACTTTAAATATAGCGACTAAAATCTTGCTGTTTTCACCCATTGCCAAAAATGTTTTACTATTTTTTCAATGGCTACAAAATTTTCGCCCCTTTAATCACGTGTGTTTTTCCTTTTCGCTATAAAAATGTACCATTTTCCAGGAAGTGATACACAATACAAACAGCTACAGAGTGAGAGAGAGAGGTGCTAGGATGTTGTGCTGACCAACACCACTACTTGAAAGGGTTGGATGCCCTGGTTCCCCAGACCCAAAGATGGCTAGTCCCCCTACATCGCCCCCAGGGATCTTGGGGAAATTTGTCTCATGGGAAGAAGAAGAGAGTAGCAGTAGTGCGAGAAGGACAGGTCAGCTACCTGTGCCTGCTGCCAGTGCTGTGCCTGTCTTGTAAATATCAGGACGTGGGGGGAGGAGAAGATGATGCCAAGTGTGGCAGCAGGGGACACTAAGTCAAACTTGCCATCCCCAAGCAGTACCAACATTAGTACTTGTGACAGAACTGTGGCGACTATGGGAGATATTGGTGTGTTAGAGACTATTTCTACCCAAAAGACTAACAGCCATAGACTGAGTTGCTTCCAATACATTGCTGGAATGCAGAGATGGTGGGGGTTGGGCTTTGCTTCCACTCTACTCCAGGCCTGTGCTAAGGAATGTTAATTGATTCCTGCTGTGCTTCCTTGACCAATCAGAGGAGGTTATTGATGAGCCAGTTAAGAATGTATGATTTCAAGTCTTAATCTGCATTCTTATCCTGATAAGGATGCTGGTGGCTGATTGGTCAAGCATAGAAACACTGTCCCACGTATTCGTTTGCATGCTGATCTAGATAAGAGTCTCTGTAGTATATATAACCTGTGTGTTTGAGTCAATAAAAGAGAGTTCTTCCCTTCATCAAGTCTCGGCTGATGTTTGGGAACAGGAGGGTCAGTTTACTATTGGAGTGTTATTTGGAGGGAGAAGGGAACTACAAAAGAGGTATCCAGCTTATGATACAAGGCGTCACGTTACAGTACTACTACTAAGAAGGTCCTGCAGCTTGTATAGACTGTTGGGACGGAGGGAGAGGTGATCATATTACTAGTGAGGAGGAAGACTCAGGGGCTGAACTTGATGTGGTTGGTGTTAGTACTAGTAACAGTGATGGTGAAGCAGCTGGTGGGTCTAGTGTTAGAGGAGTGGAAGGAGAAGTAATGCAGAGTGACAAGACTAGTGGTCAAGGGAGCCCACAACATTCCCAGAGAATCCCAGCCAGAACCTGAAAGTTTGATGGTGAGCAAAACACCTGACTCGCCATCACCTTCTTGCTTTAGAGTAACTACAAATTCTGGTGATCCACCTCGTTCATTGCTACTTCCCCCACCTGTTGATAGCCACTCTGTAGATGTTAGGATGTGGCAGTTCATGTCCACCCATTGCACACTGTGTGGTGCACTGATCACACATGGCAGTGTGGTGAAGGAGAATCGCAACCAGGACATAAAGTGGCATCTGAGGAGATTCCATCCTGCAGACAGATACCTACAAAAAATAAACAATTTTTGGGGGCTTGTTTCTCACAAGCCTAAATCCTACAAATCAACATTTCTTCAGGGCTTGAGCCTAACACAAGTCTAATTTCCTAGAACTAATGAATGTTTCCTCAGAGCTTGTGCTTCTAATAAGTCTAAGTCCTATAAATCAATGTTTCCTCAGGGTTTGGGCATCAAATAACAAATCTAACAAATAATTCTCTACAAAATGTCCTGTCAAGAATTAGTTTGCCCCATTTGCGGCTTATATCATGGGGTCCCTGTCTCTATCACGTTACATATTTCTTATTTTATTTGTAATTTTATTGATTTATTTTTTATTAACTGTTCACCAATACCAGTCAACAAACATTTGCTATGTAATGTGTGTAAATTTAGTTTTCCCATTGATTTCAATGGAATGAGCTAGGTGAAAAAAGCAGAAAAACTGCACTTTTCGAGGGAAAGTATTCGCCAAGCGTCAAGCGCTATTATTCACCGATTTTGGTTTGAGGCGATAATTTTCACCCAGCCCTACAGAGGAGGCACTGGTTATAGAAATTTCTGTTTTTGAGATAAGAATCAGAGATCTTTATTGACTCCTGTTTCATGTGTTTTAACTCTTTGAGTGCAGTGAGGTAGAAAAACAAAAACACATCACAGTGAAGAAAATGACTGTACTACAGCTGGGCACCATTTTCTCAACCAGATCACACAAAGAACAGTTTTACAATCAGAATTATTTAAGGTCATTTTATCACCTTCCCCAAGCATTCACCGTCAGCATCCTAGATTGTTATCTAAATAGGGAACTCTGCATTGCTTTGAATAGACTCTGTGATTGAACAGATTTTGTGATTAACGATGGTCTGACATGAAGAAGAGAGCTGATCTCGCAAACGCTTGTCTTAACCCGGGTGCCAGAGGGGGTACATAACGAATTGCAATGGACTCAAAGGGCTAAAATATAAACTGTTATTCCAAATATAAAAGGAATCGCCAACTATCATATATGGAACACGCTGAAGACTATATACATTGAGGGAAAAAAGTATTTGATCCCCTGCTGATTTTGTATGTTTGCCCACTGATCAGTCCATAATTTTAATGGTAGGTTTATTTGAACGTTGAGAGACAGAATAACAACAAACAAATCCAGAAAAAAAGCATTTCAAAAAAGTTATAAATTGATTTGCATTTTACTGAGTGAAATAAGTATTTGACCCCTTTGCAAAACGTTACTTAGTACTTGGTGGCAAATCCCTTGCTGGCAGTCACAGGGGTCAGACGTTTCTTGTAGTTGGCCACCAGGGTTGCACACATCTCAGGAGGGATTTTGTCCCACTCCACTTTGCAGATCCTCTCCAAGTCATTAAGGTTTCAAGGCTGACGTTTGGCAACTCGAACCTTCAGCTCCCTCCACAGATTTTCTATGGGATTAAGGTCTGCAGACTGGCTAGGCCACTCCAGGACCTTAATGTGCTTCTACTTGAGCCACTCCTTTGTTGCCTTGGCCATGTGTTTTGGGTCATTGTCATGCTGGAATACCTATCCACGACCCATTTTCATTGCCCTGGCTGAGGGAAGCAGGTTCTCACCCAAGATCTAACGGTACATGGCCCCGTCCATCATCCTTTTGATGCGGTGAAGTTGTCCTGTCCCCTGACAAAATCAGCAGGGGATCAAATAATTTTTCCCCTCACTGTATATTATATATATATATATATATATATATATAGATAGATAGATAGATATATAAACATTGACTGGAATTTTATATACTGTATATATAAGTGTATAAGTGTATACATATTTATAATACATTTATATTAATAATATAGGTTTTCTCTTTATTAATAAAGATATATTATTAAGATATATTTTTATCTACACCTCATTCTTATATCAGAATATTAGTGGACTTATCACCATGAACTTGTTTCCATATTTGAAAACTTCAAATTCGTGTCATGTTATCAAAAGACCAATATATACAAAGCGACACAGGCCTTAATTAGCATTGTACAACTGCACTGAAACACCTAATTAGCATATATTATCATGCTGTGCCACACTCAGAGAGAGATCTTGTAATCTGTGCATATGCTGGTATTTTGGCTAACATGATTCAAATACGTTTTTAATTGTGGTTTTGAACCTGCAAACTTCAACTTGAACCATAGGTAATAATTCCAGTTTAAAGGGATAGTAATGTTTCATAATAAAAGCAGCTCTAATTAATCATCATAGTATTAGGACTTTGGAGAGCGTTATTTCAATTCTGTCAGAGTTGTAGTACAAGAGTAATTCAATGACAAAGTGTCCCCCTCCAACCCCTTTTACTGATGTAACACTGCTCAGCCAGATCAGAAGGGAGGTGTCCAGGTAGATTGCAGAGAGCGACAATCTTCAATTAAGATAAGGGAAAACCCTGAAAAACCTGTCAAGGGGGGCAGGGCTTTCATTGTTCTCATAGGAAAAAGATTGTCCCCTGCTGTTATCTGTCTGGTCTATGGACTGGATCCCACATCTGAGAAGAGATGGCTTACACTAGGTAAAAGGGGCGGGAGGGGAAACTTTGCTTGTGAATATCTCTCAAACCATAAAGGTTTGAGAGATAAGACTTATATGGTTCTTCATGTTTTTTAATGCCTACAAAATAAAATAAAGATAAAACAAAGTATTACTATCCCTTAACAAGATTCTTGTGTTGTTCTGGCACTGGTCATTGTTCTTCACTACTCTTCTTCTAAGCTTGGGTCCATGAGTGATAATTTGTATGTATGACCAAAAGAGTACGTGTGTCTATGTCTGTGTGAATGTGTATATGTTTGTGCAAGTGTGTGTGTGTATGTGTTTGTCTTTATACATGTGTATTTCTTTGTGTGTGTGTGTGTAATTTCATGTGTATGTTTGTGTGTGTGTATATCAGTGTAAGTATGTGTGGTGTATATGGATGTATGCATGAGTATACATGTTTGGTGTGTGTGTGCACGTATGTTATCTATGGGTGTGTATATACGTATGTATTTACACACGCATACACACAAAGGGATTTGGGAGTAATTATTTCTAATGACTTAATGGTAGGCAGGCAATGTAATAAAGCAGCGGGGAATGCAAGCAGGGTACTGGGTTGTATAGCTAGGGGCATAAGTAGCAATAAATGGGAAATGGTCATGCCACTCTACAGATCTCTTATTAGACCTCACCTAGAATATTGTGTACAGTACTGGAGACCCCATCTCCAGAAGGATATAGATACTCTATAGAAAATTCAGAGGACCAAAAAAGGTTTGAGGTTTTTATAGCAGGAAAATGGGCGACCAGATGGGCAGAATGGGTCTTATCTGCTGTCAAATTCTACCGTTCTATGTTCTATGTTTCTATAAATGTGATTGTGTGTGTTCATATATGGAAGTATGCATATGGATATGTGTGTGTATATGAGTGTACATGTGCGTGTGTATGTGTGCAAGTTTATGTATGTGTGTGTGTATAGATGTATGAATGTACATGTGTTACATTTGAACGTGTATATGTATGTGTTTGTGTACATGTGTGTGCATACCTTCTCTCTGTGGTTACCTGTAAGTTACAGTTCACATGTTCAGTGATTAATAAAATTGCGGTGACCTATTCTCTCCAGTTTTCATGTGATGTAATCAATGCTGGAACTTCTCCTCCCAAGTCAAGCTGGGGGCACCTTCCCCTTAAATATCAGATAAATGAAGCAGTGACAGCGATTCCCTGTTCTGTTCCTATATGGAAAATAAGAAGCAGATATAGCAGTTTTCTTTGGCTAACTCCAATTACTGTCAAAGCGAGAGGAGAAAATAGCCCAATCTGCTTTTATGTTTTATAGAACAATACCCTAAAAGTTAGTTCTAAGACAACCAAGTGCTACATAATAAAGAATAGCAGTCATCTTATCATTGTGATGAACACACAGAGACATCAGCTCTATAAGGAACTGTCTAAGGCTATCAATGAACGCATCACAGCAAGCACTGTTTAAAGGGATAGGAAACCTTTATGTTGACTTTACATACTCTGAAAATACATCCTGTATAAAGTCAAATTGTCTATACTTTTTATTATTATTTTTAATCTTCGCCTATTTTTTTTCACTGTTATGTGCCTGACAGTGAACTTCCCAGATCTGTTTGCAGAGAGTTTTTTGTCAGTGAATTTGAAAGCAAAGGGCAATGATACAATTTAAAGGGATAGTAATGTTTCATAATAAAAGCAGCTCTAATTAATCATCATAGTATTTGGACTTTGGAGAATGTTATTTCAATTCTGTCAGAGTTGTAGTACAAGAGTAATTCAATGATAAAATATCCCCCCCGCCCCTTTTACTGATGTAACACTGCTCAGCCAGATCAGAAGGGAGGTGCCCAAGTAGATTGCAGAGAGGGACAATCTTCAATTAAGATAATGGAAAAACCTGAAAAACTTGTCAAGGGGGGCAGGACCTTCATTGTTCTCATAGGAAGAAGATTGTCCCCTGCTGTTATCTGTCTGGTCTATGGACTGGATTCCACATCTGAGAAGAGATGGCTTACCAGAGGCGTAAGTAGAAGCCACTGGGCCCTGGTGCAAGAATTGCCATGGGCCCCCCTGACCACAATGGCCCCCTTGTCCACATTGGCCACCTCCACATTGCCCCCCAATCTCCACATTGCCACTTTACCTCCACAATGCCCCCTTCATCTCCACATTGCCCCTTCCACAATGCCCCCTTCATCTCCACATTGCCCCTTCCACAATGCCCCCTTCATCTCCACATTGCCCCTTCCACAATGCCCCCTTCATCTCCACATTGCCCCTTCCACATTGCCCCTTCATCTCATAACTTAGTAAACAGAGGTTCTGCATAGACATGATGTGAATTGAGTCCTCGGAGCAGGAAAAGGTTCATTAGCTCACAGGTGTGAAGACTAGGGGTTGGCAAAACGTGGAAAACATTTTCAGCATGACTTTTCATGAAAACTTGCGATTGTTCACTTTTTCTGCGAAAGATTTTGTCTTTCCACCTATGCAAAAATGTCCTTCTTTTCACCTATTTTAACACATTTTTTGCCTATATTTCTATAGGTACTACATTTCCCACTGTAATATTACTTCTCCTGAGGGCTGTAGTTTAGAAATAAGGGTCTGAAAGTCACAGTTGTGAGTCCTACAGCAAAATATGGCTTGAAAAATGTGTTAGTATGCAGAATGCATTTGTCCTTTGCCCACAACACTAACTTCCTGCTTAAAGGGGAACTACCACCCCAACACCATGTACTCTCTAAGTCTTTGTCTTCCTAGCGTTATTAGCAATCCATAGTTAGTTTTCTCCAAAAAAGTGCTGTAAGAGCACAATCTTTATACTAAATCTCTACCTGATGACATCTTGCCCCTTGAATCTGTTCTGCGCATGACTGCTATGGAGCCACTTGGCTCCATTGTACCTTCCTCCATCTTGCCCATCACTCGTACATCATTGTCCTCAGCACCACATGACCTGCCGCGCTCCTGGCATCAAGCATGGTCAGGTCATTTCAACCTAGTGGGAACGGGTGCATGTGAAGCACTCACTATATATAAACCACCGGTCTGTTTCCACTAGGCTGACATGACCTGACCTCGCTTGATGCCAGGAGCGCAGCAGGTCACGTGGTGCTGAGGACAGTGACTATGGATTGCTAATAACGATAGGAAGACAAAGACTTAGAGATTACATTGTGTTGGGGTGGTAGTTCCCCTTTAAATGAGACTGGCACACATTCATTATGATGTCAAGTGATTAAACAAAAACACATCCTACAATGTGGCAGATGTGTATTGTAGTGGTGATGGGGGACTGGCTGGTATGGTGTAATTTGTGTAGGCATATAGTTTTTACCATTGTCATGTTTGTGTCAAATCGCTATCCTCCTTCTCAGATTAATGACACATTTTTTGTCGCTCATAGCAGTGGCCCCAAGTGGGGTAGATGGTTACAACCGTTCTTCACACCCTCCTCCACCTCCTCATCTGTGCTGCTGGTAATATATTTGTCCTTTGTCTGTAATGTGTGGTTTCTGCTACTACTACTACTACTGGGGCAAGATGTTGATGTAATTCTACTGCCACTACTACTAGGTGTCATAGGGGTGTCAAAGGTGCAGCACTTACATCAGCAGCAGCAGAGGCATTCGTCATATCTAACATTGGAAGTTAATAACCTGTGTTGTTGTTGCTGGGTATACAAAACAGGTGTGTGTGTGTGGCTGAGTTGGACTTGGACTTTGAAGAGACGGTGAGGCTGATGATGACTGTGTGCTTTTTGTACTTGTCCAGGGTCAGACTTTCCAATGGCTTTCTCAAACAGTTTATAGACAGGCACAGTACTCCTTAAAAGTGGTGGAAGATTCAGCCTTTGACTTTCTACTAACCATATAGTCCTGTCATCATCCTCTCTCTCAACTTCATCTGTATCTGAACAAGAGAATGATGCTGGAGGGATATATTCTAGATCTGCATCATCATCAGTCATCATTAGGTCATCCTCAGCAGCATCAGCATCACCTGACAGTTCTTGCCCACTACTCCCCTTATATTCCTCTAAGCTTTTGGAGGTCTCAAACAATTTCTTTTTACTTTTATTATAACAAAGTTCCCTACTACTTTGAGGACGGGTGTTTTGGTGCTTGTTTGTCTTACTATCTGATGCAGCAGGTGGTTCTGCTGCTACACCTTCCTCTATTATGCTGTTGCCAGCATCATCAACACTTGAATGCGACTTCTTGTCGTCTTCAATATTCTTCTTATATGGTTCTATATTTCTACTGGCATTGGTGGTGCTGGAACTAGTTTTGCTGGGACCTTGACAAACTGCATCCTCCCTTGGAGTAAAGGGATCATCATCATTGATTGTACACTCTGCACAACCATTGCTGCAGTAGGTTTTTGAACTACTACTTTACTCTCACGTCCCTGCACTGCTCCACCCCTCCCCCTTACCCTTGTTCATTTGCTGGACATTCTGCAACTACACTGTGTTTTTTTACTGTACAGCACACAACACAACTGATGGAGCTGTATGATGCCTTGCCTAAGCCCAGTCAGCTGTCTGTCACTGTCACCTAATATATTTAGTTCTTTATTATTTTTTATTTATTTTTTTAAGTTATCCACACTGTTGTCTTATCACAGTCTGTCCAAAAAAAATTCTAACTGAAAAACAAAATCAACAACGTCTTTCCCCAGACTCCCCCACCCAGCAGAGGGACAATAACAGCAAGATCAGCAAGCAAATAGGTCCCTAGCTGCCTGTGTCTTGCCAGTCAGTCAATCTGAATTTTGGAGTATTTGGGGGTCAACCTCCTTCCTCCCTTCTTCTCCCCAGAATGCCCTACTGACTCTCCTAATACACACTTACGAAGCACAAATGTCCTACTAAAAGATTCCCTAAACTAAACTTCAATTCCCCGCTCTGTCTCCTCTAGCTCTAATACATGCTGCTTTCTCCTCTCACAAACACACAATGGCTGCTGTGAGACCTGACACCCTTTTATATGTCTGTACACAGAATGGCTGCTGTGAGACCTGACACCCTTTTATATGCCTGTACACAGAATGGCTGCTGTGACACCCTGACACCCTTTTATATGTCTGTACACACAATGGCTGCTGTGAGACCTGACACCCTTTTATATGTCTGTACACAGAATGGCTGCTGTGACACCCTGACACCCTTTTATATGTCTGTACACCGAATGACATTCTGTGACACCCTGACACCCTTCTATATGGCTGTACACAGAATGGCTGCTGTGACACCCAGACACCCTTTTATATGTCTGTACACACAATGGCTGCTGTGAGACCTGACACACTTTTATATGTCTGTACACAGAATGGCTGCTGTGAGACCTGACACCCTTTTATATGTCTGTACACAGAATGACTGCTGTTAGACCTGACCCCCTTTTATATGTCTGCACACAGAATGGCTGCTGTGAGAGCCTGACACCATTTTATATGTCTGCACACAGAATGGCTGCTGTGACACCCTGACACCCTTTTATATGTCTGCACACAGAATGGCTGCTGTGAGAGCCTGACACCCTTTTATATGTCTGCACACAGAATGGCTGCTGTGAGACCTGACCCCCTTTTATATGCCTGCACACAGAATGGCTGCTGTGAGACCCTGACATCCTTTTATATGGATGTAGAAAAGGTTTCGTGTGGTTGTGAAAAAAATTTCTTCCCATTGATTTCAATGCACAATGGGCTAGGTGAAAAATCTGAGAAAAAGCAGAAAAATGGCACTTTTCACAGGAAATTATTCGTCAGGTGGAAAATGCCATTATTCACTGATTTCAGTTTGAGGCAAATTTTTGCCCATCCCTAGTGAAGAGTGTGTTAGTCTGGGAGTTGGCGGGAGACAGGTCTCTTTACTATTAAAGGGTTAGTAATGTTTCATTCCACAAGCAGCTCTGAACGTACATCAGTTAGTAGTACTGATGTCTGATGCTCTTACTGTTCAAAACTTGTTAGTTACGCTGTAGTTATATGCTGATGTTTACTCCTCACTCTCCTTTTGCTGACATCAGCATTTCTGTCCCAGATCCGACAGCAGATCACAGTCTTCAGTCAGTATTAGAAAAAAAGTGTCCTCTTTCATCAAGAAGGACAGGGTTTTCTTAATACTGACAGAGGGAAGATCGTTCCTCGTTGTGATCTGTCCGGTCTGATGAGCGGTTTTCAGATATGAGGGGAGGTGGCTTAGGATCATATAATTACAGTGTAACGAGCAAATTTTGAACAGTAAGAGCATCAGACATCGGTACTATTAACTATGATGAATGTTCAGCGGTGCTTGTGGAATGAAACATCGCTATCCCTTTAACCCTTTGAGTGCCAGAGGGGTACGGAATGCATTGCAAAGCAATGCATTCCGCACCCCTCTGTCACTCAAAGGGTTAAATGTGTGACACACCCAGAATGTTCTATCTATATCCATCTCAATCGACATAAAACCCAGCCTGTTATTAGCCTGTGGAGTGCCAGAGGTGTATGCAAAGCATTGCTTCACAATTCGTTGCAAACTGTCTAGCACTCAAAGCATTAATGTGTCAGACATAAACTTCAATTGAAATTCCCAGTTTTATCTTTCCCTCTGTGCTATTCAGTTCCCTTTGAATATACTTACTTTTATGTTTTTTTAGAATATGATTTGGACTGCAAAAGACGTGGCTGACGAGAGCGTTAACCTGTCTTTTATTCACTGTGAAGCGATGGGGATTCATTATTTTCCTTGATGTGCATTAAGTAAATCTTGGGCAATGTGTTGCATACTCCTCTGGCACTCAAAGGGTTAAATCTTGTTGGCTGCATATAAATAATGATAATAATAATCATCTTGTAACGTGCAGTATTTCAGATGGTAATTGAAATCTGGATTTACATGGCCAGTCCGGAAACCCCGGAATCTCAGTGTGGGAATTGCAAGTGATCAGTCGCCTGGTTGCTCAAATTTGGGCTCTTATTAGAAAGGAAAGGGGAAACAGTTCTGGGGCAAACCACTTTTACTGTAAGGGACGTAGAAAAATCCCCATAGATTTAAATAGCAATTTAATCCCCTTGAATGCTAGTGAGATCTCTAATGCAGTGTTTCTTAAAGTGGATCTATCACATATAGATATCTAATGCTCATTAGAGCATTTAGCGAAAAAGTTTAATATGTTAGTCATTTTAAAAAAAAAAATGTTATCTGCGCAAAAATTCAAGTTTAAAACGTGCCCAGCAGCCTACTTCCGTCTTGCAGCACTGCCTCTGCTCCCGCCCCACTACCCAGCATCCTCCAATGACGGAGGCTTTCTTTCTCTAAGCTGGAGCAATCTCATTGGCAGAGATCGATATCTAGCCAATGAGATAGCTCCAGCTTAGAGACAGACATCCTCCATCATCGGAGGATGCTGGGTAGTGGGACGGGAGCAGCCTCTGTGCGGCAAGCGGAAGTAGGCTGCTGGGCACCTTTTAAACTTGAATTTTTGCGTAGATAACATTTTTGTTTTCAAAAACGACTAACATATTAAACTTTTTCGCTAAATGATCTATCTAATGAGCATTAGATAGCTATATGGAATAGATCCACTTTAACTTTGGCGTGCTATGAAGAGCCACTTCAGGTTCCCCTTTTTCTATGAGACTTTGAAATAAAAAGTGACTGTTCAGCTTTAAATCAAAATTTTTAAAATTGTTACACAATTTTGTTATTTTGATTGTGAGATCTAAGAATAATTGTATATTTATGTACTGTACCCTTCAATATGCCATTAATACATATCAGAAAAGGTGCCTGGGTTGCCCTGAAAATTTCAGCCTGCACGTTATGGGTGCCATGAGGATTAAGAACCACGGCTTTAATGCACTGCGCATTTCATCAAGTGAGTTAAATTAGCCTTGAATTAAAGTTATGCTCGCCCATCTTATTTCTGGAGATTTGCGATTGGACTGGGAGTAGCTGAGCCCTTGCGGTGGATACTGGCACTAGTGAAATAATATTACTGATAAACAGCATCCCTGTGACTGCCCATCTCTAAAGATTGATACCCTGGTGTCGCAGGAACCGCAGGGCAGTGGGGACCTCTCCAAATCTTTCCTAGGAAGTCTGAATTAAGTCAATGTCCCTTTAAACTCAGTGGAAGCCCCATGTAAATCATTATCCTATTGAAATGGTGCCCTCTGTTGCGCGACCAACACAACGGCGCATTCAAAATGTTGTTGCGTTGAAAACGGAGATATCAGGATGCCACCCGCCTGAAAAGAGCGACATTCTGATATCGCAGCCATCAGAATGTCGTATCCTCATTCCCTGTCCGTCCCATCCACAGTAATATCCTGTTCCTGCTCTCTTGATGGAACTGTTTCATAAGAGCCAGCGAGATACACACACAGGGAGCATCCAGATATTCCTCCCCTTCTTTCATTGAAAATAACATGCAATGCTCATGTACATTTAACCCTTTAACCATTTGAGTGCCAGGGGGGTACGCAACACATTGCTTTGCAATGAGTTGCGTACCCCTCTGGCTCTCAAAGGGTTAATGCATCGGTCAGTAGTAAGGAATAAGGGGCGAGATTTTCATAGTGAACCATTTAAAGGAATAGAAATGTCTTAACTTTTTGAGTGCCAGAAGGGTACGGAATGCATTGCAAAGCAATGCATTCTGTACCGCTCTGGCACTCAAAGGGTTAAATATATAAAAAGTAGTGACTAAAATAAGAAATCCATCAATTGCATTCCTATCATTCAAATCTTTACGGTTTGAGACACAGAGCGTTTTAAAGTTCCCCCTCCCTCCCTTTTTCCTGACGTCAGCGTCTAGCTGACAGCAGGAGATCCTGGTCCTGGGACCAACAAGCAGCTCTTCAGCAGAGCTGAAATAGCACAATTTAAAAAGAAGTACTTCAGTGGAACGGTCTACAAAGTGTGCTTGGTTTGCAGGCACACTTTCTAGACCGTTACAATGAAGTAGTTCTTTTTAAATCATGCTACTCAGTCTCTACTGAAGAGCTGCCTCATGTCGGCCGACATGGATCTCCTTCTGTCAGCTTTACCACTGATATCAGGGACTGGGGGAACTTTAGACGCTCTATCTCTCAAACTGGAAAGGTCTGAGAGATAGGAATGGCATTGATGGATTTCTTATTCTCTACAATGTTATGTTTTTGGATATTTAAGACATTACTATCCCTTTAAATCAATGCCCCTTTAACCCCTTAACGACCAGCGGTCTAGGGTGAGCAAAAAGTACGTGATGTGCCAGGGTCGTCACTGGTCCTTAACGGAAAAATAGCAGTGACGGTTCTGACACGCAGGGACGTGCACAGACATTTTGGGGGCAAGGGCTCAAATGAAAAAAAGGGCACGTCTTTCACCAGCCCTGTCACATCCAAATCCGACACACAAGAGGAGAAGACCCTGCGGCACGTAAAAAGGACCCGGCTGGCATGTTAAAGGGACCTTAAACTTAAAAAGGACCTGGATGTAAGCGGAGAGGACAGCAATTCCCCCCGGTAATCGTAATTGAAAAACGGACTGGGTTAAGATAAAATCGAACTGATGAAATTTTTTTTTTCTTTGTTAAAAGGGCACGAGGACATTTTGAACAAAAAGGGCAGGTGCTCAAGCCCCCCTTGGTGTCTATGTGTGCACGTGCCTGCTGACACATCACTGGATGTTATGGGGTTAAACTCTGTGGAAGTTCCATTTAAATCAATGCAATTTTCTCTCCCTGCCCTGAGGTGTAGTTGGTTTGCCCCAGTCATACACAATATTATAGAGGAATGTCATAAATATTTTATTTATCGCTATATGTTAGTTTTGTCCAGGTATAAACATCCGTGCCGTCTGGATATATGTGTCTCCTGGTCTGTGTTAGCTGATACACCGCATGTAAAGAGCGAGTTGTCAGAGGCACGAGTCACTTTATACTTGTAATTTCTATGAAGATTATTTTATGGATCTATAGGTAAATATGCTGTTGCTGGTTTAGTGTATACAGCACGTACAGTCTATTGTCAGACCTCAGGCTATTGGAGACCACAACTTACTTCATCCCTGACAAGCCATTAGCTGGTTGGAGATGATGGCAGTTAAAGTTTCCTAACAGTGGGGCTCCAACAGTCCAACAGATAAAGGGTCAGTAATGAGCGATTATAATTTTATTTAGTATTGTAGAGGTTACAAAAATAAAGTATTTGGAGAAAATGCCATCTCTCAGACCCTTACGGTTTGAGAGATATTCACCGCTCAAGTTTCCCTTTTCCTACTGTCAGCTTTACAGGTGATAGCTGGAGACTTGAGTTGGCTGACTCGAGGAGGCTCTTCAGCAGAGCCGAAATTGCATTATTTACAAAAAAAAACTACTTCACTGGAATGGTCTACAAAGTGTGCTTGCAAACCAGGCACACTTTGTAGACCGTTTCAGTTAAGTAAATCTTTTTAAATAAAGTGATTTTGGCTCTGCTGCAGAGCTGATGGCTGGTCCCAGGACCGGGATGTCCTGCTGTCAGCATAGCGCTTATGTCAAAAGAAGGAGAGGGAAGAACTTTAGTGGAGAATATCTCTCAAACCATAAGGTTTTGAGAGATGGCACTTTCTCCAAATACTTTAATATTAAATAAAGTTATAAACAAGCATTACTGACCCTTTAACTACCCCTTGCTATGAAGTAATAGTTTCACTTACCAGGCCTATGTGCTGAGTTAGTTGACAGTGCTTTGGGTGGCTGAAGATGAGCGGATCTGTAGTCCAACAACTAGATACCAAGTTTCCTACACCTGTTTTAGGGCTGCAGTGGGTCCTCTGCAGCCATTCAGAATGCATGTTTTCTAAGGGGCCAGGATTAACCCTTTGAGTGGCAGAGGGGTATAAAAAAAAACAAAAAAACACTGAAGCCATTTCCAGTTTAGCCCCAAGTGCGTAATACAATTCCTTCCTGACTCCAAATGGCAGTCAGATTCCTAGATCAACAACCTATCTGCATTGAAGCCATCTATCACAATTCTCAATATTGTTCTGTGCTAGATAGGCATCTATTGATTTTTTTGAGAATACAGTTACATTATCTACAGCATCTTAGACGTCTCTTCTCTAATGTAAACAAACCCAGTTTGGCTAGTCGCTCCTTATAACTCAGATACTCCAATCCCTTTATCAGTTTTGTTGCACAGATTTGCACTTATTCCACTTCATTAATGTATTTTTTTAAGGACTGTGCCCAAAACTGTATTTCATTTTCTAGATGAGGCCTTACCAAGGATTTATACAGAGGTAGGATAATATTAGCATCCCTTGCTTCTACACCTCTTTTTATGCAGGTCAGTACTCTATTTGCTCTTGCAGCAGCTGAGTGACTCTGCACACTGCTGTGAAGTCTATTGTCTATCAGTTCTCCTAAATCTTTCTCTAATGAGGATTCCCCAAGTTGTTTCCCATTTAGTGTATATGTAGCAAGTTTGTTTCTACAGATCAAATGCATAACTTTAAAGGGATAATAATAATGTGTTTTATTTTTATTTTGTAGGCATTAAAAAACATGAAGAACGATATAAGTCTTATCTCTCAAACCTTTATGGTTTGAGAGATATTCACAAGCAAAGTTTCCCCTCCCGCCCCTTTTACCTAGTGTAAGCCATCTCTTCTCAGATGTGGAATCCAGTCCGTAGACCAGACAGATAACAGTAGGGGACAATCTTCTTCCTATGAGAACAATGAAAGCCCTTCCCCCCTTGACATGTTTTTAAGGTTTTTCCCTTATCTTAATTGAAGACTGTCCCTCTCTGCAGTCTACCTGGGCACCTCCCTTCTGATCTGGCTGAACAGTGTTACATCAGTAAAAGGGGCGGGAGGGGGATACTTTGTCATTGAATTACTCTTGTACTACAACTCTGACAGAATTGAAATAATGCTCTCCAAAGTCCAAATACTATGATGATTAATTAGAGCTGCTTTTATTATGAAACATTACTATCCCTTTAATCAAGATTGCGCTGTAGAAGTAGGCAGAATAGGTAGGATGGAGAAGTAGCCAGAACAGGGTGGTAAGTAGGCAGAATGTAGGAGTAGACAGTTACCCAAGTTACTGTAAAAAACCCTTTCCTCTTAATCTTCTCTTGAAACCTCTTTTCCTTGGAATAAATAGCTTACTGCAGAGATCCTTGTATTGACCTCTCATATACTTGTACAATGTGATAAGGTCTCCTCTTAGTCGTCTTTTCTCTAGAGTAAATAAACCAAGTTTGTCTAGTCGTTCCTCATATGTCAAGTCCTCCAATCCCTTAATTAATTTTGTTGCTCTTCGCTGTACCCTCTCTAGTTCCAGTATATCCTTTTTCAGAACCGGTGCCCAAAATTGCACTGCATACTCAAGGTGAGGTCTTACCAATGATTTGTATAATGGCAAAATAATGTTATCCACTCTTGCTTCAATACCTCTTTTTATACAAGACAGGACTTTGTTTGCCTTTGCTACTGCTGTTTGACACTGGTCACTGTTTCCAAGTTTGTAGTTGACAAGGATACCGAGGTCTTTCTCTAGCAATGAGTCACCTAAAATTATTCCATTAAGTTTATAAGTAGCCTTGGGATTGTTTCCTCCCAAATGCATGACTTTACACTTCCCCACACTAAACTTCATATTCCATTTGGTTGCCCAATCTGCCATTCATACTCATATTTTTGATTTTTCATTTGTGTAAATGTGTATTGTAAATGGTCTCAGGACGTAATTGAAAGCAAAAGAAATCTCAGTGTATTCTTCCTTTCAAAATAAATAATAAATCATAATAATAAATAAATGTCAGGGGGCGCACACACACAATCATCACACATACACACACACAATACATACACACACACACAATACATACACACACACAATACACACACACACATACACAATACACACACACAATACACACACACAATACACAAACACACATACACAATACACACACAATACACACACACACACACACACACACACACACACAATACACACACACAATACACACACACACACACACACACACACACACACACACACACACACACACACACAAGGCTTTCCTGCAAGTGGTGATTCCAAGGAATAAGAAAAGAGTGATGCAAGAACAGGGCCTAGAATTTGTTTTCTGCAACTTTGTATCCAAAGTTCATTGTAACTGCCCATGTGTAGACCAGGGTTGGGTATTCTGCAATCAAGCCAGATGTTGTTGAACTACATCTCTCACCATTCTCTGCACACTATTTACATATATGTTAATGAACAATACAAAGAACTCTCCGTGAAACTCTTTACTCAAATTGCTGAACAAAAAAAAAAAATATCCAACAGGAATAGGGGAAAGGTGATTTTGACTAGAACAAAGACAAAGATTTTTTTAAATTAAGGGCAAAAAGTCTGAATTTTTTTTTTTACCTTGGTAAGCTCCGTTTGCAGATACTTTGAATACTTTCAAAAGCTATTGGATAACTTTCTATCTGAATACAATGTAGAGAATTATGACACCTGGTTCATCCAGGTAGAAATCTGACTGCCTTTTGGAGTCAGAAATATTCTTTTACTAAATGCTTGGGGCTTGACTGGAAACAGCCTATTTTTTTTCCTCTGGCTCAACCAAAGGCTGAACGGGTTGGAAGTATTTTTCTAAATTTATCAGCTGTGTTACTATGTCATGATAGAAGTCCAGTTTTCAAAGTTATTTCAGTTATCTTTTAATCAGCAGTGCCAGCTAGCGTCTAAAAGGCATATATATTTTTTTAAATAAGATAGTAAGTTATAGGAACAGCGCTACCTGGTGACCACAAGGGAAGTGTTGCTTAATTTAACTTTTGGAGTGGGAGTGGGAATAACCATGTATTACTAAGCAGCAAAAGTCCTATAAACTATATTTTTCATTACAAAATGGCAAAAAAAAGTGTCACATTGCCTGTGAGTGTGGACTGGATGGAGAGCGGCGAGGGACAAACTACAGTAAGCAAAAGGAAAATCCTGCCCTCTTTCGTCAAGGAGGCACAGGTGTTTTCCTTATACTCACTGACTGAAGTTTGTCCCCTCACTTCAGTGGTAGGTGGGAGTTTCAATATCTTTTGAACTACTGAACAGTAAGTGATTTAACTTAGCGCTGCATGTTATAAAACCATTGCAGAAGACTTGGAGCTAAACTTTATTATACACATTACTGTCCCTTTAAGGTGCTATAGCTTTGTCTTTCTTTGATATGATGGATCAATAGAGTTCAAGTGGGATTTCTGGAAAACTGGGAAACCCCCTTTTGGCTTGCCCTTACATTTAGTATGGGACAAACTTTGCTTCTAATGATGGAGGCTTCTGTCTGTAAGCTGGAGTGATCTCATTGGCTAGATATCGACCGCTCCAGCTTACAGACATAAGCCTTCGTCATCGAAGCAGGGAGGAGAGCAGAGGCAGAGCTCTGTAACCACAGTGAACTGCAGTTTACAGGGACGAGGCTGCAGCACAGACTTTTTAAGTTAAATTTAAACAAAATCAAAACTTAAAATAAAAAATAAATAAAGCTTTCATGGTATTGGATATGTTGTCTAGCTTTTTATGGGATGTTGTCCATAGGTGACACATCCACTTTAAATGTTTGGAACCGGACTACATGAGGCTTGTACAGAGCGGCGAGCGCAATACGCTGGAATGCAGAGGGTTAAATACTGCCAGCACTGTGCCCTGGATTGAAATGTCTTACTGATCTATGACCTAAAAGCCACAATGCAGAAATACAGACCCTGCAAACTGTAAAACTAAAGCAGTGATGGGGTAGTATTCCCCTGTGTGTTACATAAGGAGGAGAGGTGGTAGTAACTGCAAATGAGCAAACAAAAGACTCAGTAATATCACGTACTGCTGCACGCTGGGCTCCTGAATGCACGATCCATATTTCCGCTCTTAGTTGTTACAGACTGGGTAAAAACATCAATTCCGCTGCCATTTGAACGTGTGTTTGGGAGGTCAATAATCCATAAAGCATTAGCAACAAGGATTTAACTCCTTGGGTGCTAGGAAGGTGTCCAACATATCTTGCACAGAACAATATTGAGAATTATGACAGTTGGCTTCAATGCAGATAGGTTGTTGATCCAGGGAAATATCTGAATTTTTGTTTACCTACTTGGTGCTTAAAGGGATAGTAATACTTTGGTTTAAAAATGTCTAATACTGTAGGTATTAACAGCCGAAGGAGAATAACCTACCTCCAGGGCCGGATTTGTAATTAGGCAGAGTAGGCATCTGCCTACAGGCGCACCCCACAGAGGGGCACCTGTCATTCGGATCCCCCCACTTGGCACCCAAGGCCCACAACAACATGGTGAGGTCTCAGTCTGTGCCTTCTTCGGCACAGACTTGTTGCTTCTTTGAGCTCCTTCATTGGCTCTTTAGTAATACAGATGCTGGGAGATGACATCATCATGACATCATCTCCCAGCGCTCTGCATTACTGAAGAGAAGACCGTGCGGGAGCTCCAGCAGTTGCAGCTCTGTGTAGAAGGAGGAGACACAGACAAACCTCTCCTCTCCAGGGTAGGAAGCGGACACGGGGGGCAATATGGAGATGATGGAGGCACTGTGAGGGGCAATATAGAGATGATCATGGGGGCAATGTGAGGGGCAATATGGAAATGATCATGGGGGCAATGTGAGGGGCAGTATGGAAATGATCATGGGGCAATGTGAGGGGATATGTAGATGATGGAGGCACTGTGAGGGGCAATATGGAGATGATCATGGGGGCACTGTGAGGGGCATTATGGAGATGATCATGGGGCAATCTGAGGGGCAATATGGAAATGATCATGGGGCAATGTGAGGGGATATGGAGATGATGGGGGCAATGTGAGGGGATATGGAGATGATGGGGGCACTTTCAGGGGCAATATGGAGATGATCATGGTGGCTAGTTGGAGATGATGGGGGGCTAGTTGGAGATGATGGGGAGCAAGTTCGAGCTGATGAGGGCAATGTGGAGATGATGGGGGCAATGTGAGGGCAATATGGAGCTGATGGAGGACAATGTGGAGATTAGGAGTATTGTGGAGATGGCAAATCGGTGGGTGGGGGCGCTTCAGATTCCTGTGCTTACAGGCTCCTGAGATGTAAATCCAGCCCTACCTACCTCCCATCCCTCAATGCTTTATAGTTTGAGATTCGTAGCATTTAAAGTCCCCCCACGCCCCTTTCAGGGACATCAGAGCTCTATGAGTTCATAGCATTTAAAGTCCCCACTCCCTCCCCTTTCAGAGACATCAGAGCACTATGGGACAGAAGTGGATCCTGGTCATTTGACCAGCTGATGCCTCTTCAGCAGAGCCGAGATAGCACTATTTAGAATGAAATACTTCATTGGAACAGGCTACAAAGTGGGCCTGGTTTGCAAGCACACTTTGTAGACCGTTCCAATGAAGTATTTATTTTTAGATTGGGGTATCTCGGCTCTGCTGAAGAGCCACAGGCCGGTCCCAGGATCTACTGCTGTCAGCTTACAGATGATGTCAGTGCAAGGGGAGGGGAGAACTTTAAAATGTTGTATCTCTCAAACCATAAAGGTTTGAGAGATGAGACTTCGATCATTTAGTTTATTTATGTAATAGCTGCAATATTGTGTTTTGTTTAATAACGACATTACTAACCCTTGAATTGGAATTGGCTTAATTTTTTATTTTTGCCTTCCTCTGGATCAACAGGGGTGATTTGGCATGGGCTGGACTTGATGGACGCATGGTTTCTTTTCAGCCTCATCATCTATGTTACTATGTGTTCAGAGGCGTAACTAGAAGCCACCGGGACCTGGTACAAAAATTGACCCCCCCTCACTGGCCACCTCCACTGGCCATCTCCACATTGCCCCCAATCTCTACATTGTCTCCACATTGCCTCCAATCTCCACATTACCTCCACATTGCCCCCAGCTTCCACATTGCCTCAACATTACTCCCAGCCTCCACATTGCCCCCAGTCTCCATATTGCCTATATATTGCTCCCAATCTGAATCTCCACCTCAACATTGTCCCTATGGACCCCCCCAGTGTCCATCTTCTACCTCCCTGGTGGTCCAGAGGCGTGGCACAAGAGGTCTGTGCGTCCTTCTGCACAGACCTCAGAAGCTAGAGCTCCCTTGCGGTGCTCTCTTTAGTAATGCAGAGCGCTAGGAGATGATGTCATCACTCTGCATTACTAGAATGCCGAATAGGGAGCTCAGCTGCTAGAGGTCTGTGCCGAAGAAGGCACAGACCTCAGGTTGCTTCTTGTGGGCACTGGGGGGGGGTCGCAGGGGGCATCCGGGCCCGGTCGCAGGTGCTACCCCCTATTTTTATGCCACTGTATGTGTTGCAAAATACATTACAATACATACAGAGCAGAATGTTTTTATTCACAGAAATATTTGGATAAACTGAGTGAATGCATAAAAAACTTTATGTATGTAAATAGGAGCACACTAATTTAACTTAATAAAGGGACTAACCACACATATCATATATGGGGTGCCCAAAACTCAATCCATAGGTTACAAAACATGAGAGAATGAAAAACAGTAGAGTTCTAAATAGGCACTCAACCCAATTAAATATAAATCAATAATAATTAGATATAAGTAAAAAATGTATTATACTAGAAAAATCGATAACAATCTATCTAAATATCGAGGCTGGACATACAATCAAGTCCCCAAGTCACATCCCAAGCCCATCCGGCCCAGATGAACCCCCAAAATACTCAAAGAGAGCACAATAAACATAAAAAATAAAAAACAATAATAGACAACGACTATACCAGTGACATAACTAAAATAACAAGCTTCTACCCTATCTGTCCCTAAATATATAATATCAAAAACAATCTGTAGTTCCTAGATGATAAGAGTATTAACAAATTCCTTGACGTATCCTCAAATAGATATAGATATAGATAATCCAATATCCTCCAGGATAACTTCGGCTATATATTGTCATAGCAATGTACTGTCACTTAAATATATAGATGGTGTTTGCATTAGTAGACAAATGGTAAATGATGTTAATTTTCCTGATGGGTATAGCTTAATGGAGTGCTGACATATAGATGAAATGTAATACATGAAGCAGACATAAAATGATGTATATGGCTTCAACATTTACTGACACAATGATGGATATTACACATGAAGTAACCATATGATGTAGACAAACAAAGATCATAACTTAATTCTTCCATAATATTCCTTGGTAACTGAGTCTGGACGATGTTAGCTCAGAAGCGGACAGCCAATCTTGCTATCTCACAACCGCTGTTGTCCCGTTTTTACAAATGTACATCTAACAATACCTTAAAGGGATAGTAATACTTCATTTTATCTTTATTTTATTTTGTAGGCATTAAAAAAACATGAAGAACGATATGTCTTATCTCTCAAACCTTTATTGTTTAAGAGATATTCACAAGCAAAGTATCCCCCGCCCCGTTCAGCCAGCTCAGGAGGGAGGTGCCCAGGCAGACTGCAGAGAGGGACAATCTTCAATTAAGATAAAGGAAAAACCTGAAAAACTTGTCAAGGGGGGCAGGGCTTTCATTGTTCTCATAGGAAGAAGATTGTCCCCTTCTGTTATCTGTCTGGTCTATGGACTGGATTCCACATCTGAGAAGAGATGACTTACACTAGGAAAAAGGGCCAGGAGGGGAAACTTTGCTTGTGAATATCTCTCAAACCATAAAGGTTTGAGAGATAAGACTTATATCAATCTTCATGTTTTTTTAATGCCTATAAAATAAAGTTAAAATGAAGTATTACTATCCCTTTAAGATCCTGCAGTCAGGTTATTGCCACTCACAAGTTACCAGGTCAGTGATGTTCACTCTTTGTTCGTTGCCCTGCTCCAGATAGTTCCATAGTCAGTTCAACTCCATTTCTTTTCTTCCAACGTTGTTTCCCAAACAATTCAACTAATCCCATCATACAACTGCTATTCGGACAATTCACGGTAGAGCTTAATACTACATCATATAAATATATAGCCTCTTTCTTTGTTGCGTCCCGCCAACGCGTTTCATCTGACACATGCAGACTTTTTCATGGCTGATACAAACATTTAAAGTCCTTCCGGGTTAGTCCTATATACCCTATTTCACCAGAAGTTCAAATACATAATCACTGTAATAATAAACAATTTTAATTATTATAAATTAACTCTCCGAATAACGAACTGATCAGGATGGGCTCAAATAAGACGACCTTATCATAAACATATTCAAATCTCCGAACACCAGAGTGGCATGCAACACACCACTACGTAATGCGCCGCATGCCTCCCCAGTCCACCAGGGATCAAACCCTTCCCAAAAAGGTAAATATGCAATCAAATCATGCAAATAGATATCACTGCTTTTTTCATCCAAGCAGAAAAATTCCGCATATAAAATGCTGAAATATCCACATTATCCCTCTATATATATAAAAGAAGACTTTGTGCCTGCCAAAACACACCCAGGGGAGGCATAAAGCAGGAGTTACTATTCCTATTGGGTGATTCAGTCATGCAGGGAGTTGGCCCGCCCCCACTATGCAGCCCGCCCACCACTATCAAAGTCAGAAAAAAACAATATGGCCGCCACTTGCTCCTACACCACAGACAAACACACATGCCTCACTCACACAGCACCACACAAACACACATGCCTCACTCACACAGCACCACACAAACACACACACATGCCCCACTCACACACACAGACCACCACACACAATGCCCCACTCACACAGCACCAAACACACATGCCCCCACTCATACACACAGCACCACATACACACACAAAGCCAGAAATAAATATGGCTGACACACACACACACACACACACACACACACACACTCACTCACCCTGACTCCCAGTGGCCTCAGCAGGACCTGTAGTGCAGCACCAGAAGAACAAAATGGCACTCAAAGGGTTAAGGTAGGCCCTCATTGCTCAATTATTTCTTCACTGTCATCATTTGGCATGCAAGACACAGGACAGACAGCCATCAGATTCACACTTAACCCACTGACTGCCACAGGGTTGTGTATCAAGTTTTACCCCTCAGGGAGTGTGTTCAAACCCCTCACACTGTAAACTTGCATTTCTCTCCCACTTCTCCTCCTTCCCCAGCCTATTACTAACACTTTTCCACATTTATGTTAAGCCCCGCCCCCTACTCGCGATTAAGCCCCGCCCCCTTTTAACCCAGATTGCCCCATTTGTCTCTCCACATCAGCACCACATCAGTCCCCTCCAGAGACAACACAAATCAGTTCCCAGGTATGAATACACTTCCCACTGCTATTTATCTCTGACATGCCTCTGTATATCTTAACCCTTTGACTGCCAGAGGGGTGCACAACTCATGAGTGCATGTGTTTCTGCTCATATATGTTGCATGTGTGTTTGTGTCCATCTCTGTTACATATATGTGTCCATGTGTGCATCTCCAGTGTGTCTGTGTGTGTACATCTGTTACATATGTGTGCATCTCCAGTGTGTCTATGTGTGTGCATGTCTTTTGCATGTTTCTGCCGCTCACTGTGTGTATGTGCATACCTCCCAACATTTCACATGGCCAAAGAGGGACACGTTAGTTTTAGGTGATATTGTTGGGGCGTGGCTGGTGGGCAGGGCATTAGTAAGAATTTTTAGGTTATTTCATGACCTATTACTGGCTATTTATGTAACTGAATAAATGATTTAGTGCAAGACCAAAGTATTTTATTTGCACAGACTAATGTATAAATACATATACTGAAGTGTATTGCTTTATTGCTGGAGAGCAAAGTAAAACACGCCACACAGTCAGGGCTGGTGCAAGGATTTTTGCCACCCTAGGCAAAACCTAATTTTGCCGCCCATTTCCCTTGTGTCCCACCCCTTTATACCCTGCCTACTTATACCCCACCTCTTTTCATGATTGTCCTCTCTCTGCCCCCTGGGCCAGTCTGCCCCTGGTCTGGAGATGCCTGTAAGAGATGCCCCCTACCAGCTCCAACTTGCCCCTTATCAGCTTCACTTTGGCCCACCAGCTCCACTTTGCCACTATCAGCTCCAACTTGCCACCATCAGCTCCACTTTGCCCCACATCCACTCCAACTTGCCCCCATCAGCTCCACTTTGCCCCCCATCCGCTCCAACGTGCCCCCACCAGCTCCACTTTGCCCCCCATCAGCTCTAACGTGCCCCCACCAGCTCCACTTTGCCCCCATCAGCTCCACTTTGACCCCCATCCTCTCCAACTTACCCCCATCAGCTCCATTTTGCCCCCCATCCGCTCCAACTTGCCCCCCATCCGCTCCAACTTACCCCCACCAGCTCCAACTTGCCCCCACCAGCTCCACTATGCCCCCATCTGCTCCAACTTGCCCCCCATCTGCTCCACTTTGCCCCCCATCTGCTCCACTTTGACCCCCATCTGCTCCACTTTGCCCCCCTCAGCTCCAACTTGCCCCCCCTCAGCTCCACTTTGACCCTCATCCGCTCCACTTTGACCCCATCAGCTCCAACTTGCCCACACCAGCTCCACTATGCCCCCTCAGCTCCAGCTTTCCCCTAACAGCTCCAACTTGCCCCCATCATCTCCACTTTGCCCCACATCCGCTTCAACTTGCCCCCTCAGCTCACCTATGCCCCTTCAGTTCCAACTTGCCCCCCATCACATACCTGTAGCTCCCGCGCAGTCTTCTCTTCAGTAATGCAGAGCGCGGCGGGAGATCATGACTCCCAGCGTGCTCTGTGTTACTAAAGATCCGACCCAATGAGGGAGTGCGGTAGCGACACAGACCTGACTGTGTTGTGGTTCCCGGCGTGGTGTGTGCGGGCGCAGCTCTTCTCCGCTGCATGCCCGCGCCCCCAGTACGTGTGCGCCCTAGGCCGGCGCCTACGTCGCCTATAGGTGGAGCTGCCCTGCACACAGTCTGACCTCCTAAAAAGAGGGACAACAGGGTGGGAAAGAGGGACAGAGGGATTTGGCCCTCAAAGAGGGGTTGTCCCTCCTAAAGAGGGACACTTGGGATGTATGGTATGTGTCTGCCTGTGTGTTGTATATGTCTGTGTTTATCAGTGTGTCTGCATTTCACACACGTGCGCCCAACGGTCATAACATGACGGGCAACGCCGTCCCACATTGCTAGTATGCCATATAATCCATATCACCAGGTCTGCATGCCCATCATCCATAATTTCAATAATTATATTTACATACACCTATGTCATAACTTTACATCATATTACTCTCCTATTTGACCTCCCGAGTGCCAGAGGGGCACGCGATACACCGACTTGCAATGTGCCGCGTGCCTCTCCGGCACCCAAGGGGCCAACCAAAACTCTTTTTCAACACAAATATATATGTATTCTCATCAACAGTTGCTTAATTAAGAGCAGAGATGTTCTCAATGGTAACATCTTGCAGTGAATGTACACACCAAAATCAGTACACCATCACTGGACCAACATAAGTCACATCTTCTATATATATAAAAGAAGACTTTGTGCCTGCCAAAACACACCCAGGGGAGGCATAAAGCAGGAGTTACTATTCCTATTGGGTGATTCAATCACGCAGGGAGTTGGCCCGCCCCCACTATGCAGCCCGCCCACCACTATCAAAGTCAGAAAAAAACAATATGGCCGCCACTTGCTCCTACACCACAGACAAACACACATGCCTCACTCATACAGCACCAAACTCACACACATGCCTCACTCACACAGCACCACACAAACACACACACATGCCCCACTCACACACACAGACCACCACACACAATGCCCCACTCACACACACAGCACCACATACACACACAAAGCCAGAAATAAATATGGCTGACACACACACACACACACACACACTCACTCACCCTGACTCCCAGTGGCCTCAGCAGGACCTGTAGTGCAGCACCAGAAGAACAAAATGGCACTCAAAGGGTTAAGGTAGGCCCTCATTGCTCAATTATTTCTTCACTGTCATCATTTGGCATGCAAGACACAGGACAGACAGCCATCAGATTCACACTTAACCCACTGACTGCCACAGGGTTGTGTATCAAGTTTTACCCCTCAGGGAGTGTGTTCAAACCCCTCACATTGTAAACTTTCATTTCTCTCCCACTTCTCCTCCTTCCCCAGCCTATTACTAACACTTTTCCACATTTATGTTAAGCCCCGCCCCTACTCGCGATTAAGCCCCACCCCTTTTAACCCAGATTGCCCCATTTGTCTCTCCACATCAGCACCACATCAGTCCCCTCCAGAGACAACACAAATCAAAGTTCCCAGGTATGAACACACTTCCCACTGCTATTTAACTCTGACATGCCTCTGTATATCTTAACCCTTTGACTGCCAGAGGGGTGCACAACTCAGGAGTGCATGTGTTTCTGCTCATATATGTTGCATGTGTGTTTGTGTCCATCTCTGTTACATATATGTGTCCATGTGTGCATCTCCAGTGTGTCTGTGTGTGTACATCTGTTACATGTGTGTGCATCTCCAGTGTGTCTGTGTGTGTACATGTCTTTTGCATGTTTCTGCCGCTCACTGTGTGTATGTGCATACCTCCCAACATTTCACATGGCCAAAGAGGGACACTGTAGTTTTAGGTGATATTGTTGGGGGAGTGGCTGGTGGGCAGGGCATTAGTAATAATTTTTAGGTTATTTCATGACCTATTACTGGCTATTTATGTAAGTGAATAAATGATTTAGTGCAAGACCAAAGTATTTTATTTGCACTCACTAATGTATAAACACATATACTGAAGTTTACAAAAATATGTATATGAGCTTTATTGCTGTACAGCAAAGTAATACACACCACACAGTCAGGGCTGGTGCAAGGAATTTTGCCACCCTAGGCAAAACCTAATTTTGCTGCCCATTTCGCTCCGCCCCTTGTGCCCCACCCCTTTATACCCCGGCCTACTTATACCCAACCTCTTTTCATGATTGTCCTCTCTCTGCCCCCTGGCCCAGTCTGCCCCTGGTCTGGAGATGCCTGTAAGAGATGCCCCCCACCAGCTCCAACTTGCCCCTTATCAGCTTCACTTTGGCCCACCAGCTCCGCTTTGCCCCTATCAGCTCCACTTTGTCCCCCATCAACTCCAACTTGCCGCCTCAGCTCCTACTTGCCCCCATCAGCTCCACTTTGCCCCCCACTAGTTCCAACTTGCCCCCACCAGCTCCAACTTGCCCCCACCAGCTCCACTTTGCCCCCCATCCACTCCAACTTGCCCCCACCAGCTCCACTATGCACCCAGCAGCTCCAACTTGGCACCATCAGCTCCACTTTGCCCCCCATTCGCTCCAACTTGCCCCCATCAGCTCCACTTTGCCCCCATCTGCTCTAACCTGCCCCCCCTCAGCTCCACTTTGCCCCCTCAGCTCCAACTTGCCCCCATCAGCTCCATTTTGACCCCCATCCGCTCCAACTTACCCCCATCAGCTCCACTTTGCCCCCCATCTGCTCCAACTTGCCCCCACCAGCTCCACTATGCCCCCTCTGCTCCAACTTTCCCCTATCGGCTCCAACTTGCCACCATCAGCTCCAACTTGCCCCCCATCCGCTCCAACTTGCCCCCCATCTGCTCCAACTTGCTCCCCATCCGCTCTAACTTGCCCCCCATCCTCTCTAACTTGCCTCCACCAGCTCCACTTTGCCCCCCTTCAAGCTCCACTTTGCCCCCCCTCAGCTCCACTTTGCCCCCCCTCAGCTTCACTTTGCCCCCCTCAGCTCCACTTTGCCCCCCCTCAGCTCCACTTTACCCCCTCAGCTCCAATTTGCCTCCATCAGCTCCACTTTGACCCTCATCCTCTCCAACTTACCCCCATCAGCTCCACTTTGCCCCCACCAGCTCCACTATGCCCCCTCAGCTCCAGCTTTCCCCTATCAGCTCCAACTTGCCCCCATCAGCTCCACTTTGCCCCACATCCGCTCCAACTTGCCCCCAGCAGCTCCACTATGCCCCTTCAGTTCCAACCTGTAGCTCCCGCGCAGTCTTCTCTTCAGTAATGCAGAGCAAGGCGGGAGATCATGACTCCCAGCGCGCTCTGCATTACTAAAGATCCAACCCTGTAGCAACACAGACCTGATTGTGTTGTGGTTCCCGGCGTGGTGTGTGCGGGCGCAGCTCTTCTCCGCTGCATGCCCGCGCCCCCAGTACGTGTGTGCCCTAGGCCGGCGCCTACCTCGCCTATAGGTGGAGCCGGCCCTGCACACAGTCTGACCTCCTACAAAGAGGGACAGAGGGATCCGGCCCTCAAAGAGGGACACTTGGGTGTATGGTATGTGTCTGCCTGTGTGTTGCATATGTCTGTGTTTATCAGTGTGTCTGCATTTCACACACGTGCGCCCAACGGTCATAACATGACGGGCAACGCCGTCCCACATTGCTAGTCTCCTTATAAAGATCCTTAAGTTATCTTAAAAATACACCAAATTGGATCTCCTCATTTAATCCATAAGGATATAGTGAATTCCCCTCAAGCCCATTGATATGTGTGCTGTCCCAACTGCCCTTAAGTCTCCAACATCACTTCTATGAAATTCCATAAAATGTCGAGCAACTGGACTATCCATATTTTGCTTTTCAATATCATATTTGTGTTCCAATATTCTTCTTTTAAATTCTCTAAGTCTTGCCCACGTAAATTTTTCCACATGGGCAAGACAACTGAGACACCACACCCCGAGTGCCACAGTTGATCATCGCCTTAATCTTAAACATCTTTTATTGCATCAAAATTAAAAAACACATCTGTTTTTTTTTGTTTGTTTGTTTTGTTTCAAAAGATCATTATTGAAAAGAAAACAAGTAACAAAAATAGAACAGTACCTCCATAAATCAAGGCAGCAAATCTGTTTTTTTAACAAATTTACAGGTAGTGCAATGTCCACATCAAAAAGTACCTCTAAGAACTTGTTTATTAAGCCAAGCAGAGCCAGATCTAGATGCTTCATAATGACTTTTCACAAGGCTATCCCTGAGATTGGGTGCTCTACGAGCCACCAGAGCCAGGCAGTCACCTACTATTTTTCTAATCAAAGAATTTTGAGTTAAAATACTTCAATGTTTCATCAATACCCTTCTCAGAGTTTGCCAATGTGATCCAAATTGTGTTATAAAACAAACTCTATCATTAGTTGGTTTCTTCTTCTTCCCATCATTATAAATCAACTTATCCCTGTCCTGATTCAAGGCCTTCAAATAACCTCTCTTAAGGGACCTAAAGGAGTAACCCCTCTGAAGAAATCGCTCCGTCAGGTCCTTAGCTTGTATCATATATTCACCCCTATCACTACAATTCCTCCTTAACCTTAAATATTGACCATAGGGAATTCCTTTGATTTGTGATGGGAGATGATGACTTGTCGCGTGCAAAACTGTATTACATGAAGTTAGTTTTCTAAAGGTCTTTGTTTTCAATTCCAAATTCTCTTTATAGATCTTAAGATTCAAAAAATCTACTTCAGTTAGACTACTATGTTGAGTCAATTTAATATTGGAATAATTTGAATTAAGATCAGATACAAAGTTATCCAACTGCTGCTCTGTTCCATCCCACACTAAAAAAATATCGTCAATGTATCTAATCCAAAGAGCGACGTGTTCCCTGAACCCACACACGCCCACCACCGTGGACTGCTCCCACCAGCCCAGGTGAAGACATGCATAGGTCGGGGCGCACGTCGCTCTCATCGCGACGCCTTGGCACTGTCTATAAAACCTGCCCCCAAATAGAAAATAATTATTTTTGAGGACAAATTCTAATAAATCCAAGATAAATTCAATCTGATGTGAATAATCAATTCTCCGTGAGTCCAAAAATGCCTGACATCCCCTCAGCCCTATATCATTCGGAATGGACGTATACAATGACTCCATGTCTAATGTAACTAGACGAGATTCAGTCTTTACGTGTCCAACCTCGATATTTAGACAGATTGTTATTGATTTTTCTAGTGTAATACATTTTTTACTTTTATCTAATTATTATTGATTTATATTTAATTGGGTTGAGTGCCTATTTACAACTCTTCTGTTTTTCTTTTTCTCATGTTTTGTAAACTGAGTGAATGGACAGAAAAGTGGCAGATGAAGTTTATTACAGACATAGCTGGGAACTCTCTGAATTAGCCCTGGAGAATTTGGCAGTGCGGAGGCTGATTCTCTGGATATGGGGAGCTTTTAACAAAACTCTGCCCAATTCTGCTGTTGTCAGTCTGTTCCTCCCACTCCCCACCCACTTCTCATCCGTCCCCAGTCTATTTCTAGCACTTCCTAGTGTGAATATGAAGACCGCCCCCAACTCGTTATTAAGCCCCGCCCATTTTTGTTCTGACAATGGCCTCATTTTTCTCACCCAGCAGGCACCTCCGGGGGAGTCCAGAAGTCAATGTTCCCAGGTATGACTATAGATAAATGTAAAGTAATTGGTTTGTGTTGCAGAGACAAGCATGCTATATCCACACCAAATGGAAACCTTGGATTTGTGGATAGCCTTCCTGTGGCAGCAGTCACTGAGCAGTTCTTCCTCTAGAGAGCTCAGTTTGTACACTGAATGTTCAGTCACATGATGTTGTGTGGCCCCACCCATACAGCCGCCCCAAAAAACAGAGGAGAAATACTCTTCCAATCTCATCTCTGCGGTGTCCCCGAATGGCAGAGAGGAAAACATCAAAAGGAAGGGGCACCTCATAGGGTAGTATGTCCATACAACAATATAGAGAACCTAATTTTTAACCCTTATTGCTGGGTACCCACATGTAAACATGGTCCAGCACATATATGCAAGGCACACAATATAGGCATGTGGAGGAAATGATCAAGGCCACTTCCACTTAGGCCCTTTATATTTCACTTTAAGGTTCTGGCTACTCCTAGATGTCCAACTGTCCACTCTCACAGGCTCGGTAATGCTCCAGAAAATACAAAGGGCCATATGTTCAAAGAATTAGCGAAATAGCTTTTGTTGTTTGTAACTACATTTCAAAGTACAGTGTCGTTGGGCTCATTAATTGTCACAGCTTAACTTGGTTCCAGCGCCGCCGCTTCTGCGATGCTCGGCGTCATTCCACGCGTCATCTGTAGGCACGAGGCTTCAGAGTGAAGCAGGCCTCTGTTTTATGCCATGCTTCCTGTAGTCTCCTCCTACCTACTTCCTTCCTCTGAGCCTGCTCCTCCTACCTACTTCCTGAGGTGGGGTTTAAAGGGCAGTCTGAGTCCTGACTCAGTTGCCCTTGCGTTGTTGTTCTACACAATTGGGTTTTCTTGGGCTCTGTGTATGACCTGGCTTGTCTGACCATCCAATCTGGTGCTGACCTGTGGCTCTGTCTGACTACTCTTTTTCCTGCTCCATTTGTGTAGTGGACACCCAATCTGGTGCTGACCTGTGGCTCTGTCTGACTATTCTCCTGCCAGCTCCTTGTGTATAGTAGACACCCAATCTGGTGCAGACCTGTGGCTCTGGTTGACTACCCGATTTGTGTATTAACTGGCTTGTTTGACTATCCGATCTGGTGCTGACCTGTGGCTCTGTCTGACTATTCTACTGCTTGCTCCTATTGTGTAGTAGACACCCAATCTTGTGCAGACCCGCGGCTCTGGTTAAAACCTTACTCCCTGACTGCAGGCGTGAGTCAGGATCGCTCTGGTGCCTCTGAGAAAGGAGACGGCCGTCTCCTTACTGACTGCAGGCTTGAGTCAGTACTTCTCCCTTACCGTATCATCTTTAGGGAGATCCCTAGATCTACCTGCTGACTGTAGGCGTGAGTCAGTTAGTCTCTTCCTAGGATTCCTGCTGGGCCTTCGTTATATAGAGACTCCAGAGGCTTCTGCCAGTCTCTTTAAGAGCGTTCCAACTTTTGACAGACTCCTATTTCTGATAGAGTCGTTGGCCACTAGAAGGACCTCTACTCATTGTTCTGTGATTTACTGTATTTATATTTATTCAATAAAGACTGTTTTACTATACCGTACTGTGTCAGTTGCGATCGGAAATATGTCGTTTTATAATTGAAGTACGATTCCTGACTGAAATTGTCGTATGTAAAGACAAAAATGTCCTAACTAAAGACACAAATGCTAGTATATAGGTTGTGCTTTTATTGTGTTTTCTTCAATTAGTATACATTTCTTACATTCAGAACTTCACATTCCCTCCACTTTTTTCTTAACGTACAAATTTTGTCTTTTGCAAGACATTTTTTTATCATTAACGAAATACATAAACAAGTGAGTTCGCTACTTTAAACTCTTCAAATCAAATTGTAATAAATCATGTTGTAAAAGATACTCTTTTACTCACCACGGCCAAACGCCGTTGCAGATCTGGAGCAACCTCCACAGCCCTGGCCACAGACTTCGACAAACAAGACGACACCGGAGGAGGTGCTGCAACGGATCCACCATTCATCCACAGCCCAATAATAATTTCAACCAATATTTAAAATCAAACTGATTTTATTGGTCTCTTATTAAAAACATCCAGTTTACTGTGCAGCATATACACGCAACATCTTAGAAGGACTAAAGTTTACAAAGCACCTAACATGTTTCGTGACTATGTCACTTATTCATAGGCTTATGAATAAGTGACATAGTCACGAAACATGTTAGGTGCTTTGTAAACTTTAGTCCTTCTAAGATGTTGCGTGTATATGCTGCACAGTAAACTGGATGTTTTTAATAAGAGACCAATTAAATCAGTTTGATTTTAAATATTGGTTGAAATTATTATTGGGCTGTGGATGAATGGTGGATCCGTTGCAGCACCTCCTCCGGTGTCGTCATTTTTTTATCATTAGTTATGACAAATGTTCTTTTCCTCTGTACGACACTGGAGAATAGTTTAGCCCCGCCCTTGCCCCTCCCCTTTGCCCATCAATTCTGGAGTTGTGTCGTACACAATGGACATTACTAGTTTTTTGTCATATAGTCTAAAGAAAATATATCGTTCATGCGCACAATTACTTATTTTTGTGTTTCATACCACATTTTTTTGTCGTTATCCCTTTGAACATACGACTCTACGAGAAGCAATGTGCAAGTAGATGCTCAATCAAAAGGGCATTTGGGTAAATTAATAACATGAAAGAGATGAATGGCACGTACAGGGTTAATATCACCACCGGTGTGCTTCCTCCACCGGTATTATAAAACCCTTGCAGGAGTATAGAGACTTGTCCTGGCTCTAGTGACCAAGGACGCCTTCATATGGATTCCTGGGCAATATACATAATCCAGCGAGTAAATGTATCAGCAATATATTTATTAACCCTTTGAGTGCCAGAAGGGTACCCCTCTGACATCAAAGGGTTAAAACAAACTAGAAGAAGGCAAGTATTTGTCCCTTAAAATACAATAAAAACATTAATACATGTTCATTCTACACATATTACAACGCGTTTCGTGGCTACATATACTGCCACTTTTTCAAGCAAATTATTAATAAGAATGAACTCCAAAAGAGATATGTTTTTATGTATTTTGAGGGACATATATCTGTCTCCTTTTAGTTTGTTATAATAAATATATCACTGATACATTTACTCGCTGGATCATCTATATTGCCAGGGCATCCTTAGGAAGGCACACTTGGTCGCTTGAGCAGGCACAAGCTTCTAATATCCCTGCACGTGTTTTATAATAGCAGTGGAGTAAGTGCACCGGTGATATTAACCCTGTGAGTACCATTCATCTCTTTCATTTTATTCATTTATCCAAGCGCTCTTTTGGTAGAACATCTACTTACACATTATTTCTCTTTGTAGAAAGGAAATATGGTCACGTTAATTGTGTTTAAAGTAATAGTGATGTTTCAAAATAAAAGCAGCTCCAGTTAATCTTCATAGTATTTGGTCCATGGAGAGCGTTATTGTAGTTGTAGTACAACAGTAATTAAATGATAAAGTATCCCCCTCACGCCCCTTTTACCTAGTGTAACCACCTCCCCTCAGATGTGGAATCTGGTCTCCTGACCGGACAGATCACAGCAAGGGACAGTCTTCTTACTGTGATCACAAGGAAAAACCCTGCCTCCTTGACAGGCTTTTCAGGTTTTTCCTTATGATCACTGAAGATTGTCCCTCTCTGTGATCCATCCGGACAGTCTTGCTGCTCTGAGGTGAGCAGTGTTACATTAGGTAAAAGGGGCGGGAGGGGGATACTTTATCATTCAATTACTCTTGTACTGCAACTCTGACAGTATTGAAATAACACTCCCCATGGCCCAAATACTATGAAGATTAATTGGAGCTGCTTTTATTGTGAAATATTACTATCCCTTTAAGTCAGGTTTGAATGTACAGGTGACTTTATCTCTTTCTCTTTGCAGGAGAACAATGATGAGATGTGTGAGATCTGCGAGGTGTGGACCGCAGAGAGTCTCTATCCTTGCCGGATCTGCTGCAGGGTGTTCCATGATGGCTGCCTGCGTCGGATGGGATTTCTGCGCAATGACAACCCACAGGAGGTGACAGAAATGGCGCACACAGAGATAGGCTGGAGCTGTTACTACTGTGTAAGTAGATTCCAGTAATTGTGTTCCCACGATGTCACAGGGCCACCAAAATAAAGAAAATCGGACTAACAGATTGATCAGAGGTTCATCATAATGGGACCCAATCAAATAAAAAAATAAAAATTGGTGATTTGGAAAAAAGCTTTAAAATTTACCTTAATGTTGCATTAGTCAGTTTTTAACAGAAAAATATTTTCGACGTATCTATATATATAAAAGAAGACTTTGTGCCTGCCAAAACACACCCAGGGGAGGCATAAAGCAGGAGTTACTATTCCTATTGGGTGATTCAATCATGCAGGGAGTTGGCCCGACCCCACTATGCATCCCGCCCACCACTATCAAAGTCAGAAAAAAACAATATGGCCGCCACTTGCTCCTACACCACAGACAAACACACATGCCTCACACATACAGCACCAAACTCACACACATGCCTCACTCACACAGCACCACACAAACACACACACATGCCCCACTCACACACACAGACCACCACACACAATGCCCCACTCACACAGCACCAAACACACATGCCCCCACTCACACACACAGCACCACATACACACACAAAGCCAGAAATAAATATGGCTGACACACACACACACTCACTCACCCTGACTCCCAGTGGCCTCAGCAGGACCTGTAGTGCAGCACCAGAAGAACAAAATGGCACTCAAAGGGTTAAGGTAGGCCCTCATTGCTCTATTATTTCTTCACTGTCATCATTTGGCATGCAAGACACAGGACAGACAGCCATCAGATTCACACTTAACCCACTGACTGCCACAGGGTTGTGTATCAAGTTTTACCCCTCAGGGAGTGTGTTCAAACCCCTCACATTGTAAACTTGCATTTCTCTCCCACTTCTCCTCCTTCCCCAGCCTATTACTAACACTTTTCCACATTTATGTTAAGCCCCGCCCCCTACTCGCGATTAAGCCCCACCCCTTTTAACCCAGATTGCCCCATTTGTCTCTCCACATCAGCACCACATCAGTCCCCTCCAGAGACAACACAAATCAAAGTTCCCAGGTATGAACACACTTCCCACTGCTATTTAACTCTGACATGCCTCTGTATATCTTAACCCTTTGACTGCCAGAGGGGTGCACAACTCATGAGTGCATGTGTTTCTGCTCATATATGTTGCATGTGTGTTTGTGTCCATCTCTGTTACATATATGTGTCCATGTGTGCATCTCCAGTGTGTCTGTGTGTGTACATCTGTTACATATGTGTGCATCTCCAGTGAGTCTGTGTGTGTGCGTGTCTTTTGCATGTTTCTGCCGCTCACTGTGTGTATGTGCATACCTCCCAACATTTCACATGGCCAAAGAGGGACACTTTAGTTTTAGGTGATATTGTTGGGGGCGTGGCTGGTGGGCAGGGCATTAGTAAGAATTTTTAGGTTATTTCATGACCTATTACTGGCTATTTATGTAACTGAATAAATGATTTAGTGCAAGACCAAAGTATTTTATTTGCACAGACTAATGTATAAACACATATACTGAAGTGTATTGCTTTATTGCTGGAGAGCAAAGTAATACACGCCACACAGTCAGGGCTGGTGCAAGGATTTTTGCCACCCTAGGCAAAACCTAATTTTGCCGCCCATTTCCCTTGTGTCCCACCCCTTTATACCCCACCTCTTTTCATGATTGTCCTCTCTCTGCCCCCTGGGCCAGTCTGCCCCTGGTCTGGAGATGCCTGTAAGAGATGCCCCCCTACCAGCTCCAACTTGCTCCTTATCAGCTTCACTTTGGCCCACCAGCTCCACTTTGCCACCATCAGCTCCAACTTGCCACCATCAGCTCCAACTTGCCCCCATCCACTCCAACTTGCCCCCATCAGCTCCACTTTGCCCCCCATCTGCTCCAACATGCCCCCACCAGCTCCACTTTGCCCCCCATCAGCTCTAACGTGCCCCCACCAGCTCCACTTTGGCCCCTCAGCTCCACTTTGCCCCCATCAGCTCCACTTTGACCCCCATCCTCTCCAACTTACCCCCATCAGCTCCACTTTGCCCCCATCCGCTCCAACTTGCCCCCACCAGCTCCAACTTGCCCCCACCAGCTCCACTATGCCCCCATCCGCTCCAACTTGCCCCCCATCTGCTCCACTTTGCCCCCCATCCGCTCCACTTTACCCCCTCAGCTCCAACTTGCCCCCCCTCAGCTCCACTTTGACCCTCATCCGCTCCACTTTGCCCCCATCAGCTCCAACTTGCCCACACCAGCTCCACTATGCCCCCTCAGCTCCAGCTTTCCCCTAACAGCTCCAACTTGCCCCCATCATCTCCACTTTGCCCCACATCCGCTTCAACTTGCCCCCTCAGCTCCACTATGCCCCCTCAGCTCCAACTTGCCCCCCATCACATACCTGTAGCTCCCGCACAGTCTTCTCTTCAGTAATGCAGAGCGCGGCAGGAGATCATGACTCCCAGCGCGCTCTGCATTACTAAAGATCCGACCCAATGAGGGAGCGCGGTAGCGACACAGACCTGACTGTGTTGTGGTTCCCGGCGTGGTGTGTGTGCGGGCGCAGCTCTTCTCCGCTGCATTCCCGCGCCCCCAGTACGTGTGCACCCTGGGCCGGCGCCTACGTCGCCTATAGGTGGAGCTGCCCTGCACACAGTCTGACCTCCTAAAAAGAGGGACAACAGGGTGGGAAAGAGGGACAGAGGGATTTGGCCCTCAAAGAGGGACTGTCCCTCCTAAAGAGGGACACTTGGGATGTATGGTATGTGTCTGCCTGTGTGTTGTATATGTCTGTGTTTATCAGTGTGTCTGCATTTCACACACATGCGCCCAACGGTCATAACATGACGGGCAATGCCGTCCCACATTGCTAGTCTATATATAAAAATGAAACTTTCTTTTTCACTTCCTGGGGTGTCAGAGAGGGTGGCGTTTCCACACATTACACCAGTCGTCACAGTGCTGTGATATTGACAGGAGAGGCCGGGGGGGGGGGAGGCCCCATGGCCACCCCTGTTGCAATCAATGCAGGTACCTACCTAGACCAACATCACCTTCCATTTCCTCTCTTAATGCTTTTTAATGCAGTATCTGCCCTTACTTCTTCCTACCTTTGGATTCCCTGATTTGCACTAAAAAAAAAGACCGCCAAAGGGAAGCAGACAAAGCCACAGGACTGCCCAGGTTCCTCTACCCTATTGCCCCTGGACATGAGCCGGGGCACTGTTACACCTTCCTTACTCTGGCCTAACCCAACATCAGGCCACGCCCTCCGGTGATGGGAAAGAAACAAATAGTGCGGACGATCCAGCAATGAAGTTCTGCCCAGGGTGCAGCCCACCCCAACGAAGCTCCATTCACAACCAAAATATGCACATTACAATCACACGGGCAGTGCCATGGAGGATTTGCTAGTTTAGATATATAGATGATGGTACTTAGCCCTACATTACCTACATTAGACAGGGAGTTAGTGCTAGGGGAGGTGGGTAATGCATTGCTGAGTAGTGTCAGTGAGTGGGGGAGGTAATGTAGGGATAAGACAGGAAGTCAGTGCTAGGGGTGGTGGGTAATGCATTGCTGAGCAGTGTCAGTGAGTGGGGAGGTAATATAGGAATAAGACAGGAAGTCAGTGCTAGGGGAGGTGGGTAATGTATTGCTGAGCAGTGTCAGTGAGTGGGGAGGTAATGTAGGGATAAGACAGGAAGTCAGTGCGAGGGGAGGTGGGTAATGCATTGCTGAGCAGTGTCAGTGAGTGGGGGAGGTAATGAAGGGATAATACAGGAAGTCAGTGCGAGGGGAGGTGGGTAATGCATTGCTGAGCAGTGTCAGTGAGTGGGGAGGTAATGTAGGGATAAGACAGGAAGTCAGTACTAGGGGAGGTGGGTAATGCATTGCTGAACAGTGTCAGTGAGTGGGGGAGGTAATGTAGGGATAAGACAGGAAGTCAGTGCTAGGGGAGGTGGGTAATGCATTGCTGAGCAGTATCAGCGAGTGGGGGAGGTAATGTAGGGATAAGACAGGAAGTCAGTGATAGGGAAGGTAGGTAATGCATTACTGAGCAGTGTCAGTGAGTGGGGAGGTAATGTAGGGATAAGACAGGAAGTCAGTGCGAGGGGAGGTGGGTAATGCATTGCTGAGCAGTGTCAGTGAGTGGGGAGGTAATGTAGGGATAAGACAGGAAGTCAGTGATAGGGGAGGTAGGTAATACATTGCTGAGCAGTGTCAGTGAGTGGGGAGGTAATGTAGGTATAAGACAGGAAGTCAGTACTAGGGGAGGTGGGTAATGCATTGCTGAGCAGTGTCAGTGAGTGGGGAGGTAATGTAGGGATAAGACAGGAAGTCAGTGCAAGGGGAGGTGGGTAATGCATTGCTGAGCAGTGTCAGTGAGTGGGGGAGGTAATGTAGGGATAAGACAGGAAGTCAGTGCTAGGGGAGGTGGGTAATGCATTGCTGAGCAGTATCAGCGAGTGGGGGAGGTAATGTAGGGATAAGACAGGAAGTCAGTGCTAGGGGAGGTGGGTAATGTATTGCTGAGCAGTGTCAGTGAGTGGGGGAGGTAATGTAGGGATAAGACAGGAAGTCAGTGCTAGGGAAGGTGGGTAATGCATTGCTGAGCAGTGTCAGTGAGTGGGGAAGGTAATGTAGGGATAAGACAGGAAGTCAGTACTAGGGGAGGTGGGTAATGCATTACTGAGCAGTGTCAGTGAGTGGGGAGGTAATGTAGGGATAAGACAGGAAGTCAGTGCGAGGGGAGGTGGGTAATGCATTGCTGAGCAGTGTCAGTGAGTGGGGAGGTAATGTAGGGATAAGACAGGAAGTCAGTACTAGGGGAGGTGGGTAATGCATTGCTGAGCCGTGTCAGTGAGTGGGGGAGGTAATGTAGGGATAAGACAGGAAGTCAGTACTAGAGGAGGTGGATAATGTATTGCTGAGCAGTGTCAGTGAGTGGGGAGGTAATGTAGGGATAAGACAGGAAGTCAGTACTAGAGGAGGTGGATAATGTATTGCTGAGCAGTGTCAGTGAGTGGGGAGGTAATGTAGGGATAAGACAGGAAGTCAGTGTGAGGGGAGGTGGTAATGCATTGCTGTGCAGTGTCAGTGAGTGGTGAGGTAATGTAGGAATGAGACAGGACGTCAGTGCTAGAGGAGGTGGTAATGCATTGCTGTGCAGTGTCAGTGACTGGGGGAGGTAATGTAGGGATAAGACAGGAAGTCAGTGCTAGGGGAGTTGGGTAATGCATTGCTGAGCAGTGTCAGTGAGTGGGGAGGTAATGTAGGGATAAGACAGGAAGTCAGTGCTAGGGGAGGTGGGTAATGCATTGCTGAGCAGTGTGAGTGACTGGGGGAGATAATGTAGGGATAAGACAGGAAGTCAGTGCGAGGGGAGGTGGGTAATGCATTGCTGAGCAGTGTCAGAGAGTGGGGGAGGTAATGTAGGGATAAGATAGGAAGTCAGTACTAAGGGAGGTGGGTAATGCATTACTGATCAGTGTCAGTGAGTAGGGAGGTAATGTAGGGATAAGACAGGAAGTCAGTGCTAGGGGAGGTGGGTAATGCATTACTGAGCATTGTCAGTGAGTGGGGTGGTAATGTAGGAATAAGACAGGAAGTCAGTGCTAGGGGAGGTGGGTAATGCATTGCTGAGCAGTGTGAGTGACTGGGGGAGATAATGTAGGGATAAGACAGGAAGTCTGTGCTAGGGGAGGTGGGTAATGCATTGCTGAGCAGTGTCAGAGAGTGGGGGAGGAAATGTAGGGATAAGACAGGAAGAACATGGTAGGGGAGGTGGGTAATGCATTGCTGAGCAGTGTCAGTGAGTTGGGGAGGTTATGTAGTGATAATACAGGAAGTCAGTGCTAGGGGAGGTGGACAATGCATTGCTGAGCAGTGTCAGTGAGTGGTGAGGTAATGTAGAAATAAGACAGGAAGTCAGTGCTAGGGGAGGTGGGTAATGCATTGCTGAGCAGTGTCAGTGAGTGGGGGAGGTAATGTAGGGATAAGACAGGAAGTCATTGCTAGGGGAGGTGGGTAATGCATTGCTGAGCAGTGTCAGTGAGTGGGGAGGTAATATAGGGATAAGACAGGAAGTCAGTGCTAGGGGAGGTGGGTAATGCATTGCTGAGCAGTGTCAGTGAGTGGGGGAGGTAATGTAGTGATAAGACAGGAAGTCAGTGCTAGGGGAGGTGGGTAATGCACTAGAACGCTCCAGTAGATTAGGGTTACAATTACACAGTGATATGTCCATTGCCCCTTTGCTACCTGAGGGCTAGAGAGAAGGAGCCTCTACTTCCTGTGTGGGATTGGAGACTGGCTCTTTGGGATCTGAGACTGACCCTGTGGAATTTCGGTTCTGTACATGCACACTGGCTCTGTGGGTGCTGGAGACATCAGTCCTTGCCCCACTTATGTCCAGCTGCCTAATGTGGATAGGAAGGGGAGGCTCCATAGACTCAAGATGCACCATGGGATTGGCCGTCCACCTCTCTAAATATTAACCCCTGCATTACCGGAGCATGCTAGTGCTCATCAGGGACACATGGAGAATGTCTTAGTTTAGAGTTTTAGTGCATACTATTCAATTATTTATCATAAACTATTAAATCAAAATGACGCAACAGCAACGTTTTCTAAAAAAAAAAATCTAATAATTTGTATAGGTGATATTTAAAGCTCTTTCGAATACAACAAAGTTGTTGGTAGGTGATTGGATCCCTGTAATACTGAAGGTCTTTTTCTGCTGAGTGTAAAGCAAGGTAACTCCAACGGCCGGGAGATCCTACAGTCAAAAATTATAACAGAGCAAACATGAACTTTGTTGAGTCTTTTTTCAATATTATTTGCAGCCAGGTGGCGCTGTTGTTGCCACTGCCTGTGAAGAGCCATGTGTTGCAGAGGGTAGGAACAGCACTGCCTGGCAGCAAAGCATGTTGAACTGAAGATATCAAAACTTTTGGAAGAAGCATCTCCCGACATGGTGACTAGCTTTGTGTACTAAACGGAGATAGAAGTACATCATTTATATTTTTCATTTGGAATTACTGACACTTTAAAGAAACAATAAATCTGTATGTTGACATCAGTGAGGTAGATACACTAAGTAGAATTGGAGCGAAACTCTACAGCGTTCCGTTGATTTAAATGGATGTTTTACCTCTTGTTTTGTAGAGAGGTATCCAAAGCATTGCCTCTCCTGCATTCATGGGATAAAGCTCCTATTTAAGTCACTTGGAATTTGGGTGATTTGTACTCCCTTTGGGTTACTCAGCCTCAATACACATTGTAGGTGATTTTCTGCAAACTAAAACACTCAAAATGCATTACATGTCTCCAAAAAACAAATAGAAGGAGCCAATAGTGCCTTATAATCTATATATATAAAAGAAGACTTTGTGCCTGCCAAAACACACCCAGGGGAGGCATAAAGCAGGAGTTACTATTCCTATTGGGTGATTCAATCATGCAGGGAGTTGACCCGCCCCCACTATGCAGCCCGCCCACCACTATCAAAGTCAGAAAAAAACAATATGGCCGCCACTTGCTCCTACACCACAGACAAACACACATGCCCCACTCACACAGCACCACACAAACACACACAGACCACCACACACACACATGCCCCACTCACACAGCACCACACAAACACACACACATGCCCCACTCATACAGCACCAAACTCACACACATGCCCCACTCACACAGCACCACACAAACACACACACATGCCCCACTCACACACACAGACCACCACACACAATGCCCCACTCACACACAGAGCACCACATACACACACAAAGCCAGAAATAAATATGGCTGACACACACACACACACACACACACACACACACACACACACTCACTCACTCACCCTGACTCCCAGTGGCCTCAGCAGGACCTGTAGTGCAGCACCAGAAGAACAAAATGGCACTCAAAGGGTTAAGGTAGGCCCTCATTGCTCAATTATTTCTTCACTGTCATCATTTGGCATGCAAGACACAGGACAGACAGCCATCAGATTCACACTTAACCCACTGACTGCCACAGGGTTGTGTATCAAGTTTTACCCCTCAGGGAGTGTGTTCAAACCCCTCACACTGTAAACTTGCATTTCTCTCCCACTTCTCCTCCTTCCCCAGCCTATTACTAACACTTTTCCACATTTATGTTAAGCCCCGCCCCCTACTCGCGATTAAGCCCCGCCCCCTTTTAACCCAGATTGCCCCATTTGTCTCTCCACATCAGCACCACATCAGTCCCCTCCAGAGACAACACAAATCAGTTCCCAGGTATGAATACACTTCCCACTGCTATTTATCTCTGACATGCCTCTGTATATCTTAACCCTTTGACTGCCAGAGGGGTGCACAACTCATGAGTGCATGTGTTTCTGCTCATATATGTTGCATGTGTGTTTGTGTCCATCTCTGTTACATATATGTGTCCATGTGTGCATCTCCAGTGTGTCTGTGTGTGTACATCTGTTACATATGTGTGCATCTCCAGTGTGTCTATGTGTGTGCATGTCTTTTGCATGTTTCTGCCGCTCACTGTGTGTATGTGCATACCTCCCAACATTTCACATGGCCAAAGAGGGACACGTTAGTTTTAGGTGATATTGTTGGGGCGTGGCTGGTGGGCAGGGCATTAGTAAGAATTTTTAGGTTATTTCATGACCTATTACTGGCTATTTATGTAACTGAATAAATGATTTAGTGCAAGACCAAAGTATTTTATTTGCACAGACTAATGTATAAATACATATACTGAAGTGTATTGCTTTATTGCTGGAGAGCAAAGTAAAACACGCCACACAGTCAGGGCTGGTGCAAGGATTTTTGCCACCCTAGGCAAAACCTAATTTTGCCGCCCATTTCCCTTGTGTCCCACCCCTTTATACCCTGCCTACTTATACCCCACCTCTTTTCATGATTGTCCTCTCTCTGCCCCCTGGGCCAGTCTGCCCCTGGTCTGGAGATGCCTGTAAGAGATGCCCCCTACCAGCTCCAACTTGCCCCTTATCAGCTTCACTTTGGCCCACCAGCTCCACTTTGCCACCATCAGCTCCAACTTGCCACCATCAGCTCCACTTTGCCCCCCATCCGCTCCAACGTGCCCCCACCAGCTCACTTTGCCCCCCATCAGCTCTAACGTGCCCCCACCAGCTCCACTTTGCCCCCATCAGCTCCACTTTGACCCCCATCCTCTCCAACTTACCCCCATCAGCTCCATTTTGCCCCCCATCCGCTCCAACTTGCCCCCCATCCGCTCCAACTTACCCCCACCAGCTCCAACTTGCCCCCACCAGCTCCACTATGCCCCCATCTGCTCCAACTTGCCCCCCATCTGCTCCACTTTGCCCCCCATCTGCTCCACTTTGCCCCCCTCAGCTCCAACTTGCCCCCCCTCAGCTCCACTTTGACCCTCATCCGCTCCACTTTGACCCCATCAGCTCCAACTTGCCCACACCAGCTCCACTATGCCCCCTCAGCTCCAGCTTTCCCCTAACAGCTCCAACTTGCCCCCATCATCTCCACTTTGCCCCACATCCGCTTCAACTTGCCCCCTCAGCTCCACTATGCCCCTTCAGTTCCAACTTGCCCCCCATCACATACCTGTAGCTCCCGCGCAGTCTTCTCTTCAGTAATGCAGAGCGCGGCGGGAGATCATGACTCCCAGCGTGCTCTGTGTTACTAAAGATCCGACCCAATGAGGGAGTGCGGTAGCGACACAGACCTGACTGTGTTGTGGTTCCCGGCGTGGTGTGTGCGGGCGCAGCTCTTCTCCGCTGCATGCCCGCGCCCCCAGTACGTTTGCGCCCTAGGCCGGCGCCTACGTCGCCTATAGGTGGAGCTGCCCTGCACACAGTCTGACCTCCTAAAAAGAGGGACAACAGGGTGGGAAAGAGGGACAGAGGGATTTGGCCCTCAAAGAGGGGTTGTCCCTCCTAAAGAGGGACACTTGGGATGTATGGTATGTGTCTGCCTGTGTGTTGTATATGTCTGTGTTTATTAGTGTGTCTTCATTTCACACACGTGCGCCCAACGGTCATAACATGACGGGCAACGCCGTCCCACATTGCTAGTTTACAATAAAAATGATCTCAGCAAAGGATATATATACACTCACATTGATTAATGGCTGTATAAATACATATGTACAGATACAGCTGTATAGATTTTTAGGGTATACTATACCCAGGGCTTATAATTTTAAGTCCTTTGCTACTAGCCAGACCTGAAAAGCTCCACTGCAAGCCATAACATACCAACCAGGGCTGAATTTCTACTTGCCAGGGCTGAATTTTCACTCGCCATTGGCTAGTGGCGAATGGAAATTTTGAGCCCTGCTATACCGTCCCTGTACGGTAATATGCTCACGTCTCTTTCGTGCACGTCCTTCATTCACACTTCTTAAATCCAGTCTTCTCGCGGGATAGATCAAAAAGGAAGAAAGCCACTCCAACGAAAGTTCTCCAAAATATCTACTTATTAAAAAGTATCAAATCTAAAACAGTAAATATGATTCCCACAATGTTGCGCATTTCGTAACAGTCAAACGTTACTTTTTCAAGTTATGCAGGTAAAAATGTTTTACAGTTCCTTTAAAAATAAAAAAATGTGATGTATAAAATGTATATGAAATCACCACAAGGTTGCGCTGTTCCGATTGCTGTCTAAGAAGAGCTTTTGGTCGGCTATCAAAAGCATTTTCTAGACAGCAATAAGAGCTGCTGATCTGTCTCATACCAATCTATTTATTTATGTTTTACTAGCAGTGTGGGACGGCGTTGCCCGTCTGTTGTTTTTTTTTTTTGGTACAAGTGATCTGAAGCTTGTGTTAATTATAGTACAGAGTTGACACAAAGATACATAGATAGACACACACACAGAGATATACGCATGCACATATCAGACATTCATATTTCTTGTGTTAGGGGAGCAGTTGGCATTAATGAAGCATACCTCCCAACATTTCAAATGGCCAAAGAGGGACACTTGTGTTTTAGAGGGTGTAGCTGAGGGTGTGACTGGTGGGCGGGGCCTAACCACACATTTTTAGTCTATTTCACGACCTACTGACACCTCCTTGTGTGATCTAATAAATAACTTATAGCAAGACCATAGTATTTTATTTACATAGACTCATTTATAAACATATATACTGACGTTTAAACAAGCAATAATGTGCGTTTTATTTCTGTGGCATAATAGGATACACTTATATACACACCACATAGTCTGATCTCCTAAAAAGAGGGACACCAGGGTGAGAAAGAGGGACAGAGGGATTTGGCTCTAAAACAGGGACTGTCACTCCTAAAGAGGGACACTTGGGAGGCATGATGCAGACATCTGCGGATAGCGAGAGCCTTCCACAGTCACCTGCACGATACTTGCTGCCCTGTCCCAGAGGCAGCAGGAGCAGCTGTGGCCACAATGGTTTGTGCCGGTGTTAGTGAGAGCTATGTGGCAGTGAAAGGGTTAAAAATCTGAAAGTAGAATGAATGCATTGAATGTGAGACATTGCTGTGCAGCGTATGAGGTGAAAATGTGCAAAACTGAGGATTGCTCTCTCACAGTGATTAAGACACCAGCAAGGAAAAAGCGAGAATCATTCCGGGAATGAAGTTGTTAGGGAATCTTTACCTGGATCGCTGCCTGAAGAGATACCTTTCACACTCTTATTATCAGTCTGTCTATGAAATCTATGTCAATTACCAGTATACTGGGAGGCTGTAAAGTTCGCAAAGAAACACACACAACAGCGTATACAATACAAGCTCTCTCTTTATTCTTATCATACATAGCATTTATAGCCCTATACAGCCCCCTCCCCTACAGGGAGGGGCGAGGTGCACAGTTTCGTTTCAGCAGAAAACAGAAGTTATAAAAAAACAGAAAGACAAAACTTGTTCACAGGAAGGGGGGGAGGGGAGGGAGTGTAGATAACAGTTCCTTCAGTAACCCATCTCCTCCCCCGTGGGGGTTTGGATATTCTGCACATTCTATCATAACGGCCTTGAGGAACTAGAACAGACCAGTCTGGTGGTTTCCTCCCTAGTACATAGATTTCTGCAGAATCAGTCAAATGTAACTTTTAACCCTATAGGTGCCGAACATAATTCTTACACACATTATCCCTGTACCCTTCAGAAGTGACCAGACATGTCTTAGTCTTTGTGAGAGAGGAGGCCAGCGCTCTGCAGATAAGGATGCTGGGTGTTGTGGTTGCATTGAATGACAGAAACACTAAGTGGAAAAGCCATCCATCCAAGGTATTATCACAGATAATCAGTTTGTTATTATTATTATTTATTTATAATATGAGGATGGTAACAGATTCAGGAGCAGTGTGCCACTTATTGGAAAGTAGTGTCACTGGATGGAAGGTAGTATAATTGAATAGGAGGCATTACCGGGATTGAAGGAGCGGAGGGGGAGAGAGAGACGGGCAGCACGGTGCCACACTGACATCACGCGTCTTGCTTCCCACACACACATGTGTGAGACGGCTTTAGATGTGTGCATGTATCTCTCTTGGATGCAGTGTAGGAGCAAGTGTGTGGGGCTTATGTGTGTGTCTCTGTGGTGTAAGAGCGAGTGGCAGCCATTTTGTTTTTTTTCTCACTTGGATAGTGGTGGGAGGACTGGATTGTGGGGTCGGGCCAATTCCCTGCATGATTTTCACAGGGGTAGCAGGGTCCTTGGACCCATGCAACTCCTGTGAAAATTACACCCCCATTGAATCACCCAATGGGAGCAGTAACTCCTCCTTACTGCCGCCCCTGGATATGTTTTTTCTAGGCACAGAGTCTTCTTTTTTATACAGACAAAATAGATGTAGATGTCTATCTATCTATCTATCTATCTATCTATCTATCTATCTATCTATGTCATATTTATCTATCATCTATCTATCTATCTCTCTATTTATCTATCTCCCTATCTATCTATCTATCTATCTATCTATCTATCTATCTAATTTCTACACATCTGTCTATCTATCTATCTATCTATCTATCTATCTATCTATCTATCTCCCTATCTATCTATCTATCTATCTATCTATCTATCTATCTATCTCATATCTATCTATCTATCTATCTATCTATCTATCTATCTATCTATCTCTCTATCTATCTCATATCTATCTATCTATCTATCTATCTATCTATCTATCTATCTATCTATCTAATTTCTATCTATCTATCTATCTATCTATCTATCTATCTATCTATCTATCTATCAATCAATCTATCTATCTATCTATTAGCTAGTCTTTTAATGTTAGTTGAACTACTTCTTACTTTTGAATAGTTTTGACCACAGCACTGTAATTTGAAATAATTAACATTAATTAAGCCGAGGATGTCTGAGATGTCATTAAAATGTCCCTCTGAGGTGAATTGTGACATCCCATGTATTATGAAGAACTCCTAATTATTCCTCAGCACATTTCTAAGAGGAACATGAAAATGAGTGATCTATCCATTGAGATTTTAATTTAAAATGAAAGCAAATACAAGAAGACAAGTAATTGAAGGCTGCTTGGTATAATGACGACTATGCCTATGGAGAGTTTCCAGTCTAATTGACTTATGGAGTCATTTTGCTCAGGCTTGTGCCCTGGGTTAAGTTTTAGGCATACTCGTTAGGCTTTATGATTGACAGCTGATGGGAGTCTGCAAACTTTACAATTTCTGATATTGTAATCCATATGTGATCAGTATGTCATGCCCCTCTAGCTCCTACCTCCATGTGCCGGCCATCCGCTGCTGCTGGGGGCTTCCCAGATGCTCCACTGAGTAGGCCGAAGCTGCGGCCTCGAGTAGCAGCGTCTGCCAGCGGTTGCGGTCATGATCGCGGTCGCGATAGTGCGGTAGGCCTAAGCCATGGCCTAAAGTTGAAGGAGTCTCCAGGGAAGGTATCCACAAGGTGCCCAGATCAAACCATGGTGTTGTACACCTGTAGGGGGGAGGTGAAGCCTGCCTCTCTCATCAACTGTCCACCAATAGTGTGCCTCCAGGTAAACAGTGAGGCAGGTGCTGTGGTTGCACACCCCTCTGTTGGCCAATCCAGTGAGAGGTTTGTTCAGCAGAGGGGAGGGGTGAAAACCCATGACACTATAAAAACCCCTCAGGCTGTGTCCACTTTGCTTCAGTGTTCCAGAACTTTGGTTCCTGTGTGCTCTAAGCTTCCAGTGCTCAGTGCTTCTTTCCTTGCTGTGCTACAGACCCTCTACTGGATTTCCCACTGCCTGACCTTCTGCTTGCCTCCTGGACTTCCCTGCTTGCCTGTTTCCTGACCTTGGCTAGTTTTACTGATTCTGCCTGATTGCCGCCTGCCCTGATCTTCTGGACTGTTCCTGACTACGCTTTGCTTAACCCTTGCACTCCCGTGCTGTCACTCCTACCTAGGTGTTCTACCTGTATCCCTCCATGGATCACCTGGTAGGGGTGTCTGGCAAGAGATAGCATTCCCTGCTCCTACGCTCCAACCATAACAAGCCTGACACAGTAGTTCACAAGCTTATTGTTGATAAAATTCAAATTGTCATGCCACTTGTGTATCAAACATGGTCGAACGTAAATGGTTCCAACAGTTCAAACGTACCTTGTCCCTCCCTCTACATTACTGACGTCTGCTCCTTATTCTGCATTTTTGGGAGATAAGGCAGCCATTCCATCTTCTCCTGTAGAAGCACTGTGTCTGAGAATCCAAAATTAGTGGGCTTCTATGGAGAGGACAGAAATCCTCCATAATTAACGTAATCTGCAGGGATAAAGGATACAGAATGGGTGAGTTTTAAAAGAGCAGTAAACATTATTTAAAAAAAATAAAACATATTGTAAGCGTTTTCATGCTGCAGATAAATACATATTTCCAGAGATATTATCCAGATAAATACATATTTCCAGAGATATTACAACGGAAACATTTCAATTAGTTATTCTGTTGCATTCAGTGGGAGATCTCCATAGACTGTGATAGAACTGCGGGATTACTTCCTGTCTCTTTGAACTGTCAGGAAGTAATCCCACTGTCGCTTCCTGACAGTTTAAATGGTTTTAACATTTGAATGAAACAACTGCCAACAGAGAGACTAACTTTATTTTACTCAGAAGGAAAAACATGATCTAAAGGATTTCATTAAAAAAGCACTACTGCTTTAACCATTTAACCCTTTCAGTGCCAGAGGGGTGTGCAGCGCAAATCTCTGGCATTCACAGCGTCGTTAAGATATGAAAATGCCGTTTTCATAGCTGTGAGCAGTTTAAAAATGTCTCATATTGACCTTTTATTGCCAAGGTGGCCCATAACAGTAAAATAAGTTTGGTTCATTTTAAAAAGAAGTAAAGTAAGTGGTAATAGGCATTTGTGGATAATATATAATAACTAGGAAGACGGGGATATTAGCTTGGCTTTACTTTAGAGGAGCGCCTTCATTACTGGCACAATAAAAACATTTTATTTTGTGATATTTTCCCGTTATAGTACCATTTCAGCTCCATACACAAACTTTCAGGTTGACTGATAAAGATGTGCTCTCGGTTTATTTTATATATTCCCAAAGCATCTCTCAGGATGAGAGAGAATATTTACAGAGAGCGTCGCCTGGGAGTTCCCGTAGCTCTGCATGGACCAGCTCAGCTAGACAGAACAGGGGAAGATTGAGAGAGAGAGAAATGCAATCTAGTTGGGGGGGGGGGGGCATACAGAGCACCGAGGTCTGGACGAGTCATTAATTGAAGTGTCCTAGCTGATAACTAATGTTCCTTATCCCTGACAGAGAACAACTCATCTAGCAAAGGAACCGTGTAGAATTCAATACAAATCTGTGTGTGAATGTGCTGTGTGCATGTTGTGTGAATGTGTGGGTGCATGTGCGAGTGTATGTGTGAGAATGTGGTGTGTATGTGTGTGTGTGTTAGAATGTGGTGTGTATGTGTTGTGTGTGTTTGTATGTGTTTGTGTGTGTGTCTGTGTGTGTGAATGTGGTGTGTGTGTGAGAGAAAGTGGTGTGTGTGAATGTGGTTTGTGTGTGTGAGAGAATGTGGTGTGGCTGTGTGTGTGAGTGTGAGAATGGTGTGTGTGTGAGAAAAAGAGGTGTTTGTGTGTGTGTGTGTGTGTGTGTGTGTGTGTGTGAGAATGTGGTGTGTGTGTAAGAATGTTGTGTGTATGTGTTGTGTGTGTTTGTGTGTGAGAGAGAATGTGGTGTGGATGTATGTGTGTGAGAGAAAGTGGTGTGTGTGTGAGAATGTGGTGTGTATGTGTGAGAATGTGATTGTGTGTGTGTGTGTGTGTAAGAGGGTTTGGAGGGTTAACTAATAAAATTTTTAGAATGAGTCATCTCTGGTTAAATTCACTGGTGTGTGAAAAAGGTAGTTAATCTACTTTGCATTTTCTGGTCCTCTTCAAAGAGCCTAAAGTATAATTTAATGCCCACACTGATAAGAATATTCTGCTAGTAGAATCTGACCCCTTGAGTGCCACAGGGGTATCCATTGCATTGTGTTGGATGCCTCTGTCAATCAAGGGGTTAGGTGATAAAATTATGTGCTTCACTTTTAAAGTCATGTATGGTGAATTCAAGTGATAGTAATGTCTATTTAAAATTCGTTGCCCGAGTCTTCTGTACATTAAAAGGAACCTATTGCGCTATGTCTAAGTGCTTACTTCTATGTAGTTCAAACGTTATGAAGACCTGAAAATCCACCTCCCGCCCCTTCTCCCCACATCACAGCTGAATCTGCAGCCTGATCTTGACGGCTGCAGTGAGGGACAATCTTCAGTAAGCAAAGGGAAATCCTACCCTCCTTCATCAAGGGACACAGGATTCCCTTTATACTTGTTTAGTGAAGTTTGTCCCTCGCTGCCACCGACCTGATCTCAGATTCCATGGGAGGCGGCCAGAAAGGGGGCGGTGTATCTTCAGTGCTTCATAACTTCTGATCTACAAAGAAGTAAATGCATAGACATAGCACAACCTGTTCCTTTTAATATACAGAAGACTGGGGCGATTAATTTTAAACAGACATTACTATCACTTTAACCCTTCATTCTTATTAAGACTGAAAAAGAGACCTAGTTGTCTTGAAGCCTTGCATCCTAGAGTCAATAAAGGTATCATTTTCACTCTACTAATCTCCTTCATTTTGCTCTGGCTAATACGGCACCACACTTTACCCACAGTACAATGTATGTCAGCGGAAATCTCTGTTCATTCCCGGTCAGGCAGGTTCCCAGTTGATTTTCTTCTGAACGCCTTCCGGGAGAATGTTCTGACATTGCACAGATTCATTATTAATGACCCATTATCATCAGACTGGAGAGTCTCTGCTTCAAGTGATCTGAGCTGACAAGTGATGTGATAATTAGTGCAGGGAGCTAGCTGCCACCCACACTGCTGCACGCTGATCCACAGATAAACTGGACAATGCACGCTAAATTGACAGTGATCGACTGTAGTAGGGCTGGGAGGTACTGTCCCTCACAATGAATTCAATTATTCATTCTCCACTTCAGAGGGACTGAAGGGTGTGTAATGCATTTGGAAGCCATACATTGAAATCCCCTTTTCTCTAGATAAATGTGCTTCAGTGTTACAGTCGTATCAAGACATGAAATAGGATAAGGGTATAAGGAAATAACACCACCACACAATTTATTGGGTAAAAGCAGGCCATTAATTCATAAAACTATAAACTCCTTTAACAATGAACCAACATAGTTCCATTGTTACACCATAAAAAACATTTAACAAACATGTTAACAACACCTTTCCCCTTATTAAAGTGTTAGTAATGTCTGAAAAAAAACTTTTTTGAATTTAGAAGAGCTTAAAAAGCTGGTCTAAATGCAAAAAAACGTATCTCTCAAATCGCTATGGTTTAAGAGATACGGGCGTTTAAAGTTTGATTTCTCCTACTGACAGCTGTAAAGTTGTCAGCAGGGGATCCGTGTCGGTCGACACGCTGGCGCTTTAGAAGTGCCGGGATCTCGTTACTTACATGGAATCCCTTCATTGGAATGGTCTAAAACGTGTGCCTGAACACCAGGCACACATTTTAGACCATTCCAATGAAGGGATTCCGTGTAAGTAACGAGATCCCGGCACTTCTCAAGCGCCAGCGTGTGGACTGACACGGATCTCCTACTGACAGCTTTACAGCTGTCAGTAGGAGAAATCAAACTTTAAACGCCTGTATCTCTTAAACCATAGCGGTTTGAGAGATACGGTTTTTTGCATTTAGATCAGCTTTTTAAGCTCTTCTAAATGCAAACAAGTTTTTTTAAGACATTACTAACACTTTAACCACTTCCCATTTTCATTCTCATCCTCCTCCGCATGGCCAAATAGAAACAGGCTCAAGCTACACCAAAACCATTATCCACCTTCCCAAACATACATATTAACCAGTTACCGCAGTTGCGCCAGACCCAGTCAGCTGCAGGTGGGTAACATAACCACCCATGGCTTACGACCGGGGCAAACCTCCCTAGGGTTCCATCCCTAAGGATCCACCATGAATTGTCTTGTTCACACTCATCATACCCCCACAAGGTAAGGACACCGCAGCTGCTCCCACCACAACACAAAGAAAAATTACTACCCATAACAGGGCCGGGTGGGCAGGGCTCACCTACTCCTGCCTACCAGAGCAATAACTGCCTTCCGCTTCCTTGTCCCTATATGCCCTTGTCAAAGATCACCCCTTACCACTTCACTTCCCAACCCTCCCCTTTTGCATGTTCCCCCTCCTGTAATCATTCTAGGGGACTTCTAAACAGTTGTGACTTATCATTGTACCCTGTAACATTCACTTTACACCATACGGTCATAAAAAGCAGTGTAATTCTGGGGCAAACCAACTGTGCCATCAGATAAAAAACATTATTGATTAATGGGGCATTTAACTGTTGAATTCTAGAGAGGTTACCAATGCATTGGTTTGCAATATATTGGAGACGTTTCTAGTATTCAAGAGGGCTAAAAGAATCATTCAAATCAATGGAAAGGTGGGGGGTTTCCATCTGTATCCCAGGGTGCATTTGGTATACTCCAGAATATCAGTTCTTCTCAAATCAAACTCACCCTTTTTTTCTAATGTCTGACAAAAACAGCAGCTCCTATTAATCTTCATAGTATTTGGGCCACGGAGAGTGTTATTTCAATACTGTCAGAGTTGTAATTCCAGAGTAATTGAATGATAAAGTGTCCCCCTCCCGCCCCTTTTACCTAGTGTAAGCTCCTCCCCTCAGATATGGAATCTGGTCTCTTGACCGGACAGATCACAGCAAGGGACAATCTTCTTACTGTGATCATAAGGAAAACCCTGCCCCCACTGACAGGTTTATCAGGTTTTTCCTTATTATCACTGAAGATTGTCCCTCTCTGTGATCCATCCGGACAGTCTTCCTGCTCTAAGGTGAGCAGTGTTACATCAGTAAAAGGGGCAGGAGGGGGATACTTTATCATTCGATTTCTCTTAAAGGGATAGTAATGTTTCATAATAAAAGCAGCTCTAATTAATCATCATAGTATTTGGACTTTGGAGAGTGTTATTTCAATTCTGTCAGAGTTGTAGTACAAGAGTAATTCAATGACAAAGTATCCCCCTCCCGTCCCTTTTACTGATGTAACACTGCTCAGCCAGATCAGAAGGGAGGTGCCCAGGTAGACTGCAGAGAGGGACAATCTTCAATTAAGATAAGGGAAAAAACCTGAAAAACTTGTCAAGGGGGGCAGGGCTTTCATTGTTCTCATAGGAAGAAGATTGTCCCCTGCTGTTATCTGTCTGGTCTATGGACTGAATTCCACATCTGAGAAGAGATGGCTTACACTAGGTAAAAGGGGCGGGAGGGGAAACTTTGCTTGTGAATATCTCTCACACCATAAAGGTTTGAGAGATAAGACTTATATCGTTCTTCATGTTTTTTTAATGCCTACAAAATAAAATAAAGATAAAACAAAGTATTACTATCCCTTTAAAGTGAAACTCTGACTCTCCATGGCTCAAATACTATGAAGATATTTTGCAAAACATTACTATCCCTTTAATATGATTTTGGATACAATTGATTGGCACAGATTGTTTCTTTATTTTACAGAAAAAGCACACACACAACATATAGGTAGATTTTAATTATCTGTAGAATTATAAAAAAATAAACTTAAGCTGACCTGTCCACTTTAACTCTTTGAGTGCCAGAGCGGTATGATACCACTCTGGGACTCAAAGGGTTAATATGTATTTCCAGCATATCGAAAGTTAAAATAACTGACTATTCCTTTAAATGCTGAGTTGGAACCAGTGGATAGAGCAATTTGTGCTCTGTAATGATTGTCTAACAGCTTGTGGGTTTGTTATTATTGCGGTCGAGGTGTTACAGTGACTGGTTATTTTCTGTAAAGATCAGGGAGGCTGTAGCGATGTGTTTGATGGGATTCACGTCTCAGTGTGCTGTTCCATACTGTGAGTATTAGATAGGGTTCATAAACTCGTGAGGTGCCTGTTATCAGGATCAGTTTGCTTAGCGTTAATCTGTCAGTTTGTAAAACTCCATCTGCTGTTGGATTGCCTGGCAGATTTTTTTGTGCAGTCAGACAGATTTTGCTGTAGGACAATGGGACATTCTTTAAAGGGATAGTAATATTTAAAATGTAAAAAAAATATATGTTGTAGGATTTATCCCCCTGAGTAAAACAAGGGTACTCCTACTGGTGAGAGGTATTTTATTAAAAAATTATAACACCAAAAACTTGAATTTTTTAGGTGTAATATCACAGTGGCCTGAAAATTTACAGTGGCGCTGTTGCTACACCATCCTATGGACAGCTCTGGTCTGTAGACCATAAATCTCCATAGGATGGTGCAGCAACAGTGCCATTGTAAATTTTCAGGCCACTGTGATATTGCACCTAAAAAATTCAAGTTTGGGCTGTTATAATTTTTTAATAAAATATCTCTCAGCAGTGGGAGTACCCTTGTTTTACTCAGGGGGATAAACCCTACAACATATATATATTTTTTTTTTCATTTTAAGTATTACTATCCCTTTAAATCTCTTAGGATCAGATGGGTGCAATGCGTTTCACACGCCTCCGGCCCTCAAATGGTTAAATTAACATTAAAACCTGCTAATAATAATCCACTTACCTTTTTCTGGACAGAATATCCTAATGCCCCTTATGAATTCATTCAGTGTGGAATGATTTTCCCAAAATAAATATTTATATTTATTTTATTCTTGAGCTATATTTGATGTCAGCAATAGCAGACGTCAAATTAAAGGGATAGTAATACTTAAAGGGATAGTAATACTTTGTTTTATCTTTATTTTATTTTGTAGGCATGAAAAAAACATGAAGAATGATATGTCTTATCTCGCAAACCTTTATGATTTGAGAGATATTCACAAGCAAAGTTTCCCCTCCCGCCCCTTTTACCTAGTGTAAGCCATCTCTTCTCAGATGTGGAATCCAGTCCATAGACCAGACAGATAACAGAAGGGGACAATCTTCTTTGTATGAAAACAATGAAAGCCCTGCCCCCCTTGACAAGTTTTTCAGGTTTTTCCCTTATCTTAATTGAAGATTGTCCCTCTCTGCAGTCTACCTGGGCACCTCCCTTCTGATCTGGCTGAACAGGGGGGGGGAAACTTTGCTTGTGAATATCTCTCAAACCATAAAGGTTTGAGAGATAAGACTTATATCGTTCTTCATGTTTTTTTAATGCCTACAAAATAAAATAAAGATAAAACAATGTATTACTATCCCTTTAAGTATTACTAAACCCCACAGTAAAGTCCTATTGAAAATAAATGTGTTGCCCCAGTGTCATCTCTCAGACCTTTATGGTTTGAGAGATAATCGCTCCTAAAGTTGCCCTCTCCCTCCCCCTTCCCCGAAGTCAGCGTTGTAGGTGACTGAAGGGAAATCCGGTCATAGATCATCAGGCGGCTCTGCAGCAGAGCCGCGATCGTGTTAATAAAAAAAAAAATCTTTCACTAAAACGGTCTTCTACGTGTGCTTGCAAACCAAGTACAAACCAACACAAACCAATCACAATCCAAGCACACTGCAAACCAAGTACACATAGAAGACCATTTCAGTGAAAGTTTTCTTTTTTATTAACACGATCGCGGCTCAGCTGCAGAGCCGCCTGAAAGTTGTATGACTGGCTTCCCTGCTGTCAGCTAGAACGCTGACTATGGGGAAGGGGGAGGGGGCAACTTTAGGAGCGATCATCTCTCAAACCATAAAGGTTTGAGAGATGACACTGGGGGTAATACGTTTATTTTTAATAGGATGTTAACCCCTTAAGGACTACGTGACGTGGTATGACCGTCACGGTCCTTATACCCTTAAGGACCAGTGACGGTCATAGCACGTCACATACTTTTTACTTACAGCGCTCTACCGGGAGCGCTGTAAGTAAAAATGGGGCCTAAAATTGATCGATACAAGACCGGAGCGATCTCTCTTAGGCCTCCAAGCGGCGCGCCGGTACGCGTAACAGGTCACGTGTACCGGCGCGTCGGCAAAGATCAAAGCGGTCCTTAAGGGAAGGTAACTTCCCTGGACCGCTGGTACTTAAGGGGTTAATATAGGGATTATTAATACTTATGTATTACTATCCCTTTAAAGTCTTCACTGCCACTAGAAATGCAGGAATCCCTTCATTAACCCTACAGGGACCAGTGGGGTGTGAAACACATTGGGGGAGATTCACTAGGCGGTTATGAAGTGGAGATGATGACGTCTCCAGTGATATTACTTCTCCAGTTCCTGTGTTATTCTATGAAGCCAACGCACTTCAGATTTGGAGATCTTAGTGTATAGGTTGCATAGAATAACACAGGAACCGGAGAAGAGATATCGCTGGAGAAGATATCGCCACTTTATCACCTCTTTATCACCGCTTAGTGAATCTGCCCCCACCCTGTGTTTCAGTACACTGCACAGCCTTTTGGTCTTTAAAGGGTTACTGTAGTTGGAGTATCAGTAATCTGGACTTTCTCTTTGAAGTCGCATAGCGCAGTCCTTCTGTGACGGTTGAATCGCTGTGAGCGGCTGTTCTATTGCTTTTATGTTCTGTCATGCCTGCAGAGATGGACCAAAGTGTGTTACTAATCATGTCACAGAGGCTTTCACATTTAATCACTGCTCCCAGGAGCTTGCAATCTAAACAGCGTTCCCAATTCCCAGTGACGCTGCTGTATTAAAAAAAAAAACAAGGAAAGGTGCAGTAAGGTGTGATAGGAGATGACTTATGCAGTGTGATAATCTACTGCATTAACCCTTGGAGTGCCAGTGAGTTATGCAACCTTAAAGGGATAGTAATACTTAAAATGTAAAAAAACATATATATTGTAGGGTTTATCCCCCTGAGTAAAACAAGAGTACTCCCACTGCTGAAAGGTGTTTCATTCAAAAGTTATTAATTTTCAAAGTTGAATTTTTTAGGTGCAATATCACAGTGGCCTGAAATTGTACAGTGGCGCTGTTGCTACACCATCCTATGGACATTTATGGTCCCGGGACCAGAGCTGTCCATAGGATCGTGTACCAACAGCGCCACTGTACAATTTCTGGCCACTGGGATATTGCACCTATAAAATTCAACTTTGAAAATTAATAACTTCTGAATGAAACACCTTTCAGCAGTGGGAGTACTCTTGTTTTATTCAGGGGGATAAACCCTACAACATATTTTTTTTTTGCACTTTAAGTATTACTATCCCTTTAAAGTGGAACTTTCGTCCCAACGCAAGTTTTAGTTTTACATAGACTAAAATCTGTTTATTAAAATAATATTAACACCTTAAAGAGGAACTTTCACTTTGTGCAAAGTTGCCATGCAATAATTAAAGGAGCAGTAAACTTTTTTTTATGAAAAAATATAAATTGTAGGGATTTTCCTATTGTGTAAAATGAGGGTACTCCCACTGCTGAGAGATGCGTATTTCCAGAGTTATTACAGTTTAAACCCATTTTTTTTTACATTAGCAGTGCCCTCTAGTGGTCAAATTCTAATTAGATTTTCTGTTAGAGTCTAAAGAAGAGGAAAGTCAGAAAAGTCAGAGACATACAGTTCTCCATAGAATGTGATAGAAACTGCCTGTCACTTCCTGTCAGATCTATCAGGAAGTAAACACAGTAAATTCACTTCCTGTCAGTTAGAACTATCAGGAAGTAAGTGCAGTAAATTCACTTCCTGTCAGAACAATCAGGAAGTAAACACAGTAAATTCACTTCCTGTCAGAACTATCAGGAAGTAAACGCAGTAAAGTCACTTTCTGTCAGTTAGAACTATCAGAAGGTAAACACATTAAATTCACTTCCTGGTTATTTGAACTGCTATAAATTTTGAATAAAACATCTGACAGTTATGGGAGTGACCTTGTTTTATTCAACAGGAAATGCTCTATAAAATATGTGTTCTCATAAAAATAAGTTTACTGCTCCTTTAAGCAGATGGCTAGCTGCATAATACTTCTTTTATCTTTCAAAAATGGCAGATTGTAAAGTAATCCTTAATCTTCGTAGACTGATGGCCAGGATAGCGCAGTCTACGCGCCTGCGCCACCAATTCCTCCTGGATACCTGGCACTACACTGCAATGGCTCTTACAGGAGACCGGGACTGACAGCACAGATGCGCAGACATCACTAAGACAAGATGTCTGCGCTGATGCCTGGCTTCTGGTCTCCGAAGATTAAGTTTTTCTTTACAATGTGCCACTTCTGAGAGGTAATAGACGTATTATGAAGCTAGTCGCCGTATGCTTAATTATTGCATGGCAACTTTCTACAAAATTAAAGTTCCGCTTTAAAGGGATAGTAATACTTCATTTTAACTGTATTTTATTTTGTAGGCATTAAAAAAACACGAAGAATGATATAAGTCTTATCTCTCAAACCTTTATGGTTTGAGAGATATTCACAAGCAAAGTTTCCCCCTCCCGCCCCTTTTACTGATGTCACACTGTTCAGCCAGAGCAGAAGGGAGGTGCCCAGGTAGACTGCAGAGAGGGACAATCTTCAATTAAGATAAGGGAAAAACCTGAAAATCTTGTCAAGGGGGGCAGAGCTTTCATTGTTCTCGTAGGAAGAAGATTGTCCCCTTCTGTTATCTGTCTGGTCTATAGACTGCATTCCACATCTGAGAAGAGATGGCTTACACTAGGTAAAAGGGGCGGGAGGGGAAACTTTGCTTGTGAATATCTCTTAAACTATAAAGGTTTGAGATATAAGACATATCATTCTTCATGTTTTTTTAATGCCTACAAAATAAAATAAAGTTAAAACGAAGTATTACTATCCCTTTAAGGGCCGCAGAGTGCAACCGTGCTGCAATCATAAACTTCCATGATGGGCTTTAAGGGATTATACTATAGATTTTGGTGGCACTTTATATTAATTTGTGCTGTTCTGTACCTGATAATGGCCTAGCACAAAGACTAATTAACATACAGTTCCAGACTGTTCCAGACTGTTCCACCAGTCAATAAAGGTTCATTTCTAAAAAACGATTTATATTGCAATCTAATAGCTAACACAATGTACAGTATAGCCAGTCTCTGTGGGACAGGTCCACTATATGAGCTCTGAGTTCATTAGCTCAAAACAGTAACATAATTATTGGAGATCATTGGAGAAGTCATCGCCCCTTTATCACACCTTAGAGTGAACCTCACTGGAGCAATTCTGGAGCAAACCAACTGCACCTTAGCAGAGAAATAAAGATTTCTCAAAGTCTCAACTCAATGCTATCATAGGGTTAAATGCCCCATTTAGATCTTTGTGACTTTATATTTTTCCCTGGCTGTGGTGCCCCAGATTAATTCCTTTCTCTGGTCTTATGACGGCAACATTTAAATCTAAGTTATCCAATTAAAATTTTATTTTCAATCATAATTTTTTTTAATCTATATATTTAAGCTAATTTCCAGAAATACTGTAGAACTGTACACTGTACTCTAGGTGAGATCTTACCAGTGATCTATATAGTGACATTAGTACCTCTCTGTACCCTGGAGATATGGTGTGTAGAACTGTACACTGTACTCTAGGTGATATCTTACCAGTGATCTATATAGTGACATTAGTACCTCTCTGTACCCTGGAGGTATGGTGTGTAGAACTGTACACTGTACTCTAGGTGAGGTCTTACCAGTGATCTATATAGTGACATTAATACCTCTCTGTACCCTGGAGATATGGTCTGTAGAACTGTACACTGTACTCTAGGTGATATCTTACCAGTGATCTCTATAGTGACATTAGTACCTCTCTGTGCCCTGGAGATATGGTGTGTAGAACTGTACACTTTACTCTAAATGATATCTTACCAGTGATCTATATAATAGCATTAGTACCTCTCTGTACCCTGGAGATATGGTCTGTAGAACTGTACACTGTACTCTAGGTGAGATCTTACCAGTGATCTATATAGTGACATTAGTACCACTCTGTACCCTGGAGATATGGTCTGTAGCATTGTACACTGTACTCAAGGTGAGATCTTACCAGTGATCTGTATAGTGACATTAGTCCATCTCTGTACCGGGGAGATATGGTGTGTAGAACTGTACACTTTACTCTAGGTGAGGTCTTACCAGAGATCTATATAGTGACATTAGTGCCTCTTTGTATCCTGGAGATATGGTGTGTAGATCTGTACACTGTACTCTAGATGATATCTTACCAGTGATCTATATAGTGACATTAGTACCTCTCTGTACCCTGGAGATATAGTGTGTAGAACTGTACACTGTACTCTAGGTGAGATCTTACCAGTGATCTATATAGTGACATTAGTACCTCTCTGTACCCTGGAGATATGGTGTGTAGATCTGTACACTGTACTCTAGGTGAGATCTTACCAGTGATCTATATAGTGACATTAGTACCTCTCTGTACCCTGGAGATATGGTCTGTAGAACTGTACACTGTACTCTAGGTGAGGTCTTACCAGTGATCTATATAGTGACATTAGCACCTCTCTGTACCCTGGAGATATGATCTGTAGAACTGTACACTGTACTCTAGGTGAGGTCTTACCAGTGATCTATATAGTGACATTAGTACATCTCTGTGACCTGGAGATATGGTCTGTAGAATTGTACACTGTACTCTAGGTGAGATCTTACCAGTGATCTATATAGTGACATTAGTACCTCTCTGTACCCTGGAGATATGGTCTATAGAACTGTACATTGTACTCTAGGTGATATCTTACCAGTGATCTATATAGTGACATTAGTACCTCTCTGTACCCTGGAGATATGGTCTGTAGAACTGTACACTGTACTCTAGGTGAGGTCTTACCAGTGATCTATATAGTGACATTAGCACCTCTCTGTACCCTGGAGATATGATCTGTAGAACTGTACACTGTACTCTAGGTGAGGTCTTACCAGTGATCTATATAGTGACATTAGTACATCTCTGTGACCTGGAGATATGGTCTGTAGAATTGTACACTGTACTCTAGGTGAGATCTTACCAGTGATCTATATAGTGACATTAGTACCTCTCTGTACCCTGGAGATATGGTCTATAGAACTGTACACTGTACTCTAGGTGATATCTTACCAGTGATCTATATAGTGATATTAGTACCTCTCTGTACCCCTAGATATGGTATGTAGAACTGTACACTGTACTCTAGGATATATCTTACCAGTGATCTATATAGTGACAATATTACCTCTCTGTACCCTGGAGATATGGTGTGTAGAACTGTACACTGTACTCTAGGTGATACCTTACCAGTGATCTATATAGTGATAGTAGTACCTCTCTGTACCCTGGAGATATGGTCTGTAGAACTGTACACTGTACTCTAGGTGAGATCTTACCAGGGATCTATATAGTGACATTAGTACCTCTCTGTACCCAAGAGATATGGTGTGTAGAACTGTACACTGTACTCTAGGTGAGATCTTACCAGTGATCTATATAGTGATAGTAGTACCTCTCTGTACCCTGGAGATATGGTCTGTAGAACTGTACACTGTACTCTAGGTGATATCTTACCAGTGATCTATATAGTGACATTAGTACCTCTCTGTACCCTGGAGATATGGTCTGTAGAACTGTACATTGTACTCTAGGTGAGATCTTACCCTTGATCTATATAGTGATAGTAGTACCTCTCTGTACCCAGGAGATATGGTGTGTAGAACTGTACACTGTACTCTAGGTGATATCTTACCAGTGATCTATATAGTGATAGTAGTACCTCTCTGTACCCTGGAGATATGGTCTGTAGAACTGTACACTGTACTCTAGGTGATATCTTACCAGTGATCTATATAGTGGCATTAGTACCTCTCTGTATCCTGGAGATATGGTGTGTAGAACTGTACACTGTACTCTAGGTGAGATATTACCAGTGATCTATATAGTGGCATTAGTACCTCTCTGTACCCTGGAGATATGGTCTGTAGAACTGTACACTGTACTCTAGGTGATATCTTACCAGTGATCTATATAGTGACATTAGTACCTCTCTGTGCCCTGGAGATATGGTGTGTAGAACTGTACACTGTACTCTAGGTGAGATCTTACCAGTGATCTATATAGTGACATTAGTACATCTCTGTACCCTGGAGATATTGTCTGTAGAACTGTACACTGTACTCTAGGTGAGATCTTACCAGTGATCTATATAGTGACATTAGTACCTCTCTGTACCCTGGAGATATGGTCTGTAGAACTGTACACTGTACTCTAGGTGAGATCTTACCAGTGATCTATATAGTGACATCAGTACCTCTCTGTACCCTGGAGATATGGTGTGTAGAACTGTACACTGTACTCTAGGTGAGATCTGACCAGTGATCTATATAGTGACATCAGTACCTCTCTGTACCCTGGAGATATGGTGTGTAGAACTGTACACTGTACTCTAGGTGAGATCTTACCAGTGATCTATATAGTGACATTAGTACATCTCTGTACCCTGGAGATATGGTGTGTAGAACTGTACACTGTACTCTAGGTGAGATCTTACCAGTGATCTATATAGTGACATTAGTACCTCTCTGTACCCTGGAGATATGGTGTGTAGAACTGTACACTGTACTCTAGGTGATATCATACCAGTAATCTATATAGTGACAATAGTACCTCTCTGTACCCTGGAGATATGGTCTGTAGAACAGTACACTGTACTCTAGGTGAGATCTTACCAGTGATCTATATAGTGACATTAGTACCTCTCTGTACCCTGGAGATATGGTCTGTAGAACTGTACACTGTACTCTAGGTGAGATCTTACCAGTGATCTATGTAGTGACATTAGTACCTCTCTGTACCCTGGAGATATGGTGTGTAGAACTGTACATTGTACTCTAGGTGAGATCTTACCAGTGATCTATATAGTGACATTAGTACCTCTCTGTACCCTGGAGATATGGTCTGTAGATCTGTACACTGTACTCTAGGTGATATCTTACCAGTGATCTACATAGTGACATTAGTACCTCTCTGTACCCTGGAGATATGGTGTGTAGAACTGTACACTGTACTCTAGGTGAGATCTTACCAGTGATCTATATAGTGATATTAGTACCTCTCTGTACCCTGGATATATGGTCTGTAGTACTGTACACTGTACTCTAGGTGGTATCTTACCAGTGATCTATATAGTGACATTAGTACCTCTCTGTACCCTGGAGATATGGTCTGTAGAACTGTACACTGTACTCTAGGTGAGGTTTGACTGGTGATACCTTTTAATGACCTAACGTCATAGTTCTTTGTAATATTCCCAGCTACCTCTGATTTCCAAAATTGTTTTAATGGGGAAGTGGCATCTTTTAATAATATCCCACCACTTATCTTAGCATGCCCAGTAAATCCTGCTGGCCCATCTGAATTTTCTTCTAGCTTGATTCATGTGATATCATTGATAATAGGTCCAGGATGCCACGTTCATGGAGGCAGACCTGACAGTTGCTGGGTGGACCATAGTACATAAGCTCTGCCCACTGCACATGATCATCTTAACCCCTTAATGACCAGAGGGTGTACAATGCATGCAATGCTCAGGCACTGGTCTCTAAAGAGTTAAGCAGTCTTTTGCACTCCTTGTTCCTGTTTGTAACTGTCATGTCCGCCCCTATGGACCTGACATTCAGAACTGTATAAAGCACAAAACACAAGGGCAAAATTCATAAGGGCCATTATGAATTTATAGCCATAGTAAGGTAAGTGCTGGGTTAATATTGTAAGTGTTACTTCCCCTTTAAGTTGGTCCAGAAAATCCTAGTGGCCTGTATGAATTTTGCAGTTTGGGGTCCAAGAGTCCAACCTGCCAGACATGACAAGAGGCCTGTGTTGGAGACATCTCCAGCATTCAAGGAGTTAAATACCCCATTTGAATCGTCGAACCAATTATGTTGAAGGTATCTAAAGGGTTAAAACAAGAGAACCAATCAGGTTGGATAGCGTCACATCCTATACAATAATTTGCTAAATTGTGTGTAACACCGCAGTCATGCGCAGTAGACACTGCTGCGTGTGCTGCAGTCATGCGCAGTAGAGACTGCCCGCGCCGCGACTGATACAGAGCTGGGCGCTCTGAAGGAGCTGGGCGCGTGACTGGCCCACGACCGGGTGGCATTGGTACTGTGGCCTTTGTAACGGGCTGTTCAACTGGTAAATAGATAATTGACAATATTAAATAATTTTGAGAACTTTACACTGTATTAGGTATTGACACACAACTTCACAGTAAAGATTTGATTAAAATAATCAATCCCGCATATTTGTGCAAAAATATATATAATTTATTAAATACAATATACTATATATAAAGTGTAAACAACAATGATATAAATGAGTGATCCGCAATTACAATAGATATATAGTAACTCTAACCACAATTATCACCATTAGGATTACCAATTAAAGGGTTAACCACACATAGGTATATTCAGAGGTATTGGATAACAATAATTGCACTCAGCAGCACAGAAAAGGATAATTGATCCTTACAATTAATAAAATACAGTTGGCAGCAGTGTATATGAATACATCTGCCCCAGAAACTGTATAAACTATGTTAATTGAGGTTTAAGGTATATTGTCATGTGGGTAAGCTTTAATATGAAGCCTGGTCCTCTGACAATTTTCCTTGTACCATATGCAATAGTAAAATTTTAGAGAAACTAACAAGAATAAAATCCCTGATAGAGATCACTATAATGTCATAATGTACTGATTTCAAATATTGTATACCTTCTGAATAAAACATATAAATTGAATGTAATATAGTCAATAATACATAATACCAAGAATAGACTTAGAATCAAATCCAATAATATATGTCTAGACAGTATACCAAACTTCATGCAACATATATCATAGACATGACTATAGCAATTCTATGTAAAACCTATAGGGTACTTCAAGGGTTAATCCATTAAGATAGGATGCCACACCCAAGATGGCAGCTTCTTTTGTCTACTGAGAGTTTAAATACTCCTCACTGTACATAAGTTTAGACCCAAAACATAGACAAAGAAATTCAAGAAACACCTCAAAGTAAATAGACAAATAGCAGTTAAAGGGTTAAAAATGAATTCAAAGAATTCCCCAGATGAAATATGAAACACAATATATTATTCTAGAAATACCAAGAATTATATTAACTAATTTATAATTTTTTTTTAAAACAAAAGTTTATTGATTAAATAGAAGAAAATGTAAGAATAGTACAGATACATTAAAAAATATAGTTAAACAAGTTCAATAGGTAAATATGTGAAATTTTACATATAACATGTGAAAGAATATAAGAGTAAATAGTAAATAAGGATGAATAGTAAATAATTAAATACCTTCAGTAAGTAAATACAATTGAATAGATTCAATAAGTAGATATGTGAAACTTAACATGTAACATGTAGAAGAATAACATATAACATGTAGAAGAATATAAGGATGAATAGTAAATAAGGCTGTGAGCAGAGATCTAAGTAAATTAGTCAGGGGATGCAGTGGGGGATGAAAGGGGGTGGAAAAAAAAAAAAAAAAAAAAAAAAAAAAAAGGGGGGGGGGAGTCAAACTCTGAGCAAAAACTTGGAGCTAGAGCAGAAATTGCTATTTAACCAAGGACCCCAAACAGAGAGAAAGGCACCATAGTTGTCTAATTCAATAGAGCTGAGATATTCATTTGTACAAATGAAGTTAATTTTATCTAAGATATTGGTCCAGGTGATATCAGGGCTTTTCCATTGAAGGGCTATACTGGATCTAGTTGCCGAGCAGATTTTGGTTATAAGCTTATCCTGTGAGTTATTAGTTGAATCAACTTTTAATCCAAGAAGGGCTTCACCAGTAGTAAGTTGTATGTTTTTGGAAAGTAAACAGGATAGAAGGTGATTAACTTTGGACCATATTCGGGCTGCTTTGGGACAGGACCACCACATATGAATATAGGAACCAGGAGATTGGCATCCCCGAAAGCACAAGTCAGAGGCATTTTCATACATTAATGCGATCCTTGATGGAACTAAATAGTAAAGGTGGAAAATTTTAAAGGCTTGTTCGATTAAATTAAGATTGAGGTTATTCTTGTGTAGGCGTTTAACTATCAAGGACCATTCTTCAACTGACCAAGACTGTTCTAGAGCAGATTCCCAGAAGAGTTGACAATTTAATTTAGTTTTATCAAAAAGCAGAATTTTATAAATCTGGGAGACTGATCTCTGAAATGGATTCCATGAGATGAAAAAGGACTCAAATGTGGAGAGTTGAAATTTTATATAGTTACCTAAAAAAAGGTGAAGGTTTGTTTTGATGATTTTGTATGAATCTTCCTCTTCAGGAGAGCCGTTTATGATATCTTTTAGTATGTGCCAATCCAGGAAACCATTCCTGAATACAATACTTCTCAGATTTTCAAAGTTATTATTAAATAATTTGTCAGCAAAGGTTTGTTCGGTTAAGTTCCATTGAAAGAAAGGGGAGGTAATGGGCATCAGTTTAGATCTAAAATCCATGAGCTTAAATTTGTGTCTAATCCTGTCCCACAACCAGAGATTGTTACTCGTGGTGTTGAGAGGGAGGGCTGGAAGAGGAGCCCTCTGGTGTGGGAGAGACCAAAGCCACTCCAGGAGAGGTTTCCTGGGACAAAAATCGGACTCTAAGGTAATCCAACCTGGTCTCAACCAGGGAAGTTCATAATTGGCCGATAGGGCAACAAGTTGGGCAAGTCGACAGGACAAATAATAGTTATATAAGTTGGGAAAAAGAAGCCCGCCATGTTGTTTTTCTCTGAAGAGGGTCTCTCTTCTGATGCGTGGATGTTTATATAACCAGGCAAAGTTGAATAGTTCATTTTGAAAGCCGATAAGGTCTGATTTATTTATTTTAATTGGGAGAGATCTGAATAGGTAGAGGATTTTTGGAAGGATATTCATTTTTAAAGCATTAACTCGGCCAAAAAAGGATAGAGGAAGACAAGCCCAATTTGACAGCATCTCAGACAAACTCTTCAAAAGGGGTCTGAAATTATAAGTGAAGGTTTTGTTTAATAGTCTAGGTATTTTGACACCTAAGTAGTGTATAAAATCCTCTCTCCATTTGAATTGAAATGATTGAGAAATAGAGGACTTTATGTCATTATCTAAATGTAAAGGCAATATTTCAGATTTACTTTGGTTGATAGATAAGCCAGAGATTTCTTCAAATTTCAGTAAGAGTGAACAGAGATTATTGATTGAGGGAAGAGGATCAGAAATAAACATGAGGATATCATCGGCGTATAGGTTTATTTTACAATTTTGACCCATATCAATGCCTTTGATAGAGGAATCCATTCTGACAGCGGCGGCAAGAGGTTCCATGCAAAGGGCGAAGAGTAGCGGAGATAGGGGACAGCCTTGTTTGGTTCCTCTCTCTATTTGAATTTCTTTACTTTCTAGGCCCATAATTCTCAGAATAGCTGTAGAATTAAGTTGTATGGCAGTTAAGTACTGTGAGATAAAACCATCTAGGCCAAACAAATGTATAATTTTCTCCAAATAGGACCAGTTGACTGAGTCAAATGCCTTAGAGATGTCCAGGGACAAAAGCAAAGTATTCCTTAGTTTGAAACGGTTGCAGATATCAATTACGTCAAAAGTAGTGTTGAGCGAGCGTGCTCGGCCGATGCTCGGATCGGCTCGAGCATCGCTCTGCTCGGCACATGGCGGTACTCGTACGAGTACCGCCATGTGCTCGCCCGACATGTTCGGGTGAAGGGGATCTGTGCCGGAAGAGGCACAGATCCGAAGACGCTCCGCTGGACCACCAGGGACTGGAGGTACGGGGGCATTGCGGAGATGAAGGGGGCATTGCGGAGATGAAGGGGGACATTGTGGAAGAGGGGCATAGACTCTATGCCCCTCTTCCACAATGTCCCCCTTCATCTCCGCTATGCCCCTCTTCCACAATGTCCCCCTTCATCTCCGCTATGCCCCTCTTCCACAATGTCCCCCTTCATCTCCTATGCCATAGAGGAGATGAAGGGGGACATTGTGGAAGAGGGGCATAGCGGAGATGAAGGGGGACATTGTGGAAGAGGGGCATAGAGTCTATGCCCCTCTTCCACAATGTCCCCCTTCATCTCCGCTATGCCCCTCTTCCACAATGTCCCCCTTCATCTCCTCTATGGCATAGGAGATGAAGGGGGACATTGTGGAAGAGGGGCATAGCGGAGATGAAGGGGGACATTGACCAGGCACCCTCCGCTCATCAGAGCAGGGGGTGCCTGGTTTAATGCTCGAGTGCTCCCATGCTTTTCAATGGGGCTCGGGTGCTCGGCCGAGCACTCGAGCCTCAGGGGGTGCTCGGTCAGAGCACCCGAGCACCCGAGCATCGGGGTGCTCGCTCATCCCTAGTCAAAAGCCTTTAAATTTTTCCACCCACACAACACAATATATTATTCTAGAAATACCAAGAATTATATTAACTAATTTATAAACCAAACTATTTAACTATATTACATTTATCTGCTAAAATATAACAATTGACCAATAATAAATAAATTCTGCTTAATTTCAGAGTTTCTATAGCTAATATAGCTTATTATAATTGATCGCAAATGGTTGGCCAGTCCAATTAAGATAAATTATAAGAAAATTAGGTTTCTTCAAATATAGAAGAAATATATATTTGAGTCTGCAGAATTTAAATAAGGAAAGATATATAGTTACCAGTCCAAGTGTTTCTTAGGATCTCCCTATCAGTCAGCCAGGAACCACAGGAAAGGAAAAACCAGCCAAGACCCAAGAGGAAAAAAACCTTTTTCTCTCTGAACTTGCATATTTATAATATGAAATTCCTCTTATCAAAATCTGCTCTGATTAGTTAAAGATCCATCTCATTATGCAGTCACATCATCAGTAGTACCTGATTGGAAACTCCTAATCCCTAATTTCCATATGACATCACTCAAAATATTATGGAAAAATTCCAAAGCCCTAGTAATAACACCATGTAATCTATAGATGGCGCCATTACTCTACATTAAAATTCACTCCAAAAATGATTCCTGGTCTGGGTCCTGACAAAAATTTGGAATGTGAACTATGACCCTACATCACATAAATATGTCACCTTACTAGACTTTCCCATAGGGGTGTATGTCTCTGTTTTAAACTTTTGAGATTTTCTCATAAGATACTAATACTGCTTGAGACTGTGGTTGTCTGCAATTCTATATCAATCACCATTTAAGTCTCCAAAATATTTCCCCCTTCCAATGAGGAAGAGAGGCTCATTGTCTCTGTTACATGAGGTAATTTAAACACATTTTAAAACACAGATTTTTAGAGAACTTGTTTTAAAAGAAAAGTAAACCATTTCCTCCTCATATTTGCAATGTCTCTGACCGAATCAATGGGAATTTGGGGAATGTGCATTGTCTGCTATGGTATCTTTGGTTTGCTGCAGAATTGGCCTGGTTTGCTTTAATGTATAAGCCTTTGTGTGTGTCTCATGTACATCCATTTGTCCTGCTAAATTATTTATTTTTACATATCTCTTCTCTTTGCATTTATTTTCCATCCAGTTATATAGTAACACAAGTGGAATGACTCATGGTGCAGTGATCTCCCATGTTACTCAGTCTGCACACCGATACTTATTGTACCCTAAAGTAGATCTAACCAAGAACTGCTGGGATTGGGAGATCAGGAGACTGCGGGACACAGTGCCTCAGTAGCTTACACAAATCACTCATCTCTTAAAGGGATAGTAATGTTTCAAAATCAAAGTATCTCCAATTAATCTTCATAGTATTTGGACCATGGAGAGTGTTATTTCAGTACTGTCAGAGTTGTAGTACAAGAGTAATTGAATGATAAAGTATCCCCCTCCCGCCCCTTTTACTGATGTAACACTGCTCACCTCAGATGTGGAATCTGGTCCACAGACCAGACAGATCACAGCAAGAGACAATCTTCTTACTGTGTGAACAATGAAAACACTGCCCCCTTGACAGGTTTTTCAATTATGCTAATTGAAGATTGTCTCTCTCTACAAGCCATTTGGACACCACCTTTCTGTTCTGAGGTGAGCAGTGTTACATCAGTAAAAGAGGAGGGAGGGGGATACTTTATCATTCAATTACTCTTGAACTACAACTCTGACAGAATTGAAATAACACTCTCCATGGCCCACATACTATGATGATTAATTAGAGCTACTTTCATATTTAAACATTACTATCCCTTTAACAACACACTGAGGGTCTGGTTTATTACGTGTTCCTCACTCATCCTAATAAGTGTTACTCCAACAGAGACATTGGGATAATGGCTAATATAGAAAAAAAAAAGTCAGTGCAAGAAGAGTTCCAAGTGTAAGAGAAAAAATATCAAATGTATTCAGTAAACATTAAAAAAAATAACTATTCTATATAACAGCCTGTCTCATGTGAACCTGTCCAGCTCATGTCCTGTACTCATTTTAATTGGCTCAGAAAGGTGAAAGCTGAACTGACTCTGTCAGGACTAGAACCTGTAATTGTGCGGCTGTACAGAGTTTATAGCTAGCGCATTAACCAACTGAGCCATCTCACCAGCTATTGTCTGTCTCTGTCTGTGTTCTCCTCATATGTCAATACTTTTTCTTTGTTCCTCTGTACTTGAATATCAATGTTTTTCTGGGTTTTAAAGGGATAGTATAGTCCCATAAAAAGAGACATGTCTGAGCTGGGTGATGACAAGGAAAGTCAGAGGTAAGGACAGGAAGTGATGCGCAAGGAAGTAAGAAAGGGTATATATAGCAGGAGAGTCAAGGGTCCATTTCCTTTACAGTTCTCAACTGGACAGTGTCCCTCCCTCCCTCCCTGTTTGCGACTGTTGGGTGTGGGGCTTTGGGGCCTGTGACTTGGTTATCTTTCTTTTCGTCACAGCTTGAGACACACTTTGGGCCCTTGCCAAGGTGGAGAAGGTCTTTAAGTTGTATATGGTTACATGAAGTTGTTAGGCCAGAGGCCTAGGGGCAATTGGCACCTGGACAGTGTCACGGGTTTAGACACCGGCCTCATTGAGCTGCATTGACCAGCTAATGGGGCACGGTATGGTGGAACACATTTGGGGTGAGCCAGAGGCTCAAAAAAGGGGTAGGCAAGTTGGGCCTACCAAAATTGAGAGATTGGCAAGGGCTTAAAGGTTGTGTTTGAAAAAGTTATCATGTAATTGGAAATAAAGCTGTGGCCTGAGTTAAACCCAAAAATGGTTGTGGTGTCTTTGCTTGAATCATTACCCCATGCGTAAGACATGTCCTAAATCGTAGCTGCAGTAAAAAAACATTCAATGTTCTTAATCTTCTCTCTCAGACCGTTATGGATTGAGAGAAATAAGAAAATAAAGACCTCCGTTTCCTCCCCTTTCTGCCTGACGAGCTGTAAAGCTGTCAGCGGCAGAATCCGGTCGTCCGACTGTACGCGGCTCTTCAGGAGCGCTGTCATCTAGATATCTAGGTGTAATTACTTCATTGTTATGGTCTATAACATGTGTCTGGCTTGCAAGCACACATTGTAGACCATTCCGATTAAGTAATTATACTTCGATATCTAGATGACAGCACCCCTGAAGAGCCGCCGTCTGGTCCCGGAATCTGGATTTCGTGACGTCGGCTGTACAGCGGACGCATGAGAAGGGGGAGGGAGCGGAGGTCTTTATTTTATTACATCTCTCAAACCATAACGGTTTGAAAGAAAGGAGTAAGCACATTGAATGTTTTTTTAGTGCAGCTACCATTTAGGACATACTTTTTATGGGACTATACTATCCCTTTAAATACTGATTCGTCAAGATAATGACTGCAAGAGAAATCAAAAGAAACCCTGCAAAACAAAGCACGCCATCTTATGAGTCACCTATATAAATCTCCAACGTCAAGATGGATAGTTCATTTGGAAAAAGTAATAAAAAAAATATTATTGATGCGTATAAAATCAAATTCCAAACCTACTGGGTAAGAATGGGTTAAAATATAGATATGTATATATAGATGGACCTGGAGTTCAGGGAATCGCCTGAAAAGAATATAGCAGACAATCACTATATTGTCATTATCATTTAACACTAGTTAGGTCAATTAGGTGAAACAATGTCCTATGTATTGGATATATTGATCAATCTCAACTTGCAGTCATTATCTATATTTACGGTCTCCTCTCCTTGTAATTAGGGGCATAGTGTGCATAGGGTTAATTTCTTTTTTGTTAAACTCCTTTGTCAAGTTAAAAGAAGATTTTGTATTTAAATTCATATTTATCTTCTTATTTAAAGGGATAGTAATGTTTCACAATAAAAGCAGCTTCGATTAATCATCATAGTATTTTGGCCACGGAGAGTGTTATTTCAATACTGTCAGAGTTGTAGTACAAGAGTAATTGAATGATAAAGTATCATTACCTTAGTGTAAGCTTCCTCCTCTGGAGTCTGATCCAGGGACCAGGCAGGTCACATCAAGGCACAATCTTCTTTCTATGGTCATAAGGAAAACTCTGCCCCCACTGACAGGTTTTTCCCTTATGATCACTGAAGATTGTCCCTCTCTGCGATCCATCCGGACAGTCTTGCTGCTCTGAGGTGAGCAGTGTTACATCAGAAAAAGTGGCGGGAGGGGGGTACTTTATCATTCAATTACTCTTGAACTACAACTCTGACAGTATTGAAATAACACTCTCCATGGCTCAAACACTATGATGATTAATCAGAGCTGTTTATTTTTTTGTGAAATATTAATATCCCTTTAAAAGAGTGGGATGACAAATATGGTGGGATGTCTATTCGTGGGTTCATTGACTAGTCAGGTTTCAGAGTGCTCAGACAACTTGAATGTTCATAAGAACACATTTCATGAGTTTTGTCCTACTCCGATCCCTGATGTGATTTGTGGAATAATAAATAGTCACATTAATGAGGCCAATACAAGATGTAAATTAAAATAAATACAGACAATAAGGAATAGATACAGTACATAATAATCCTACCAAGCATCTTCATTTATATTAAGGAACATACCAATAAAGAATATAAATGAAACCTAATTTAATGTGTGAATTGCAAGCAAGCATTTTTATGAAAAGCCCTGAAATTAATAATATGGTTCAGAAGGGACCAATTGTAAATGCCTATCGGACTAGCTAACCGTATTATTCTGAAAATTACCATACGTATAAGATAGCTTGATGATTACTTCAATAATGCTTCAGTTGAGCTTCGATAGTAACCTGTGTTGAACTTTCAAATTGTGGAGTCTTTCTAATACTCTTATAGTGCATTCTGAGTTGAATGTTTGAGCCAAAAAACGAATAAAAAAGAATATTCCAATACAAATTCATTGAGATGCATAAGGGTCCTTATGTTGGCTTCACGGTGTGTCACAATGGCTCTAGAGACAGAATGGTAGAGACCACAGCAAATAAGAAGGGATGTAATGTTTTATGAAAATTAAAAAAGTGAATTAGTAGGAAGAATTGTCAGCCAGTCCCAATGACAAGGTAGATTTAAAAAACAACACTATCCATCTGGAATGGCACAATTAGATACATTCTAAAAGATGTATTGATATAAGCAAGACTGGGGGCTACACTTCAGATCCCTAGTATCCTTCATATTAAGCAATTGTCTGAGAGATGAATATTGATGAACGGCAGGTATGCAAAGTGTGGGACCCTTACTGCATTAAACCTATAAGGGAATGAAGACAAAGCCATTTTTAGGGAAATAATTAAATTAGATGTGATTAAGAAGACTGAGATTGAGAAATAAAGGAAAGACAGGCTGATAAACCAAACATTACTGAGAAAATGTTGATAAATGTAAAATAATGTACTTGGGACATAAAAATCCAAAGGGATAATATACAATTAAGGATACTGTACTGTCAGAGACAACAGAGGAAAGGGATTTGGGAGTAATTGTCTCTAATGACTTAAATGTAGGCAGACAATGTAATAAAGCAGTGGGGAATGCAAGCAGGGTGCTGGGTTGTATAACTAGGGGCATTAGTAGCAGAAAAAGGGAAGTGATCATGTCACTCTACAGATCTCTAGTTAGACCTCACCTAGAGTTTTGTGTACAGTACTAGAGACCCCATCTCCAGAAGGATATAGATACTATAGAGTATTGTGTACAGTACAGGAGACCTCATCTCCAGAAGTATATAGATACTATAGAGTACTGTGTACAGTACCGGAGACCCCATCTCCAGAAGGATATAGATACACTAGAGTATTGTGTACGGTACAGGAGACCCCATCTCCAGAAGGATATAGATACTATAGAGTATTGTGTACAGTACCGGAGACCCCATCTCCAGAAGGATATAGATACTATAGAGTATTGTGTACAGTACAGGAGACCACATCTCCAGAAGGATATAGATACTCGAGTATTGTGTACAGTACTGGAGACCCCATCTCCAGAAGGATATAGATACTATAGAGTATTGTGTACAGTACCGGAGACCCCATCTCCAGAAGGATATAGATACTCTAGAGTATTGTGTACAGTACAGGAGACCCCATCTCCAGAAGGATATAGATACTATAGAGTATCGTGTACAGTACCGGAGACCCCATCTCCAGAAGGATATAGATACTATAGAGTATTGTGTACAGTATAGGAAACCCCATCTCCAGAAGGATAGAGATACTCTAGAGTGTTGTGTACAGTACCAGAGACCCCATCTCCAGAAGGATATAGATACTATAGAGTATTGTGTACAGTATAGGAAACCCCATCTCCAGAAGGATAGAGATACTCTAGAGTGTTGTGTACAGTACCAGAGACCCCATCTCCAGAAGGATATAGATACTATAGAGAGAATTCAGAGAAGGGCTACTAAAATGGTGACTGGTTTACAGGAAAAGAAATATCAGGATAGACTAAAGGATCTGAACATGTATAGCTTGGAGGATAGAAGAGAGAGAGGGGATATGATAGACACATTCAAATACATGAAGGGATTCAACAAAGTGCAGGAAGGAAGTACATTTCAAAGGAGTAAAACTGTTAGGACAAGAGGCCATAGTCTAAAGCTAGAGGGACACAGGTTTAGATGTAATGTAAGAAAGTTTTTCTTCACTGAGAGGGTAGTAGATAAGTGGAATAGCCTACCAGCAGAAGTGGTAGAGGTTAATACAGTGACAGAATGTAAGCACGCATGGGATAGGTATAAGGCTGTCCTTAACGTAAGAAAAGACCAAGGACCAAAAAAGGTTTGAGATTTTTACTATAGGAAAATGGGTGACTAGATGGGCCGAATGGTTCGTATCTGCCTTCAAATTCTATGTTTCTATTAAAAGGAGTATTACATCTGTGGACGTTGGTCCTTGCTCACAGTGCCTAGAGGGATCAGCTGCACCTCACCAACGAGGCCCAATAAAGCTGAAATATATGTCTGGGGTTAGCTGTTTCCTTTGTTCTGAGAGGAATTGTCTGGCAATTTAGGGCTGGACTGTCATTTGTGAAGGACCTCTATGATATGCTTCAGAAGATGTCCTCCCTGTGTATGGCATTCGAGATCACCCTGGGAGCAGGGCACAGTCCTAGTTAGATCTTTGCGTACCCTTGTAGGCTTATGAGCCCAGCTGAGCATCTCTAAACTTTCTTTTGTATGTTTTTATGTCTGTGGAAGAAAAAAACAATGAGGATTTTTCCTAGTGAGGACTGATGACATGTCTCGTATTTGGGTGGGACTGACAGCTGTCTCCAGGAAGAGGCAACTGATATAGTCCATTGTCTCAGACATGGATCTACACCATAAATCAAGTTCTTTGTTCAGTCCTTCTGGCACCAGAGTACAGATCTTATATATATCCAGAAGCTCTCCTATATGACTAGTTTATGAAATCTATTGCCATCCCTTATGGGTAGTGGAATATGTTTGATACCCATTACGGTGATGTCTGTAACAGAGTTCCAACTGGAGCATTTGATACAATATCTTTTTCTGTTTCCTTTCAAGATGTTCTTATAGTGTTACAAAAAACTCTCCTTAAAGGGATAGTAATGCTTAATTATTGCTAATACCTATATTAAAGTCCTATTAAAAATAAATGTATTGTCCCCAGTGTCATCTCTCAAACCTTTATGGTTTGAGAGATAATCGCTCCTAAAGTTGCCCTCTCCCTCTCCCTTCCCCGAAGTCAGCGTTGTAGCTGACTGAAGGGAAATCCAGTCTTACAATCATAAGGCGGCTCTGCAGCAGAGCCACGATTGCGTTAATAAAAAAAAAGATTTCACTGTCGTCCAATACAGGTCACTGGTACCATGGGATGTGTAGTCCCCTTTAATAGGCAGGAACAATTATGCAAATAATTTGCAAGGGGCGGAGCCTCCCCTCTTACTTAAGCCACCTTCTGGCCAGAGCCACCCATATTGATTTGTTCCTGGTGTGCTTGCACACCAGGCAGAGAACAGCTATGCTTCTTAGAGTTTTATTATTTTTTCTTCAAATATGGAATACCACCATTAGGAGGGTGACCATGGCTGTGAATGCCCTCACCCGAAGTGGCTAGTGCAGCTTCCAGGGATTTCTGTGGACCTATACCTGATGAGGGGACAGCTTGTGTTAAGCAGCTCCCCTGTTGGGGAAATTACCTCTGGTTCTTTCCCTCCCTATCATGGTCACCTGAAGACAGAAGTCTGCGAGAAAGGTGAGTCACCCATTGAGTGCTGAAGGTCCACTTGTCCCCACAGTGTCCCTTTGATGGGCTTGTATTTGGGAGTTTTAATACACTCCAGCACTCATAGGGTGTTTTTATTGCATTATCACTATTTATGCAATTTCTGTGTTATTCTCTGAGTTTTGGAGCATTGGGTATTCATTTATTTATGTTTCTCATGTATTTCATGCTTGTTTGGGCACTTTTTAATGTTTTACTAAACTTTATTAAAAATGGTGTTCCGCGCCTTTAAGCGCGGCTTTTTCCCGCTCAGTAGCAGAGCTCCTTTACTCTCTATGGGAATTCACAGTTTGGGACATATCTCTGAAACCGCTTGTCACAGCAACTTCAGAGTGGGCTCATTTTAATGCTAGGCTCCTGCTCTATCATCCGGTTGGTGTTTTATTACTGTAGGGGGTTCAGGGGGGCTTCGGGCACTGTTGGGGTACTTGCATAGGGAAAACTACATTTCCCATGAGCGCTTAGCTCGCGCTCGTTTCTGATTGGCTGTCGTGACGGCCGCCATTTTGTGGTACTTTTCCAAGGCGAGTACACTACGCAGGGACCGAGCCTTCTCTCTCCTCACCAGATTAACCCTTCGCTGGCCAGATAAGTCCGTTTTTAGACCTTTTCTGGGGTGAAACTTTAATCTTTAACACTTTTCTGGGTGATAGTGTTTGTTGTGGGGTATATTGACGCTGTGAGCATGTCTACTTCACTGGAGCTAGGGGCTAGACCCAAGACTAAGGAGGCTGGGGGGTCTTCTACCCCCATGGCGTTTTGCTCCTCTTGCCACATTGGGCTGGATTGCGATAATGTGGGGGATCTATGCCCTAATTGTACTGATAAAGATAGCAACCCTGGGCTTCCCAGCCACGCTATTGAGCCATCTTGGGTGAGGGAGTTTAAAGCTGCCACTAGGGATCTCAGATCCACGCTTCAACTCTTTCCCTCTCAGGTACAGGGGGCTCTCCAGGTCTGGCAGACCCCCTCTACTATCAGGACCTCCCTGCCTAAGCCACAGGGAGCTCCTGATATCACTGATTCTTCTGAAGAAGAACTTTTACAGGATTCTGATGCTGAGGAACGTACTGTTATTGAATCTAACAGGTCCATTGGGGACCCCTATGAGTGTGACCCTGAAGTTTCGGCTGAGGGTCTGATCAGAGCGGTTCTGAATACGCTCAACCTTCCTCTGACTCAGGAATCCACTCATGATCCTACTGATGTTTTTCAGAAAAAGCCATCTAAACCTGTTGTTTGTTTTCCAACTAACCCTACTCTTGCCCGTCTGGTTTCTGAGGCATGGAAGAATCCTGATAGATCTTCCTCTGTCTCCAAAAAGTTTGCCAAACTTTACCCTTTTCCCGAAGCGGAGCTGGCAAAATGGGTTCATCCTCCCAAGGTGGATGCTCCTGTGTCTAGACTATCCAAATCTACTGCTTTGGCTGTCTCAGATGCCTCTGCCTTGCAGGACTGGACGGATAAGAAATTAGAGCTCTCTCTTAAATCTATTTTTGCCTCTATTGGCACTGCCATGCGCCCCACCTTTGCTGTGGCATGGGTTAATAGGGCTATTGCAGCCTGGACTGAACGACTGACTGAAGCGGTTCGCCAGGATGCGCCTGTATCTGAACAGTTGCAGCTTCTTGCTAATATCTCTGAAGCTCAGAACTATGTTGCTGATGCTGCTTTTGATGCTGTGCGCATGATGGCGAGGGCCTCCACTTCTTCTGTGGTGGCTAGACGCGCTCTTTGGCTGAAAATTTGGTCTGCTGATACAGCCTCTAAGAAAGCCTTGCTTTCCTTGCCCTTTCAGGGGAATTTGCTCTTTGGCTCTGAGCTCAAAGAAATGATCAGTGAGGCTACTGGCGGTAAAAGTACTCTTCTACCCTCAGTCTTTAAGAAAAAGTTTCCAGCCAAACGCAATCGGTCCTTTCGTTCCTTTCAGACTGAGACACGCTCCTCGGCCCAAACGGGTCCTCCCACTACGCGCTCCTCCTCCAAGCCCAAACAGTCCTGGAGGCCCAAAGTTGCCTCCAAGGCCAAGACCTCCAAGACTGCTTCGGCATGACTCGCCGAACCCGGGTCCGCATCCGGCTGTAGGCGGTCGTCTCCGCATCTTTCGCCGGACTTGGGAGGAGTCAGTGGCGGACCCATGGGTTCTTCAGGTGGTGTCAGAGGGATACAGGATCCCTTTCTCTTCCCTTCCTCCTTTTCGGTTCCATTTTACTCGTCCTTCTCAGGAACCCTCAAAAAGGCGTCTGTTCGACGACGCTATTCAGGATCTCTTGGACAAAGAGGTCCTGGAGGCGGTTCCGCAGGGGGACACAGGTTCAGGATTTTATTCCAACCTGTTTGTGGTAGCCAAAAAGGACGGAGGAGCCCGTCCCATCTTGGATCTCAAAGATCTCAATGCCTATGTGGTGACTTCCCACTTCCGCCAGGAGTCCCTGCGCTCTGTGATTGCAGCAATGTCTCCAGGGGAGTTTCTTGCCTCCCTGGACCTTCAGGATGCTTATCTTCACATCCCTATTCATCCAGAGAGCAGGAAGTATCTCAGGATTGCCTGCCACAGGGGACACTTTCAATTTACAGCGCTCCCCTTTGGACTGACTACAGCTCCTCAAGTCTTCCAGCGGGTGCTGGGCTCCTTGATAGCGGTGCTCCATCAGGATGGGATCAGAGTGACACCCTACATGGACGATCTCCTACTGAAGGCCTCCTCAGCGGAGCTTCTCCACCAGCAGTTGCAGAGGTGCATGCACACCCTGAACCGTCACGGATGGATCCTGAATCTGGACAAGTCGGACTTGATTCCTTCTCAGAGGCTTCTGTTCCTGGGTCTCCTGTTCGACACTCGCCAATGCATGGTGTTTCTTCCAGAGGACGTGGCTCACCAGATAGCCGTCAGAGTGGCTGGGATTCTGGACATGGACGAAATTCCAGTTCCGAAGTTGTCGTCCTTAGTGGGGAAGTTCATTTCCACGATCGAAGCAGTACCATTTGCCATGGCCCACTCCAGGGATCTTCAGAGATTTGTGATCCAGACGTGCAGGAATCATCCAGATCATCAACATCTGTCTGTTTCTCTTCCTCCTCATGTCGAGTCGAGTCTGCACTGGTGGTTAGATCTCTCTCATCTCTTGAAAGGGAAATCCTTTCTAGTTCCTCATTGGACCACAGTCACAACGGATGCCAGCCTTCGGGGCTGGGGTGCAGTCTGGGGTCGCTTCAGTGCTCAGGGGAAATGGGGTCTGGAGGAATCCATGCTCTCCATCAATGTTCTGGAACTTCGAGCTGTCCGGCTGGCCCTGAGGCACTGGGAGTCTCAATTGACCGGTCTTCCAGTCAGAGTAGAGTCCGACAACGCCACGGCGGTGGCTTACATCAACAGACAAGGCGGCACAAGAAGCGGTTCCGCCTGGTGGGAAGTCAAGGATATTTTGTCTTGGGCAGAAGATCACGTGCCTGTCATCTCTGCAGTTCATATTCCAGGCGTGGACAACGTCATGGCAGACTTCCTCAGTCGTCACACCGTCGACAGCGGAGAATGGGCTCTTCACCCAGAGGTGTTTCACATGCTCACTCAACGGTGGGGGATGCCAGTGGTGGATCTGATGGCTACCAGACACAACAGGAAGGTTCCGGTGTTTTGCTCCCGTCTGAGGGACTCCCTTGCTCTAGCGGTGGATGCCTTGTCGATCCCTTGGGACTTCTCCCTGGCTTACATCTTCCCCCCTCTTCCTCTATTGATCAGAGTTATTCAGAAGTTGAAGAGAGAACGTTGTCCTGTCATCCTGATTGCTCCAAACTGGCCTCGCCAGTCCTGGTTTCCGGAATTGATGGCCATGTCAGTGAAGGATCCAATCCCACTTCCAGCCCGTCCGGACCTGCTTCTTCAGGGGTATCTGTGGAAAGAGGATGTTCACTCTCTCCGTTTGATGGCATGGCGGTTGAATCCTCGATTCTAGCTAAGAAAGGCTTTTCTCCTTCTGTGGTGTCGACGATGCTCAGTGCTCGTAAGCCTGTGTCTTCCAAGATCTATCATCGCATTTGGTCAACTTTCGTGACATGGTGCTCTGTCAAGCAGTTGTCTCTTGACTTCCATCTTCCCACTGTCCTGGCCTTCTTGCAGGACGGTGTGGACAAGGGGCTCAGTCTGAGTTCCCTCAAAGTTCAGACCTCTGCCTTGTCTGTGTTTTTCCAGGAACGGATTGCCATCCTTCCTGATGTGAAAGTCTTCTTCCAAGGTGTGACTCATGTTCGACCTGCCTTCAAGAGTCCTGCTCCCCAGTGGGATCTCAATTTGGTGCTGGGAGTTCTTCAGCGACCACCGTTTGAATCCTTGGCTTCCATTCCATTACGTCTTGTGACTTGGAAGATGGCCTTCCTTTTGGCTATTGTGTCAGTACGCCGGGTGGCAGAGTTACAGGCATTGTCTTGTAAACCTCCTTACCTGGTGCTCCACAAGGATAAGGCTGTGCTTCGCACTACCAAGGAATTCTTACCCAAGGTTGTGTCTGAGTTTCACATCAATCAGGAGATTGTGGTTCCCTCTTTCTGCCCTAATCCTTCATCTGACAAGGAAAGAGATCTCCATTTGTTGGATGTGGTGCGTTGCCTCAAGTTTTATGTTCACCGCACCGAATCTATCAGGAAGTCTGACGCTCTATTCGTCATTCCTGAGGGGCCTAGGGCAGGAAGACCGGCTTCCAAAGTTACCATTGCCTCTTGGATTAAGGCTACCATCCGTGAAGCCTATAAGTTGAGGAATAAGCATGTTCCCTTCAGGGTGACTGCCCATTCCACCAGATCTATTGGGGCCTCCTGGGCCTACAAGAATCAAGCTTCTGCTGATCAACTGTGCAGAGCGGCCACTTGGTCCTCTGTGCACACCTTTTCTAAGCACTACCGAGTTGATGTACTGGCATCGGCTGATGCCAGCTTTGGAAGGAAGGTCCTGGAGGCGGTCTTGCCTGTGTAGGTCTTCCGCTCTGTGATCCTTAGTGCTTCTTTACTGTTGAGCCCGGTTGGCTCGTGTTCCGTGTGCTGTGTTAAGTTCAGGGTTTGTTCCCTTGATTGGTGTCCGTTGACACTTACAGTTTGGGCTATGTTATCATCTGGTTAACAGTTCTAGTGACTTGGGCCTTGCGCCTGGTCCTTGCCTTACTTCCCGCCTCTGGATCAGCTCAATGTTTGTACATCCCATGGTACCAGTGACCTGTATTGGACGACAGTGAAAATAGGATTTTAGTCTTACCTGTTAAATCCTTTTCACTTAGTCCATACAGGTCACTGGTCTCCCACCCTGTCAAGGGACCAGTCTTGGCTCTCCTGTGGCATTCAGTGGGAGACCGTTCGGGCATGCTCACAGGAGTCTTTCTTTTTGCTTACCTGGGGTCAGTTTAGGGTCTCAAATCAATATGGGTGGCTCTGGCCAGAAGGTGGCTTAAGTAAGAGGGGAGGCTCCGCCCCTTGCAAATTATTTGCATAATTGTTCCTGCCTATTAAAGGGGACTACACATCCCATGGTACCAGTGACCTGTATGGACTAAGTGAAAAGGATTTAACAGGTAAGACTAAAATCCTATTTTCACTACATGTGCTTGCAAACCAAGCACAAACCAAGCACACGTAGAAGACCATTTCAGTGAAAGATTTTTTTTTATTAACGCAATCTCGGCTCTGCTGCAGAGCTGCCTGATGATCGTAATACCGGATTTCCCTTCCAAATCTGACAGCTAGATGGCAGACTTGACCATTTCTGGTCATTGAAGGGAAACTTTGCTTGTGAATATCTCGCAAACCATAAAGGTTTGAGAGATAAGACTTATATTGTTCTTCATGTTTTTTTAATGCCTACAAAATAAAATAAAGATAAAATGAAGTATTACTATCCCTTTAATTGCTGATGGTACTAGTTTGTTTACGTCCATAGCTTTTCTGAAAACAATTTCTGTCTTGGTGGGTAGAACCTGTCTCAGCTGTGGAAGTGTATGGGTTAATTAATAGATTGCTTGGTTTCTTATTCACTTTTGTTCTTTTTTTAAAATATATCTAGTGTTTTCCTTTTTATTTTAGTGTTTTCTCACCAAATAGTAACATAGTTGATGAGGCTGAAAAAAAGACATGTTTCCATCAAGTCCAGCCCATGCCTAAAGGACTGGACTTGAGGAAGGAAATATTAACCCTTTGAGTGCCGGAGTGGTACGGAATGCATTGCTTTGCAAAGCATTCTGCACCACTCTGGCACTCAAAAGGTTACGTGTTTGAGTGCCGGAGGGTTAGGCAACACATTGCTCAAAGGGTTAAGTATAATGGTCTTGAAAACCCTGCCCCCCTTGCAGTAGGAGGATAGGATTTTCCTTATGATAACAGAAGGGGACAATCTTCTTCCTACGAGAACAATGAAAGCCCTGCCCCCCTTGACAAGTTTTTCAGGTTTTTCCCTTATCGTAATTGAAGATTGTCCCTCTCTGCAATCTACCTGGGCACCTCCCTTCTGATCTGGCTGAGCAGTGTTACATCAGTAAAAGGGGCAGGAGGGGGATACATTATCATTCAATTACTCCTGAACTACAACTCTGACAGAATTGATATAACACTCTCCAAAGTCCAAATACTATGATGATCAATTAGAGCTGATTTTATTATGAAACATTACTATCCCTTTAAGTACCCTTGAGTACCTTTTCCTTAGTTTTCCATCTTATTCTTCGAAGATATGGGGCCGGATTCTTCTGCAGGTTCTGTAAGCACCCGTTTTATCAAATATTTTCCTATTAAGTCTATGGAGAAAACCGGAGATAAAATCAGAGATAAAATTAGCACCTTTAATAGAATCTAGCCTGTGTTCTTCTGTGTAATTCCTTTTTATCCTTTTAAATTTGCGGTAGGGTATGTTAGTCACCCACCACTGTCGCCTCAATCTTATAATCATTAATGTCCAGTTGCTTATAATGTGTCTTGGTATGGATCTCTCCCTCTACAATGCTAGTGATTTTCATATCAAGGAATTAAAAGAGGTTGGACTGTACAGGAATTTCAAACCCAAGGCAGTGTTGTTGATTAAGTTGACAACATTTTTAAGTCTTTCTTTTCTCCCTCACCCCTGTTCCAGATGAGCAACATATCATCAATGTAGCATGCATAGGCAGATAAGCAACATATCATCAATGTAGCATGTATAGGCATAGAATAATGAAGGCTTAGGGAGGCTGAGTCTCCCCTAAACTAATTGCCCTCTTCAGGACACAAACAGCATAGGAAGTTGTTGGTTCATTTCAGGGACGTGCACAGACATTTTGGGGGCAGGGGCTCAAATGAAAAAAATGGCACTTCTCATAATTATTTATTCAAAATATATATTTAAAAAAAAGAAAAGAATTTACATCTCAGGAGCCTGTAGGCACAGAAATCTGAAGCCCCCCATTGGCCATCTTCACTGGACACCTCCACAATGCTCTCAATCTAAACATTGCCCCTCCATCATCTCCATATTGCCCTCATATTGCCCCCATCAGCTCCATATTGGCCCCATCAGTTCCACATTGCCCCCATCATCACCATATTGCCCCCATCAGCTCCATATTGGCCCCATCAGTTCCACATTGCCCCCATCATCACCATATTGCCCTTACATTGTCCCCTGTCAGTTCCATATTGCCCCCATCATCTCCATATTGCCCACATCAGCTCCAACTTACCCTCACATTTCCCCCATCAGCTCCATATTGTTCCATCAGCTCCAACTTACCCTCACATTGCCCCCATCATCTCCATATTGCCCCATCAGCTCCATACTGCCCCATCAGCTCCAACTTACCCTCACATTGCCCCCTTCATGTCCATACTGCCCCCCCATCAGCTCCATATTGCTATCAGCTGCAACTTACCCTCACATACATTGCCCCATCATCTCTACATTGCCATCATCTCCATCTTGCCCCCCATCAGATCCATATTGCCCCATCATTTACACATTGCCCCCCAGTGTCCGTTTCCTACCTCTTCCCTGGTGGTCCAGTGGCAGGAGAGGTCTGTATGTGCCTCCTTTTGCACAGACCTGTAGCTGCTGGAGCTCCCACGCGGTCTTCTCTTCATGCAGAGCGCTGGAAGATGATGTCATCACCCAGCGCTCTGTAAAACTAAAGAGCCGACAAGGGAGCCCAGCATTTACAGGTCTGTCCTGAAGGAGGCACAGACCTGACTGGGCGGTGTGGGGGGGGGGGGTTAGTGCGGGCGGCGAAGCAACTTTTTTTTTTGTTAAAAGGGCACAAGGGCACTTTGGACAAAAAGGGCAGGTGCTCAAGCCCCCCTTGGTGTCTATGTGTGCGTGTGCCTGGTTCAATTGCTATTTATAACCAAACTGCTGGTGACATAGCTCAGCTGTTAGTGTACAAACTGTAGAATCTGTTGAACACCTCAAGGTCACGGGTTCCACTGCACAAGTGACTGCTCACTTTTTGAAGGAATATGCTGCTTCCTAACATCCGTTTAATCCATGGAGGCCATGAATGCATGGCCCTCTAGCTTTTGCAGGAGTACAACTCCCATCATTCTTCACCAGTTGTAGTCTGTTAGCATCTCGAGGGCTTCACATCACCCACTCCTTGATTTAGCCCCTCCCATATCCCAGTTCTGGTCCTGATGCAGAAGGGAGTCCACAGTGCAGTGGTGCAGGCAGTTGAGGTATTTTGAGATGGGCAGGCTGGGACTATAACCCTTTGAGTGCTAGAGAGGTATCCAATGCCTTGCAACACAATGCGTTGGATACCTCTCTGGCACTCAAAGGGTTAAATTCTTCTATTCAGCAGAAGCAGAGCCCCACAAGAAATGTGCTATGTCTTATATACGTCTCATTACAATGCATGGAAGGTTTCTGGATATCTTAGCAGTATCATAGATTTACTACAGTCCTTGTGTTTGTACTTACTAAGTTAAAGCTGGAGTCCCGGTCCTGTAAATCCTGGCTTTGGGAAGAAGGGCACTAAATGTAACAGTGAAAACATACAGACCATGTAATAAATCCAGACCCGCTGAGATATTTAGAAAGCAGCCATCTGCAGTTGTCTGTGTGATGATAAGACATACACAGGAGGCAGCAGAGGCAGAAGACAATTCTGTGTTGTGTCATTCAATTTACCTCAATGCGAACCCTGGGTTTAATATATATTACATAAACGTATTAATTCACTTGTTTTAAAAATGAGGGTTTTGTTGCATAGTTTGGCAAAAATATGTTTAAGCTTGCTTCCAATGCCAAAGCACCCCATTTTAAAGGGATAGTAATACTTCGTTTTAACTTTATTTTATTTTGTAGGCATTAAAAAAACATGAAGAATGATATAAGTCTTATCTCTCAAACCTTTATGGTTTGAGAGATATTCACAAGCAAAGTTTCCCCTCCCGCCCCTTTTACCTAGTGTAAGTCATCTCTTCTCAGATGTGGAATGCAGTCCATAGACCAGACAGATAACAGCAGGGGACAATCTTCTTCCTATGAGAACAATGAAATCCCTGCCCCCCTTGACAAGCTTTCCAGGTTTTTCCCCTTATCTTAATTGAAGATTGTCCCTCTCTGCAGTCTACCTGGGCACCTCCCTTCTGATCTGGCTGAGCAGTGTTACATCAGTAAAAGGGGCGGGAGGGGGACACTTTGCTTGTGAATATCTCTTAAACCATAAAGGACTGAGAGATAAGACTTATATCGTTCTTCATGTTTTTTTAATGCCTACAAAATAAAATAAAGTTAAAATGAAGTATTACTATCCCTTTAAGTGAGTCCTATGTAGTACATATTGCTATCTCTTATGCCATGCAATAATGCTTTATACTAAGAGCTGCATCAATGTAATGACTCTTGGCTGAACTGGTCTGATTTCAATCAGGTATCACTTGGAGTGGGCGGATGGGGGCCTCAAGAACTGCAGTATGTCCACCGGTCCATTTACTTAGAGATCTATCGCAACCTCATTGTTCACTTAGCAGGGTATGAACTAAGGCGTGAAAAACAGGTGACAAAGTGGAGATGATTCCTCCAGTGATACCAATTCTTCAATTCCTATGTTATTCCATGGAGCCAATGCACTAAGATCTCCAACTTTGGAAATCTTTGTGCATTGGATCCATAAAATAAAATAACTGGAGAAGTTATATAACTGGAGACATTATCTCCTCATTATCACCCCCTATATCACACCTTAGTGAATTACCTCCATAATTTTATTCTCCCTAACAGACCCACTTCTTGACTGGACAAACTGCAATCAAAAGCACTTCTTTCTACCACCCACTGCCAGTCAGTTGGCGCATAGGGCCTTTTGTGTGCCAGAGCGCATGCCTCCCAAGTGTCCCTCTTTAGGAGGGACAGTCCCTCTTTTAGACCCAAATCCCTCTGTCCCACTTTCCCACCCTGTTGTCCCCCTTTTTAGGAGATCAGACTGTGTACATAAGTGTTGCCCTACAACAAAACTCACATTGATGCTTGTGTAAATGTCAGTATATGTGTTTATAAATTAGTCTGTGTAAATAAAATACTCTCTCTTGTTATAAGTCATTTATTAGGTTACACAAGGAGGTGTCAGTAGGTCATGAAATAGCCTAAAAATTCTCGGTAATGCTCCGTTCACCAGCCACACCCCCAGCCACACCCACTAAAACACAAGTGTCCCTCTTAGGTAATTTGAAATATTGGGAGGTATGAGAGCGGTATCCAACACACTTCAAAGGAAGGGGTTAGATGCCCTTCTGGTCAGAGTAACATCATTCTTCCTGTACATTAAGTGTATAATCCTTTGATTGTCAGAGGAAATGCATTGGATATACCACTTGCATTCAATGGTTAAAAGCAAGTATTTGAAAGCAGGCTTACATAAAATAGTAACAGTAACACAGTAACACACTAACACAGTAACACACTAACACAGTAACATATTAATAGTAACACAGCAATACAGCAACATAGTAATACAGTGATATATAATATATAGTAACAGTAATATATCACCATACTACTGTAGAACATAGTAACAGTAACATAGTAATATAGAACATAGTAGCAGTAACATAGTAACATAGTAATTTAGTAATTCAATAACACAGTAATATATTAATACTAGCAACGTGTGACGGCGTTGCCCGTCATGTTATGACCATTGGGCGCACGTGTGTGAAATGCAGACACACTGATAAACACAGACATATACAACACACAGGCAGACACGTACCATACATCCCAAGTGTCCCTCTTTAGGAGGGACAGTCCCTCTTTGAGGGCCAAATCTCTCTGTCCCTCTTTCCCACCCTGTTGTCCCTCTTTTTAGGAGGTCAGACTGTGTGCAGGGCCGGCTCCACCTATAGGCGAGGTAGGCGCTGGCCTAGGGCGCACACGTACTGGGAGCACGGGCATGCAGCGGAGAAGAGCTGCGCCCGCACGCACCACGCCGGGAACCACAACACAGTCAGGTCTGTGTTGCTACAGCGCTCCCTTATTGGGTCGGATCTTTAGTAATGCAGAGCGCGCTGGGAGTCATGATCTCCCGCCGCGCTCTGCATTACTGAAGAGAAGACTGCGCGGGAGCTACAGGTATGTGATGGGGGGCAAGTTGGAGCTGAGGGGGCATAGTGGAGCTGAGGGGGGGCAAAGTGGAGCTGAAGGGGGGCAAAGTGGAGCTGAAGGGGGGGCAAAGTGGAGCTGGTGGGGCAAGTTGGAGCGGATGGGGGGGCAAGTTGGAGTGGATGGTGGCAAGTTGGAGCTGCTGGGGGGCATAGTGGAGCTGATAGGGGAAAGTTGGAGCTGAGAGGGCATAGTGGAGCTGGTGGGGGCAAGTAGGTGCTGGTGGGGGCAAGTTGGAGCGGATGGGGGGGCAAGGTGGAGCTGATGGGGGTAAGTTGGAGAGGATGGGGGTCAAAGTGGAGCTGATGGGGGCAAGTTGGAGCTGAGGGGGCAAAGTGAAGATGAAGAGGGGGCAAAGTGAAGCTGGTGGGGGCACGTTAGAGCAGAAGGGGGGCAAAGTGGAGCTGATGGGGGCAAGTTGGAGCGGATGGGGGGCAAGGTGGAGCTGATGGGGGGCAAGGTGGAGCTGATGGGGGCATAGTGGAGCAGATGGGGGCATAGTGGAGCAGATGGGGGGCAAGGTGGAGCTGATGGGGGTAAGTTGGAGAGGATGGGGGTCAAAGTGGAGCTGAGGGGGCAAGTTGGAGCTGAGGGGGCAAAATGGAGCTGAAGAGGGTGCAAAATGGAGCTGGTGGGAACACGTTAGAGCAGATGGGGGGCAAAGTGGAGCTGATGGGGGCAAGTTGGAGCTGAGGGGGGGCAAAGTGGAGCCGAAGGGGGGCAAAGTGGAGCTGGTGGGGCAAGTTGGAGCGGATGGGGGGGCAAGTTGGAGCGGATGGTGGCAAGTTGGAGCTCCTGGGGGGCATAGTGGAGCTGATAGGGGAATGTTGGAACTGAGAGGGCATAGTGGAGCTGGTGGGGGCAAGTAGGAGCTGGTGGGGGCAAGTTGGAGCGGATGGGGGGCAAGGTGGAGCTGATGGGGGTAAGTTGGAGAGGATGGGGGGTCAAAGTGGAGCTGATGGGGGCAAGTTGGAGCTGAGGGGGCAAGTTGGAGCTGAGGGGGCAAAGTGAAGCTGAGGCGGCAAGTTGGAGTTGATGGGGGACAAAGTGCAGCTGATAGGGGCAAAGCGGAGCTGGTGGGCCAAAGTGAAGCTGATAAGGGGCAAGTTGGAGCTGGTGGGGGGCATCTCTTACAGGCATCTCCAGACCAGGGACAGAGTGGCTCAGGGGGCAGAGAGAGGATAATCATGAAAAGAGGTTGGGTATAAGTAGGCGGGGTATAAAGGGGTTGGACACAAGGGGTGGAGCGAAATAGGCAGCAAAATTAGGTTTTGGCTAGGGTGGCAAAAATCCTTGCACCAGCCCTGACTGTGTGGTGTGTATTAGTTTGCTGTACAGCAATAAAGCAATAAACGTCACTATATGTGTTTATACATTAGTCTGTGCAAATAAAATACTTTGGTCTTGAACTAAATCATTTGTTCAGTTACATAAATAACCAGTAATAGGTCATGAAAGAACCTAAAAATTCTTACTAATGCCCCGCCCACCCGCCACGCCCCCAACAATATCACCTAAAACTACAGTGTCCCTCTTTGGCCATGTGAAATGTCGGGAGGTATGCACATACACACAGTGAGTGGGCGAAACATGCAAAAGACATTCACACACACAGACACACCGGAGATGCACACATGGACACACATATGTAACAGAGATGTACACAAACACACACGCAACATATATGAGCAGAAACACATGCGCTCATGAGTTGTGCACCCCTCTGGCAGTCAAAGGGTTAAGATACAGACAGGCATGTGAGAGTTAAATAGCAGTGGGAAGTGTATTCATAACTGGGAACACTGACTTGTGTAGTCCCTAGAGGGGACTGATGTGGTGCTGATGTGGAGAGACAAATGGGGCAATCTGGGTTAAAAGTGGGTGGGGCTTAATCGCAAGTAGGGGCGGGGCTTAACATAAATGTGAAAAAGTGTTAGTAATAGGCTGGGGAAGGAGGAGAAGTGGGAGGGAAATGCAAGTTTACAGTGTGAGGGGTTTGAACACACTCCCTGAGGGGTAAAACTTGATACACAACCCTGTGGCAGTCAGTGGGTTAAGTGTGTACCTGATGGCTGTCTGTCCTGTGTCTTGCATGGCAAATGATGACAGTGAAGAAATAATTGAGCAATGAGGGCCTACCTTAACCCTCTGAGTGCCATTTTGTTCCCCTGGTGCTGTCACACCCTTCAGTGGCTGTAGTACAGGTCCTGCTGAGGCCACTGGGAGTCAGGGTGAGTGACTGTGTGTCAGCCATATTTCTTTCTGGCTGTGTGTGTGTGGTGGTGCTGTGTGAGTGGGGCATGTGTGTGTAATACCTGTGAACTTTTACTTGTGGAGTCCCTCATGTGGTGCTGATGTGGAGAGAGCAATGGGGCAATTTGGGTTAAAAGGGGGCGGGGCTTAATCGCGAGTAGGGGGCGTGGCTTAACATAAAAATGGAAAAGTGTTAGTAATAGGCTGGGGAAGGAGGAGAAGTGGGAGGGAAATGCAAGTTTACAGTGTGAGGGGTCTGAACACACTCCCTGAGGGGTAAGACTTGATACACAACCCTGTGGCAGTCAGTGGGTTAAGTGTGTACCTGATGGCTGTCTGTCCTGTGTCTTGCATGGCAAATGATGACAGTGAAGAAATAATAGAGCAATGAGGACCTACCTTAACCCTTTGAGTGCCATTTTGTTCCCCTGGTGCTGCACTACAGGTCCTGCTGAGGCCACTGGGAGTCAGGGTGAGTGACTGTGTGTGTTTGTCAGCCATATTTATTTCTGGCTTTGTGTATGTGGTGCTGTGTGTGTGAGTGGGGGCATGTGTGTGTGAGTGGGGCAAGTGTGTGAGTGGGGTATGTGTGAGTGGGGCATGTGTGTTTGTGTGGTGGTCTGTGTGAGTTTGGTGCTGTATGAGTGAGGCATGTGTGTTTGTCTGTGGTGCAGGAGCAAGTGGCGGCCATGTTGTTTTTTTTCTGACTTTGATAGTGGTGGGCGGGCTGCATAGTGGGGGCGGGCCAACTCCCTGCATGATTGAATCACCCAATAGGAGTAGTAACTCCTGCTTTATGCCTCCCCTGGGTGTGTTTTGGCAGGCACAAAGTCTTCTTTTATATATATAGAGTAACACAGCAATACAGTAACATAGTAACACAGTAATTTAGTAACAGTAATATAGCACCATACTACTGCAGAACATAGTAACAGTAATATAGTAATATAGAACATAGTAGCGGTAACATAGTAATATAGTAACACAGTAACATATTAATAGTAACACAGCAATATAGTAACATAGTAACACAGTAACATAGTTACATATTATAAGTAACACAGCAATACAGTAACATAGTAATACAGTAATATAGAATATAGTAACAGTAATATAACACCATACTACTGCAGAACATAGTAACAGTAATATAGTAATATAGAACATAGTAGCGGTAACATAGTAATATAGTAACACAGTAACATATTAATAGTAACACAGCAATACAGTAACATAGTAACACAGTAACATAGTTACATATTATAAGTAACACAGCAATACAGTAACATAGTAATACAGTAATATAGAATGTAGTAACAGTAATATAACACCATACTACTGTAGAACATAGTAACAGTGACATAGTAATATAGAACATAGTAGCAGTAACATAGTAATACAGAACCCCAACTCTCCACATTGCCCACAATGTTCTCCTCTTCACATTCCCCCCAACTCTCCACATTGCCCCCAATGTCCTCCTCTCCACATTGTACCCAATATCCACCTCTCCACATTGCCCCCAATGGTATCCTCTTCACATTTCCCCCAACTCTCCACATTGCCCTCAATGTACTCCTCTCCACATTGCCCCCAACTCTCCACATTCCCCCAATGTCCTCCTCTCCACATTGCCCCCAATATCCACCTCTCCACATGGCCCCCAATGTCCTCCTCTCCACATTGCTCCCAACTATCTACATTGCCCCCAATATCCTCCTCTTCACATTGCTCCCAACTCTCTACATTGCCCCCAATATCCTCCTCTTCACATTGCTCCCAACTCTCTACATTGCCCCCAACTCTCTACATTGCCCCCAATGTCCTCCTCTTCACATTGCTTCCAACTCTCCACATTGCCCCCAACTCTCTACATTGCCCCCAATGTCCTCCTCTCCACATTGCCCCCAACTCTCTACATTGCCCCCAGTGTTCATCTCCTACCTCCCTGGAGGTCCAGTGGTGTGGCAGTAGAGGCTGTGCCTCCTTCTTCATAGACCTCTATACAGGTTGAGCTCCTGCACGGTCCTCTCTCCAGTAATGCAAAGCGCTGGGAGATGATGTAATCTAACAGCTCTCTGCATTACTAGAGTGTCATCAAGGGAGAGCTCTGCAGCAAGAGATCTGTGGCACCTGGGGTGGGGTGGGGTCGCAGGCGGTGGCCGGGCCCCTGATGTGATGAGCACAGTCTCAGGTGCGACCCCTGTGAACCATATTGTTATGCCACTGCCTTTCTGGTGGGACTCACCTGCTTTGAAAACAATAAATGCTCTCTGCCCGTGAGAAACAGTAAAGACTGAGATGTAGGCCTTGGCCTTCAGTAAGCTTTGCCAGAGAGGCGCGTGGGCCCAAACCTGGGATACCCTCATACTTACAGATACAAAAAAACAGAGGTGTGATACTGAGAACAAATAAAACTTAGTAGTTTATTCTTAGAGATGGTGGAAACAAGAGTACTCCCACAGCTGGGAGATATGTCTTTTGAGAAGCATTACAGCTAAAACATTGTGTGTTTTTTTCATTATATGAACAGTGCCCTCTAGTGTGCAGAAAGTTCTTCTACAGTTAGGGAAAAAATTATTTGATCCCCTGCTGATTTTGTACGTTTGCCCACTGACAAAGAAATGATCAGTCTATAATTTGAACGGTAGGTTTATTTGAACAGTGAGAGACAGGATAACAACAAAAAAAATCCAGAAAAACACATTTCCAAAAAAGTTATAAATTTATTTGCATTTTAGAAAGTAGTAGCTTATTCTACTTCTATTGTTAAAAGCTACAATATTAGACATCTTTAAATAAAAGTATTACTATCCCTTTAAAAGGGTTAAGCATATTTTTTGCGCACAAAATAAACCTAGATCTGCACATTTCTTGCTAATTAATCCAGCACGTACAGGATTTTACATTTCAATCTAATTTTATGCCCAGGCCAGGAATCTGGGATAGACTATATGATGGAGTCTCTTAGTACTGAGTAAAGCACAATACCGTTGTGGTTTTGGAATCCTAAGTGATAAAAAACACCAGAAACCACGAACACATTAAGATTTTCTGTAAATGGAAAAAAATGAGTTGAGCTTCCAGGAGAAAGTAATGTGCAGTCAGTGTGTCTGGATCCATAATGGGGACTGGCCGCACATATATAATATACTGCAGCACTTAGATTTTAGAGCAGAGGTGGGAAATAGTCGGCCCTAGGGCCTCATGAAGTCCTCAGAATATTAGTCAGCGGCCCCCCAGTCTCTTCTCTGTTACAGGGATAAAAAAGATCATTTGCTTCTCGTGTATCACACATTCCCAACTCTCACCCTCCAAAAATCATATCCTTTTTCCATTTTAACCCCTTGTCTGCTAGAGAGGTGTTCAATGCGTCTCTTCAAGCTATCTAGCAGACAAGGGGTTAATCTATTTTTTCAACTGCCATCTTAAATTTTTTTTCAAGTCTTTTGTGACACTTGAAGGCTACATATGTGGCACTAGGGACGAAGCTGTTTGCCTATCCATGTTTTAGTTCTCCATCTTGCTTGTATGACCCCAATGAAACAGGGAGGAGCTAAGGATGACGGACACCAGTGGGGCTTGGTCCAGCCCAGTGCATTATCATAGCTGGGAACTCTCCAGATTTGCCCCGGGGACTCCGGTTTTGTCTTCTAATTACCGGGTCTCTGGGGCAGAATCTGATTCTCTCGGATGTGGGGAGTTTTAAATAAGAGTCTGCCTGCTTCCGTGTCTTCCTAATACGCTCCTTGCACTCAGTGCCAAGTTTTCCTGATTACCAGGCTATTTCTCAGTTCTTTTTGGTATACTTTGAAGCCCCACCCCCACTCACCATTAAGCTCCACCCCTTTTCTGAAGCAAATCGTGTCATAGATCTCCCCCAGCGGCACCGGGTAGTCCTCATTGCAATGTTCCCAGATATGCACATTATTAGTGCAGTGTAGTCTATGTGCACCTGTTCTAGCAGGGAGACTGACACCATTCCATACCCCAGACCTGGGGTTTTAAAGGAACACTGACAATTAAAGGGATAGTAAGACCCTTATATAAGTTTATGCAGTATTGTAGATGTTAAAAAATAAAGTATCTGCAAAAAGTCCCATCTATCAAACCTGACATCAGCGCTCTACTGACAGCAGGAGATATCAGTCCTGGGACCAGACAGCGGCTCTTCAGCAGAGCCAAAATAGCGATATTTAAAAATAATGACTTAATTGGAAAAGGTCTACAAAGTGTGCACACTTTGTAGACCGTTCCAGTGTGGCTCTGCTGAAGAGCCTCCTCATGTCGGCCGACACAGAACTCCTTCTGTCAGCTTTACAGCTGATGTGAGGGGGGGGGACTTTAGTGGCATATATCTCTCAAACCGTAAAGGTTTGAGAGATGGGACTTTCTGCAGATGCTTTATTTTTTTAACATCCACAATACTGCATAAACTTATATAAGTGCATCACTAACCCTTTAAAAGCAATCTCCATACTAGCATCTGGGAAAATCTCTGTTTTCTGATCCCTAAAATTTAGTATTATGTGTGCTCTGTGGGGAGCAGACATTCCCTCTTTTCTAGGGATCCCTGACTCCCATCACCATAGCAGCCTTCACAGGCACCTTTGAAGTGCTATCTCCGAGGTGGATTTACATCCCAGGCGCACCTAGGCAAGACAGTCTAGGCACCATTAGCCCTGCCCATGACCACACCCCTTCTCTTCACATGACCCCACCCCCACACCCATACACTGTTTCCTGGCACAGAAAATAACCTCGGCCTAGCAAAGTGAAAAAAGGGCTTTAAACCCTTGTTTACTAGAGAGATCTCCAACTCATTGTGAAGCATTCAAGGGGTTAAATAATAGCCTTTAAAGGGATTTAAAACTGCCACAGGGAGACAGACTGCTCTGGTCCACAATTCAGAATGTGGGTGTGGCCACCACAGCTGAGGCACCGCCCCTCAAAATTTGGAGCGCCTACTGTGCTTATTCGGAAATCTGGCCCTGGGTGAATTTACATCCCAGGAGGCACTAGACAAGGCATCCTAGGCACCCTCTGCACATAGCCACGCCCCTACTGCTCCTCCCACAGTCCCGTAGATACAAAATATCCTTAAAGGGATAGTAATACTTAATACAGAAAATATATACCTGTATTCCTATATTGTGGGATTTATCCTACTGAGGAAACAGTGGCGTAACAATAAAGGTCTCACCCGCAACCTGGGCCATCACTCCAGGGGCCTGACCACCCCCTGTGAGCCCCCACGCCCTGCGCCTGCAACAACACAAGCTGTGGTCTGTGCCTTCTTCAGGACAGACCTCTAGCAACTGCGCTCCCTCTTCGGCTCTTTATTAATGCAGAACACTGGGAGATGACATCATGGAGACGATGGGGCGCAATATGGAGATGATGGGGGAAATTTGGAGGTGATGGGGCAATATGGAGATGATGGGGACAATATGGAGATGATAGGGTGCAATATGGAGATGATGGGGCAATAATGTGGAAATGGGGGCAATAATGTGGAGATGGGGGAGCAATATGGAGATGATGGGGGGCAATATGGAGATGATGGGGTACAATGTGGAGATTGGGAGCATTGTGGAGGTGTCCACTCGAGATGGCCAATGGGGGCGCCAGTGTGGTTGGGGGGGCATGGCAATTTTTGCACCAGGGCCCTCCTCTGTGAGAAAAACATGTGTACCCCTAATATACATCAAAAAACCTGTTGAGCGCTCCTATGGTAAATATCAGACAGGAATCCAACTTTATCAAAAACTAGCAATGTGGGACGGCGTTGCCCGTCATGTTATGACCGTTGGGCGCACGTGTGTGAAATGCAGACACACTGATAAACACAGACATATACAACACACAGGCAGACACATACCATACATCCCAAGTGTCCCTCTTTAGGAGGGACAACCCCTCTTTGAGGGCCAAATCCCTCTGTCCCTCTTTCCCACCCTGTTGTCCCTCTTTTTAGGAGGTCAGACTGTGTGCAGGGCAGCTCCACCTATAGGCGACGTAGGCGCCGGCCTAGGGCGCACACGTACTGGGGGCGCGGGCATGCAGCGGAGAAGAGCTGCGCCCGCACACACCACGCCGGGAACCACAACACAGTCAGGTCTGTGTCGCTACCGCACTCCCTCATTGGGTCGGATCTTTAGTAACACAGAGCACGCTGGGAGTCATGATCTCCCGCCGCGCTCTGCATTACTGAAGAGAAGACTGCGCGGGAGCTACAGGTATGTGATGGGGGGCAAGTTGGAACTGAAGGGGCATAGTGGAGCTGAGGGGGCAAGTTGAAGCGGATGTGGGGCAAAGTGGAGATGATGGGGGCAAGTTGGAGCTGTTAGGGGAAAGCTGGAGCTGAGGGGGCATAGTGGAGCTGGTGTGGGCAAGTTGGAGCTGATGGGGTCAAAGTGGAGCGGATGAGGGTCAAAGTGGAGCTGAGGGGGGGCAAGTTGGAGCTGAGGGGGGCAAAGTGGAGCAGATGGGGGGCAAAGTGGAGCAGATGGGGGGCAAAGTGGAGCAGATGGGGGGCAAGTTGGAGCAGATGGGGGCATAGTGGAGCTGGTGGGGGCAAGTTGGAGCTGGTGGGGGTAAGTTGGAGCGGATGGGGGGCAAGTTGGAGCGGATGGGGGGCAAAATGGAGCTGATGGGGGTAAGTTGGAGAGGATGGGGGTCAAAGTGGAGCTGATGGGGGCAAAGTGGAGCTGGTGGGGGCACGTTAGAGCTGATGGGGGGCAAAGTGGAGCTGGTGGGGGCACGTTGGAGCGGATGGGGGGCAAAGTGGAGCTGATGGGGGCAAGTTGGAGTGGATGTGGGGCAAAGTGGAGCTGATGGTGGCAAGTTGGAGCTGATGGTGGCAAAGTGGAGCTGGTGGGCCAAAGTGAAGCTGATAAGGGGCAAGTTGGAGCTGGTAGGGGGCATCTCTTACAGGCATCTCCAGACCAGGGGCAGACTGGCCCAGGGGGCAGAGAGAGGACAATCATGAAAAGAGGTGGGGTATAAGTAGGCAGGGTATAAAGGGGTGGGACACAAGGGAAATGGGCGGCAAAATTAGGTTTTGCCTAGGGTGGCAAAAATCCTTGCACCAGCCCTGACTGTGTGGCGTGTTTTACTTTGCTCTCCAGCAATAAAGCAATACACTTCAGTATATGTATTTATACATTAGTCTGTGCAAATAAAATACTTTGGTCTTGCACTAAATCATTTATTCAGTTACATAAATAGCCAGTAATAGGTCATGAAATAACCTAAAAATTCTTACTAATGCCCTGCCCACCAGCCACGCCCCAACAATATCACCTAAAACTAACGTGTCCCTCTTTGGCCATGTGAAATGTTGGGAGGTATGCACATACACACAGTGAGCGGCAGAAACATGCAAAAGACATGCACACACATAGACACACTGGAGATGCACACATATGTAACAGATGTACACACACAGACACACTGGAGATGCACACATGGACACATATATGTAACAGAGATGGACACAAACACACATGCAACATATATGAGCAGAAACACATGCACTCATGAGTTGTGCACCCCTCTGGCAGTCAAAGGGTTAAGATATACAGAGGCATGTCAGAGATAAATAGCAGTGGGAAGTGTATTCATACCTGGGAACTGATTTGTGTTGTCTCTGGAGGGGACTGATGTGGTGCTGATGTGGAGAGACAAATGGGGCAATCTGGGTTAAAAGGGGGCGGGGCTTAATCGCGAGTAGGGGGCGGGGCTTAACATAAATGTGGAAAAGTGTTAGTAATAGGCTGGGGAAGGAGGAGAAGTGGGAGAGAAATGCAAGTTTACAGTGTGAGGGGTTTGAACACACTCCCTGAGGGGTAAAACTTGATACACAACCCTGTGGCAGTCAGTGGGTTAAGTGTGAATCTGATGGCTGTCTGTCCTGTGTCTTGCATGCCAAATGATGACAGTGAAGAAATAATTGAGCAATGAGGGCCTACCTTAACCCTTTGAGTGCCATTTTGTTCTTCTGGTGCTGCACTACAGGTCCTGCTGAGGCCACTGGGAGTCAGGGTGAGTGAGTGAGTGTGTGTGTGTGTGTGTGTGTGTGTCAGCCATATTTATTTCTGGCTTTGTGTGTGTATGTGGTGCTCTGTGTGTGAGTGGGGCATTGTGTGTGGTGGTCTGTGTGTGTGAGTGGGGCATGTGTGTGTGTTTGTGTGGTGCTGTGTGAGTGGGGCATGTGTGTGAGTTTGGTGCTGTATGAGTGGGGCATGTGTGTGTGTTTGTGTGGTGCTGTGTGAGTGGGGCATGTGTGTGTGTGGTGGTCTGTGTGTGTTTGTGTGGTGCTGTGTGAGTGGGGCATGTGTGTTTGTCTGTGGTGTAGGAGCAAGTGGCGGCCATATTGTTTTTTTCTGACTTTGATAGTGGTGGGCGGGCTGCATAGTGGGGGCGGGTCAACTCCCTGCATGATTGAATCACCCAATAGGAATAGTAACTCCTGCTTTATGCCTCCCCTGGGTGTGTTTTGGCAGGCACAAAGTCTTCTTTTATATATATAGATCAGATTAGTGTTTATTCCAATTAGACCAGTGTACAGAAAAATATCTGATATAACTCCTAATCGGCTGGGACAATATCCTCCACATCCATCCGCAGTCTGCAGTACCGAATCACATAAACACCTACCATAGGCAACCTCCAACACCACCCTGCCTCAAACAGTTTAGCGATAAACGTTACCCACAAGTCCGGTGCACTATTAAGATATCGGATCTGCAAACAGCTAACGTGTGGAAAAACATGTAACTCAACCCACGAGTATAAAAAAAAAAAAAAAAAAAAAAAAATCACTAACCACCGTCTTAAATGCAATGAAAATAATAAAAAACATATCACACAATAAAAACAATAAAAATATTGCCGATCAGAATGACCTATTCAAATCAGTCCGATCATCAATACAGACCCTTGCTAATCTATGACCAGTGTTCCCGCCATGGATCACCCGTCCATTCAAGGAACATCCAGTCACATAAAAATACAATACCACAATTGATATACTCAAATATAATGACCCACAAAAATATACCCTCTAGGGCCAGCACCTCCAAAAAATAAAACAAAAATCCCTACACTAATACCTATTAATGAATCCAAAAAGACTAAAAATATATTAAAATGTCTCACATAAGTTCCTCTTCCGATATATTCCAACAGAGAAGACTGACACTAATCCTCCTTATTAAAGGGATAGTAATACTTCGTTTTAACTTTATTTTATTTTGTAGGCACTAAAAAAAACATGAAGAACGATATAAGTCTTATCTCTCAAACCTTTATGGTTTAAGAGATATTTACAAGCAAAGTATCCCCCCCCCTGCTCAGCCAGATCAGAAGGGAGGTGCCCAGGTAGACTGCAGAGAGGGACAATCTTCAATTAAGATAAGGGAAAAACCTGAAAAACATGTCAAGGGGGAAGGGATTTCATTGTTCTCATAGGAAGAAGATTGTCCCCTGCTGTTATCTGTCTGGTCTATGGGCTGGATTCCACATCTGAGAAGAGATGGCTTACACTAGGTAAAAGGGGCGGGAGGGGAAACTTTGCTTGTGAATATCTCTCATAAAGGTTTGAGAGATAAGACTTATATCGTTCTTCATGTTTTTTTAGTGCCTACAAAATAAAATAAAGTTAAAACGAAGTATTACTATCCCTTTAAATAATCTCTTTTCTTTATATAACTTTTCTTAAGTTCTTTTCACAATTGTATCACCTCGTAACACAATGCTCCCAGGAAAACAAGTGACATAACCGTTACTTAATGTATCAGCCTCCTTCTCCCCTCCTTTTATTTGTCCTTCTAGGGGAGTAGGAGGTTTGTTGTAGCTGCACAGGGTATATTTAGTTGGACATTTTTTAGTATCTGAAGCGCCATCTGTTTGTTGGATAATGTGTACCCCTAATAATGTGAGATGTTTTACTGAAAAGTGATAACAGTTCAAACTTGCAGTTTTTTTAGTATAGTACTTCCATGGCCTTAAATTTTATGGGGTTGCTATTGCCACAGCAGTTTATGAACAGCTCTGGTCAGTTGACCATAAACCTCCATAGAATACTGTAGCAACAGCGCCACTAAAACATTTCAGGCCATGGCAGTGTACTGCACACACACACAAAAAAGCAAACTTAGCTGCAGTAACTTTTGAATAAAAACTCCCTCAGCAGGGGGAATACCCTTGTTTAATCTATAACAAAAAAACAATTTTAACACGCTTGTTTGCTAGAAAATTCTCCAATACATTGCTTTGAAATGCTTTGGAGACCTCTGTCATGAAAGGGTTAAACAATAGCCAGTAAAGGGGTACTTAAACTGGAGCAGCCGCATGGAGATTGCAAAGGCCACACTCACAATTTAAAACCTGGGAGTGACCTGCACAGCTGCCTTTGCTACGGCAGCGTTCTCTGTAAATTGGGGGAGATAAGGTAAGAGCCTTTGTGAATAGAAGAACAATGAGTACTAATATCAGTGAACTAACTAACTGGTCTTGCTCTTATCACTCATTATAAACAGCACAAGCAAAATTAACCCCTTAAGGACCCATGACGGTGCTGGCAGGTCATGGGTTAGACGTACGATAAGGATCCATGATGTGCCAGGACCGTTACGGATTTCAGGGATCCCCATGAGGCTGCACTCCATTCGGGAAGCCCTGATTCATATAGGATTTAAAAAAAAAAAAAAAAAAGTGCTCCGTGGTTCTTAAAGGGATAGTATAGTCCCATAAAAAGTATGTCCTAAATCGTAGCTGCAGTAAAAAACATTCAATGTGCTTAATCCTTTCTCTCAAACCGTTATGGTATGAGAGATGTAATACAATAAAGACCTCCGCTCCCTCCCCCTTCTCATGTGTCCTCTGTACAGTGGACGTCATGAAATCCTGCTTCTGGGACCGGACAGTGGCTCTTCAGGAGCATTGTCATCTAGATGTCTAAGTACAATTACATAGTTACATAGTAATTTAGGTTGAAAAAAGACTTGCGTCCATCCAGTTCAACCCTTTTCCTATTCCTGTTTACCATCGCTGACCCAAAAGAAGGCATCTGACTCCAAATGGCAATCAGATTTCTCCCTGGATCAACAAGCCCTAACTAAATATTAATCCCAATACTAACGTGCATAGCCCTCTATATTATGCTCTTTTAAATAAGTATCCAGGCCCCTTTTAAAGGCATCTAATGTATTTGATAGCACCACCTCCTCCGGAAGTGCATTCCATACCTTTATTGTCCTTACTGTAAAGAAACCCTTCCGCTGTTGTAGATTAAATCTCCTTTCCTCAAGTCTAAGCGGGTGGCCCCTTGTCCTGTGTACTGTTCTGTTAATGAACAGGTCTTTTGAAAGCCCTTTATATGGGCCTTGAACATATTTATATAGTGTTATCATATCCCCTCTAAGACGCCGTTTCTCTAGTGTGTACAAGTTTTTCTAGTCTCTCTTCATAGCTAAAACTTTCCATTCCCCTTACTAGTTTTGTAGCCCTCCTCTGCACTCTCTCTAGTTCCATAATGTCCTTCTTCAGAAAGGGCGCCCAGAATTGAACAGCATATTCTAGGTGGGGTCTTACCATGGACCTGTAAAGAGGCATAATTATATCTTCCTCCCTTGAGTCAATACCCCTTTTAATACATGCCAATATCTTATTGGCCTTTGCAGCTGCCAGCTGGCACTGCATGCTACTGCTAAGTCTATTGTCTACCATTACTCCTAAATCCTTTTCATTAGTAGATTTCCCCAGAGAAACACCATTTAAACTATATGTTGCATTTTTATTATTATACCCAAAATGCATAACTTTACACTTGTCTATATTGAATCTCATTTGCCATTTGCCTGCCCAGTTACTCAATTTGTCCAAATCCTCTTGTAATGAAGACACATCGAGTTCAGACTTTATTACCTTACTTAATTTTGTGTCATCGGCAAACACTGATACATGGCTTCCTATGCCCTCTGGGAGGTCATTAATAAACAAATTAAAAAGAAGAGGACCCAGGACAGATCCCTGAGGCACTCCACTTATCACGTTTATCCAACTGGAGAACTTGCCATTTACTACCACTCTTTGCATTCTATCTTTCAGCCAATTTCCAATCCACACACAAACATTTTCCCCTAGTCCTATTTCATTCAATTTCTACAGTAAACTCTTGTGCGGAACTGTATCAAATGCCTTGGCAAAGTCTAAATAGATCACGTCAACCGCCGCTCCCTCATCTATATTATTACTTACTTTTTCATAAAATTCGATCAAGTTCGTTTGACAAGACCTATCTTTCGCAAAGCCATGTTGGCTATTGCTAATGATATTCCTGTTCCAGCAGAATTCTTGAATATATTCCCTTAGCAATCTTTCAAACAGCTTCCCTACCACAGATGTCAAGCTTACGGGTCTGTAGTTTCCTGGCTGGGACTTTGATCCCTTTTTAAATATGGGCACCACATCTGCTTTACGCCAATCCATGGGCACCATACCAGAAATAAAAGAATCCCTGAAAATCAGATATATCGGTCTGGCCAGGGTCTGGCTTAGCTCTTTAAGTACCCGTGGGTGTATACCATCTGGCCCTGGAGCTTTGTCTACCTTGACACCATTCAATTGTTTTAACACTTTTTCTTGTGATAGCCAGTCCCATGCTTGCTGTGCCTGTTCTGTAAAAGTAGTTTGCAGATTCTTGTCCAATGGGTGTTCCTTGGTAAAAACAGAAGAAAAGAAATGATTTAAAATATCTGCCTTCTCTCTGTCCCCTTTGACCATCTCACCCGTTTCAGATAACAAGGACCCAACATTATCAGACTTAAATTTTTTGACATTTATGTATTTAAATAATTTTTTTGGGTTGCTTTTGCTCTCCTTAGCAATATTTTTTTCATTCTCCAGTCTAGCTAATTTAATAGCCTTTTTACAGGTTTTGTTGACATTTTTGTATTCTGCAAATGCCTCTGCTGATCCCTCAGCTTTGTAATGTTTAAATGCCGCTTTCTTGTTATTTATTTCATGAATTACTTGACTGGTTAGCCACATTGGTTTTAATTTGCTTCTTTTGTATTTGTTTCCAACAGGGATAAATTTATATGTGTATTTTTGCAATGTTATTTTGAAGGCATTCCACTTACCTTCTGTGTTTTTTCCTGAAAATATTTTATCCCAGTCAACGAGACCAAGGGATGAATTAAACCTGCTAAAGTTGGCCTTTTTAAAATTCAGTGTTTTGGTGGAACTCATATCAACTTGTTTTTTTGAATTAATCTCAAACGATACCATGTTATGGTCACTATTCCCCAAGTGCTCCCTTACTTGGATGTTAGAGATAAGTTCTTCATGGTCAGTTATTACCAAATCCAGACATGCATTCCCTCTGGTTGAGGTCTGCACTAGTTGTGACAAAAAATTGTCATTCAACAAGTTCAGAAACTTGCTGCTTTTAGCAGAATTAGCTATTCCATTTTTCCAGTCTATTTCTGGATAATTAAAATCCCCCATAATTATAGTTCTCCCTATTTGGGAAGCCTTTTCTATTTGCATTAATAGCTGTGTTTCTTCAAGGTCACCAATGTTTGGTGGTTTATAACAAATACCCACTAATATTTTCTGGGCAGTTTTACCCCCAGTGACTATTTCAACCCACAGGGATTCCACATGTTCTCTACTGTCATCACATATATCTTCCCGCAATTGAGGCAATAATGCTGGTTTGATATACAGACAGACCCCACCACCTCTTTTGCTTGACCTATCTTTTCTAAATAACTTCATTGGAATGGTCTACAACGTGTGCTTGCAAGCCAGGCACACATTGTAGACCATGCCGATGAAGTAATTATACTTGGATATCTAGATGTCAGCACTCCTGAAGAGCCGCCTACAGTCGGGCGACCACTAAAGGACCACAAAGCTTTTTTTTTTGTTTTTTTGTTTTAAGAATCCGATTCCAGACTCCGTGAACGGCGTGCAGACGCGGGGGGAGCCCGGAATTCCATGACGGTCATAGTATGTCATTCAGTCAGGTTTACCCATGACGTACTATGACCGTCAAGGGTCGTTAAGGGGTTAAAAGATGACCTAATAAATATTTGCAGCACATACTAAAATTGATCTGATTATCAAGTATCAATTTATAATCCCAAAACAAACATGGAGACTAGTTGAACAGCCCCTGTACATGGGCCAGGCAGCAACGGCCGCCCAGCAACGGCCGCGGTGCAGTCATGCACATTAAAGACTGCCCGCGCCATGGCTGATACGGAGAGGGGCGCCCCAAATTTAAAGCGTAGTCCTCTCTGCGGTATAAATTCGGAGCGCCCCGCTCCATTATCAGGCACGGGCAGTCTCTACTGTGCTCCGCTGCTGTTGCTGGGCGGCCATTGCTGCCTGCTAATAAAACACACAGGCGCCTTCAAAATCACCAATATTTAATAGTTTATAGTATCCTTTTAAAGGATAAAATGCCAAAGAATGGTGTCAGTAAAAAAGAAATTGTTTGCCAGTGTATTTTCTAGTAAAAAAACAAACATTTTCAGGGCTTGGCAACACCTGACTCCTTGGTCTTGGTCCCAGGATTTTGGTAACAACTGACAGAAGGCTTTCACATCCACATAATGCTATGGCCTCAGTCCAGTCCATCATTGATTATAAACTGTTATAATGCTAGTAAATGATCTGTTTAGCAAGCACTAGGAATGTAGCATAATAGTAATGTTGATTTGGTTACAACTTATCATAAAAACATAATAATGTAATTTAACTTACGTTTGGTGTTGCAGATTTTCAACCCATTCAATTTTTTCATGGTAGCTAGTGGAATATTTAGTAGGTGTGGGCTAGCATGGGTTGGTTAATGACCAACAGGGTTTGGGTGAGTATTTTATTTGTAAGGAAGGGGGCAGAGCTGACATTATCTCTCTCAATTAGGCAAGCAGGTAATAGTGCAGTGGGAAAAGACAAATGGGTGCTAGGTGACTAAGTGCAGTACAGCATCAACCACTTTAATGTTAGAGGAGTATCCAATGCATTCCATCACATACCAGGGGTTAAGATCAGATAGAGATAATGATGTCACATTTTGGAGCATTGGATGGCTGAGAAACGATTTGTTGAAATTCTCTGTCACAACACAGCGTAGCCAAAGATCCTTTAACCCTATGAGTGTTACCATAAGTTTACCATTTGAATGCCGATATGTTGCATACCCCAATGCAGCATAAAGGGTTAAAATAACTGCTGGAAACTAAGCTGCAACTTGCCTGCTTATGTTCCTTTCTGCTTAAAGGAGCAGGAACCTTTTTAAACCCTTTGAGTGCCAGAGGGGTTCACAACACATTGCATATATAATTCTTCACCAGTGTGCCGTGCCCATCAACATAGGGCACCCCATGTTTTCTATGAAGGGTTTGACAAAAGTGTGAATATTGAGTATTAAATGTAGATTTATGGAAATTGTTATGCACAATATGTTTGTATTTGTCACTGTCACTGTGAGATCTCACAATAACTGGATATTTATGTATTGTACCCTTCATTATGCCCTTGATACATTACATTAAATATATTATGGGGGTCCTGAAAGTTGGGAGTGCCTTGACAAAAAAAGATTGAGAACCACTGATATATATATAAATAAATATATATATATATATATATATATATATACTGTATATGTATATCTATATATCTATCTCTCTCTTTCTCTATCTCTATGTCTCTCTCTCTCTCTTTCTCTCTATTTCTATGTCTCTCTATTTCTATCTCTCTCTCTATCTCTCTCTCTTTATAGATATATATATATAATTTTGTATTTACATAAGTTGTGCTCCTCCTTTTGCTAAGAGATGATATTATTAAGGACGAAGTTGAACTATAGTAATACATTACACAATTACAGCAATAACTGACACATGACACAGTAGTCCATAGCGTTTGATAACAACATGGTTAGGCACACCAGTACTTATGTTTCTTTTATAATATAGACTGACGTCTAGATAAAACATGAATACTCCTTCCCATCTCTGTCCCTCCCATGTAACATAACCAGTTCCCATGTCAGCAGGCCGAGCGACCCCACTGCCCCCAGAACAGACCAAGACATGTGTAGGGTATTGTTCATATCCGCTTAGAGTAATCAGTCAGAGGTCACCAGACCAGTGTTCCTAGATATGTAAATGTGGTTTTTTATATTAAACTAAAAATTTCCTATTTTGGTCACCGGATGGTGCTGTCCCTATCAATTACTATGGAGAGCAGTAGTCAGTGACTCAAGATCTCCCACATGTTAAGAACATTTCTGTTAAGTTTGGATCAAAGCATTCTAGTAGTGGGATCACCCAGAAGGAAACATATTAAATACATACATTAAATAAATGACCAAAATAAAAGGTCTCTGTCAACTGTCTAAACTTACACCTCAGTGGCAGGGTTTCCACATGTCAGTAAATTTACTGACACTCAATAAAAATTGTCTAAAATTTTTAAATTCTGGTTTAAATAGAAATACAGCAGTTCACAGAAATGCAATAGTAAAAAAAAAGGGGATTTCTATAAATTTTTTCCAGTGTTGAGGGTAAAAACCTTTTTTGGGGGGTTGGCAGCCCTTCGAGCTCGATCTTAATAGGATTTTCTTTATATGTATGTGTGGAATCAGCCGTAAACACAGTGAAAAGTGGAGTCATTTTAGGGCAAACCAACTGAATTATTGGGTACAAATACAGCTTCTCATTTAATTAATTTTGGCTTTTAACCCTTTGAGTGCAAGAGAGGTACGCAAGGCATTGGGTTGCAATGAGTTGCTTACCTCTCTGAAACTCAAAGGGTTAACCCTTCGAATGCTAGAAAGGTCTCTAATACATATAAGGGGTTAAAGGGATAGTAATGTTTCACAATTAAAGCAGTTCCAATTAATATTCATAGTATTTGGGCCATGGAGAGTGTTATATCAATACTGTCAGAGTTGTAGTTCAAGAGTAATTGAATGATAACGTATCCCCCTCCTGCCCCTTTTACTGATGTAACACTGCTCACCTCAGAGCAGCAAGACTGTCCGGATGGATCGCAGAGAGGGACAATCTTCAGTGAGCATAAGGGAAAAAGCTGATAAACCTGTCAAGGCGGTAAGGTTTTCCTTACGAGCACAGTAAGAAGATTGTGCCTTGCTGTGACCTGTCCAGTCAAGAGACCAGATTCCATATCTGAGGGGAGGTGTCTTACACTAGGTAAAAGGGGCGGGAGGGGGATACTTTATCATTCAATTAGTCTTGTACTGCAACTCTGACAGTACTGAAATAACACTCTCCATGGCCCAAATAATATAAAGATCAATTCGAGCATGTAAAACATTACTATCCCTTTAAGGCATATCTTTGAGGTTGTCTTTTTGTCTTCATCTCTCTCTCTATCAAGTGATAAGAAAGCAATCACAGGACTTAATGCAGTGAAACAGGTTCAGTGTATGTTGTCCATGATTTGGACAGTACTTAGGACATTTTCTAAAACATGGAACATTGCGATAGCAACATAAAAACTTGGTACAGCTGTTGCCCTCAATTTGTCCTACTTCGGGGATGTCATCTGCTGAAATCCCACCCAGTGCTCTCATACCACACTACTCATTTATCTTTCCTTCAGTGTCTGTGACATCATCAGTGGGAGGTATAAAAGAAGAAATGGGCAGGAAAGGTGGAGGAAACCAACTAAATTTAATAGGCCCGGAAACATTTTAGAGAAATGTGAAAACATAAAAACTTAACTGTACTGTACTTTTTTAAGGACTGAGTAACATCGAATTAACATAATAACATAGTAAATTAGGGAAAAAAGACACAAGTACATCAAGTTGAACCTTTGCCTTATAACCCAGAGAAATGAGAATGGAGTTTTCCTGCTGCCAAATAAGTTAGTCTTTATCAGACCTTCCGGTTTTGCCTACCGATACACAGTATAACCCTGTATGTTCTCTCTTCTCTTAAATATATCTATTGTATCTGCCATTACCACATCCTTGGGCAAGGAATTCCATAATTTAATAGACCTTACTGTAAAAAAACCCTTCCTCTGCTGAAGTCTAAACCTCCTTTCCTCTAATCTCAAGGGGTGTCCCCTGGTCATCTGATCAGGCCTTGGAATAAATAGCTCACAGCAGAGATCCTTGTATTGACCTCTCATATACTTGTACAATGTGATAACGTCTTCTCTTAGTTGTCTTTTCTCTACAGTAAATAAACCAAGTTTGTCTAGTCCTTCCTCATATGTCAAGTCCTCCATTCCCTTAATTAATTTTGTTGCTCTTCGCTGTACCCTTTCTAGTTCTAGTATATCCTTTTTCAGAACTGGTGCCCAAAACTGCAATGCATATTCTAGGTGAGGTCTTACCAACCATTTGTACAATGGCAAAATAATGTTATCCACTCTTGCTTCGCTACCTCTTTTTATACAAGTCAGGACTTTGTTTGCCTTTGCTACTGCTGTTTGACACTGGTCACTGTTTCCAAGTTTGTAGTTGACAAGGTTACCCAGGTCTTTCTCTAGCAACAAGTCACCTAAAATTATTCCATTCAGTTTATAAGTAGCCTTGGGATTATTTCCTCCCAAATGCATGACTTTACACTTCCCAACATTAAACTTCATATTCCATTTGATTTCTCAATCTGCCATTTAGAGAGCAATTATCCTGTTCTGAATTTATTACCCTGCATAATTTAGTGCCATCTGCAAATATTGATATTTTGCTTCCTATATCTATTTCTAGGTAATTTATTAACATGTTAAAAAGCAGCGGACCCAATACTGAACCCTGAGGTACTCCACTCTCCACTTTAACTGTACTGGAAAATTGTCCATTTACAACCACACACTGTTCTCTATCCTTCAATCAGTTTTCTATCCAATTGCAAAGGTTATTTCCTAGTCCCAATTTCCTTATTTTATACCCCAGCCTTCTCTGTGGCACTGTATCAAATGCCTTTGCAAAATCTATATATACTACAGCAACTGCATCACCATTATCTAGGTTGCTATTTACATCTTCACAGAAGTTCAAAAGATTCCTTTGGCATGATCTATTCCTCATAAAACCATGCTAATAATCTTATTTTCTGTGGTGTCATCCTGAATACAATATCTTATTTTCACTACAGAGGTCAAACTCACAGGTCTATAATTCCCAGGTTCTGTTTTAGTTCCCTTCTTAAATAAAGGTACTGCATTGGCTTCACACCAGTCTTGTGGCACTGAGGCTGTGGTGATAGAATCTTTAAAGAGTAAAAAGAGAGGTCTTGCTAACACTGAACTGAGTTCCCAAAGAATCCTTATATATATACCGTCAGGACCCAGTGCTTTGTCAGACTTAATTTTGTTCAGTCTTCCCATGACCTCTTCTTGTGTTAATTAACCCAATATCTAATAATGCTGTGGTTTTATTTGTTATTTGTTGAGGTTCTTCTACCATTCCTTGTTCACATGTATATATTGATGCAAAGAAAATGTTTAGAACATCAGCCTTTTCCTTATCCTCTCTAATCAACTCACCCATCTCATTTTCCAATGCACTCCCTCTTAAGAATGTATTTGAAAATCTTTTTTGGGATTAGTTTTGCTCTCCCTTGCAATTCGAAATTTTATTATCTAATTTTCCTAACCTAATTGACTTTTTGTGATCTTTGTTGCACTCCCTGTATTTCAAGAAATCATTTTCTGTTCCTTTAGTCTTAAATAGTTTGATTGCCTTTTTTCCCCTTGCCATTTCTTTCTTTACATTTGCAGTTAATCATATTGGCTGTGAGCTACTTCTTTTGCATTTGTTTCCCTCTGGTATATACTGTTGAATACATTTCTGCAACCTAAATTTAAATTCTGGTTGAACCTATACAGTTTTGCCAAATGGATCTCAGATGTAACTATGTTGTGATCTCACCTACCTTAATATTGGACACCGTGTCTATGTTATTTCTTATAACTAGGTCCTCATGGATGTATCAGGAATAAGCTCCCGATGCTGCATTTATTAAACATGTAAGTGCCAGAGAGGAATCCATCGCATTACAACACAATGTGTATGATACTTCTCTGGCACTCAAAGGGTTAAGTAGTTTTATTTCCCACTAAGAATCATTGCCGTGTTAAATAAATTTATTCCAAACAATTCAGTTGTTTTGCCCCAGAATTGTTCCACTATTGGCTCGACTTGTTTTACTGCAATGTGTACCTTCCTGCTGCATAATAACATGTCTGTCTGTCTGTCTCAAACAGGACAATTTAAACCTGTTGCTGACTGAGGAGGAGATGTACAGTCTGATGGAGACTTTCAGCCAGTGTAAAGTTATCCCAGGTGAGTAGTTCAGAGGTAGGAGCTGTATTGTGGGTACATGCTGCAATGCCAGAGGGTATGATCTGTATTGTGGGTACATGCTGCAATTACAGAGGGTAAGACCTTTATTATAGGTACAGGCTGCAATGCCAGAGGGTAAGAGCTCTAACATGGGCACATGCTGCAATGTCAGATGGCAAGGGCACTATTGTGGGTACATTCTGCAATGCCAGAGGGTAAGATCTGCATTGTGGGCACATGCTCCAATGCAGATCTTACCCTCTGGCATTGCAGAATGTACCCACAATAGTGCCCTTGCCATCTGACAGGATGCTGCAATGCCAGAAGGCAAGATCTCTGTTATGAGGGCATACTTCAATGTCAGAAGGTAAGAGCTCTGTTGTTGAGACACACAGCAATGCCAGAGGGTAGACTCTGCATTGTGGAGGTACGTTGCAATGACAAAGGATAGGAGCTCAATTGTGGGCACATGCTGCAATGCCAGAGGGTACAATCTGTATTGTGGGTGCCTGATGAAGTGCCAGTGGGTTCATGCTGTAAAGCTAGAGGGCAGAAGCTGCATTCTGGGGGCACGTTGCAATGACAGAGTGTAAGAGCTGTATTATGGGAACATGCTGCAATGCCAAAGGTTAGGAGCTATATTGTTGTGCATGCTGCAATGCCAGAGGATAGGAGCAGTACTGTGAGGGCATTCTGCAATGCCAGAGGGTAGTAGCTGCATTGTGGGTGCATACTGCAATGCCAGAGGTTAGGATAAGAATTATGGGGGCATGCTGCAATGCCAGAGGGTAACAAATGTATTGTTGGTGCATGTTGCAGTGACAGAGGGTAAGAACTGTATTCTGTGTACATGCTATAACTCCAGATAATAACACTTGTTCCTTGGACGTTTTGGAGGCTACAGAATAGAGATGAGTGAAATGTTCATCTTTTTCCTCGCTACCCTCAAATAATTTCCCATGAAATCGTTGCCATTTTCTGCCTGTTTTCTGTGGCCGCTGTAATTCCCAATGTGACACTACTTCTGCTAAATGCTGAAGTGAGAAATCTACAGATCATACCCACACTCCCTGCAGCCATTCGGAGGACTGACTAGCCGTAGTACTCATTAAATCAAGCAATTCCATGTCCCCTTCTTTCCCTATCTGCCTCTACACACTAGTAGCTAGTGTCAAAATGTAAGCAGATTTCCTTTTCTCTCCCAAGGAAGACTGCAGTGGTAATTTTTACAGTACAGTTCAGGGTAGTCCTGTCAAGTTTACATTCAGCAGTTTGCAAAAGAGGATAAAGCACAGAGTATGTGCTTGTCCCTCTTGTGCATGCATATTAAGTACTTAGTCTGCATAAGTAACACAGCATATCAAGTTGTACCAGTGCGTTTGTCTTGAATGTATGACGTTTTTATGTCTGTGTGTGCGTGTGTAGTGTCTGTCACTCAGTATCAGTAGGGTTTCAGTTTCAACCCACTCCGGTAGGAAGGATCACTTTACCTGCCTTCCATTTATCAGTCAAAAAGATTTATTTTTTTTAACTCTCCTTTCTCCCTTCACACCCACACACAGATAGCAACTGCCAGTGGCTATACTCATATCAAGAAACTACAGCTTTCTAGCTTACACTATCATCCAAAACTCAGCTGTGTTCTCTCAGTAAACTGACACCCCTTTTATACATTTTAGCAGCAGGAAAACAAGGGGGCCGTGTACATTCTTCTCACTAATTTCAATGTAGTGAAAAAAGCAGAACATTTTCACTTTTCGTACTAGTTTTCTAGTTTCCCTTTACCCTTCTAGAAACATCTTCAAAGCACTGTGAAGCAATTTTTTGGAGACATCTGTCATAACCAAGTAAACTTGGATGGCTCCTTGACAGCATTACATATTACAATATTAATCTCTTGTTTGTGTGTTTATACACAGTTTCAGTTTGCTATTACCTAATTAATGGAGGTGCTAAATGTTCTAGTGGGTAACTTCCATAGAGAAATCAATTCATTAGCCATCAGCGCTACACAGCATCTGTTCGTTTGGTTACAGAGGGCAATAGTGACATAAGAATATGAAGGACGTGTGTACCGGACTGAGACTCCTAATGAAAACATTGAATATAAACAAGAGAACTCGCTGCCAGGATGCAGATAATAGAATGCTGTGCAGATTAGGGAGCAGGGAAAATCTGCAGTGTATATTATAGGAAGGTTTGCAGAGATGGGGCAGACAGGAAGAGAGAGGGACATCTGAGTTCTATTCACTATTGAAAAGAATACAATCCTGCGTCATTCTATAGTGATTGCTTCAAAGCAAAGCTGTGCCAGGCATACTTGACAGGTTATAAATTGACTTCAGTTAACCCTTTAAAGACCAGAGAGTTGTGTAATGCATTGCTTTGCGATGTGTTGCACACCCCTCTCTTCTAAAAGGGTTAAAGGAAGATTAACACCGCCTATATTTAGCCTCATTTATGGCCACCATGAATTAATTCTGCTTGGATTAGTCCCCATGAAATTAGTCTTTAATTAGTAGTTGAGATCATGGGATTTATTCAATTACCTCCGTTATTAAACCCCTAACTAATGTCAGTAGTTATAAGTCACAGATTGGTATTCTGTTATCTGCTCTATGACAAAATACCGGCCCTTAAAAAAGCACAACGGGTGCAAAATATGCACCCACTGAGAACAGTGAAACATCATCTGAAGTTGAACCAAAAACACAAAAGAGAGGGGAGAGAATCATAGTGTAGAACTCTTGACTATCGATGGGAGTACAAAGATTGAAAATATACATACAATTTTGTCATGGATATTAATCACAATGACAAAAATTACTTGTGGAGGAGATTATGCTGCCCCCACACAGATATCCAGATGCTTCTTGCTCAATCCTTTCAGGACCAGTACCACACAGCAGGGCTTTGGAAAGAAATACAGAAACAAGATACTAGGAGAGCTACACTGTCTCCCTTTAACAGCACATGAATCAAGATAACAAGCAGCGCTGATACTCACATGAGATGTTTAACCTGCTACAATCTACAGCAACCAGTATTAAAGCAAGTGGGGATTTCTGATGCTGGTTCTCCCCGCAACAAAGCCGCACAGACTTGCATCACAACTCCATTGTAGAGGGGCAATCCAAATACAGCAGACCAGATGAAAACATATAAAATGTATTTTTTAAAAAGCTAAACAAATCCTCAACTTGTTTCGCGGGCTAACATGCCACTTCATCAGGAGGAATTCAGTGTGACAAGAACAGTGACATAACTACCACGGGTGCAGTGGTAACAACCGCGACCAGGCCCGACCCTGCAGGGGGCCCGGCTGACCAGTCAACCCCAGCAATGCAGCCTGACTGAGCCTATTAATAAATATGCTTGGCTACCTGTTTTAAAACGATCTGTTGATTATTCTGCTTTCAGGATCTTAAGACAGTGTCTTCCTGAGATATTGGGGCAGACAAGTCTCATGATTGATAAGGGTCAGCAAAATATTATTGAGTGTCCTGGTACTCTAAGGGTTATCGGAGCCTTGTTTAGCCTTCATGGTATTGTCTGCTCTGTGGGCCTCCAGCCAGAGGGGGCACTGTGATGAATGGATGCATGTAACAAGGCAGTGTGCATAGGGAGTGAAGACATCCAATAGGAGACAGGGCTCTGATAACCCTTTGAGTGCCAGGTCACTCAGTAATATTTTGCGTACCCCTTTCAATTATTTAAGACATGTCTGCCCCAATATCTGCTGAAGACCCTGGCAAGCAGAAAAATCACCAGGTCATTTACCAAAGAGGTAGCCAAGCATATCTATTATGTGAGAGGTCATGGGGGCAATGGTGTAAGGGAGAGGGCTTGGAGGGGGGGGCAATAATGTATACAAGAGGGGGCATGGGGGTCAGTGATATACAGGAGAGGACGACTGCCCCCACGTCCTCTAAGGTGACCACATATCCCTTTAAATCAGGGACACTTACAAAATACACACATAACAGGGTTGCTTTGATTCCTGTGCTGGCCTGCAATGTGTGTATTTTATGTGTCCCTGATTTAAAGGGATATGTGGTCACCTTAGAGGACGTGGGGGCAGAGTAAGGTGACCACATATCCCTTTAAATCAGGGACACATAAAATACACACATTGCAGGGCAGCACAGGAATCAAAGCAACCCTGCAATGTGTGTATTTTGTAAGTGTCCCTGATTTAAAGGGATATGTGGTCACCTTAGGGCAGAGATATGTACAGGAGAGGGCATGGGGGGCAGGAATATACAGATTGGGGCAATGATCTGCAGGAGAGGGCGTGAGGTTGGGGGTGGGGGCATGGCAATTATCAGACCAGGGCCGGTGATTTCTAGTTACGCCTCTGGATGAGAAATACAAACTGGTCTGCCAATAGGGTTGCCACCTTTTCTTCAAGAAAATACCGGCCATGGCATTCCCTCCATAGACTTAAAGGTATAGTAATACCTAAAATGTAAAAAAAAATATGTTGTAGGGTTTATCCCCCTGAGTAAAACAAGAGTACTCCCACTGCTGAAAGGTGTTTCATTCAAAAGTTATTAATTTTCAAAGTTGAATTTTTTAGGTGCAATATCACAGTGGCCTGAAATTGTACAGTGGCGCTGTTGCTACACCATCCTATGGACAGCTCTGGTCTCAGGACCATAAATCTACATAGGATGGTGTAGCAACAGCGCCACTGTAAAATTTCAGGCCACTGTGATATTGCACCTAAAAAATTCAACTTTGAAAATTAATAACTTTTGAATGAAACATCTTTCAGCAGTGGGAGTACTCTTGTTTTACTCAGGGGGATAAACCCTACAACATATATTTTTTTACATTTTAGGTATTACTATCCCTTTAACATTGGACAGAAGCCAATTTTTTACCGGCCTGCCGGTAAAATACCGTCTGGGTGGCAACCCTATCTGCCAAGCAACACACTGGTTTTTATGCAGGCGTTCCAACCGGGATTCAGCCATGACTGACTACTTGAAATTCAAATGAAACAATCAAAATGCCAAACTGCACGAATTCTAATTGGATTATCCTGCTCACACCACAATCATTGCACTAACATTATTTTTGAGATTCAACCCAATATATGGTTACACAAACGTTGCTAAAATACACACAAACAGTGTTATTGATTTTTAACCTCATATGTGGCGATGAAGCCCTCCATAAACCCTAATGATCCCTACATCAGCCCTATTGGATCGAAGGAACAAAGGAAAAACCAGTGTAGCTCTCCTAGTTTCTTGTTTCTGTATCATCTGAAGTTGCTATTCAATTATATGGGGTGGCTAGTAACACAAATTAAAGGACTCTCATTTTTGGTGTTAAATTAGGGCCTAGCAAATCTAGACGTTGAGTCCCTAACGCATGTTAAAAACCACCGACGTGTAACTGAACAGTGTTAATAAAAAATACACCGTGAGTAACTAGGAATTCCTACAGTGGTGATCCATGGATGTATTGATATGAGGCCCTAAGCCCCATATCAATATATCCAAGATAACAAAAAAAAGGTACAAAAATGAACTCTTTGAGTGCCGGTGGGGTGCAACACATTGCAGAGCTTTGCATATCCCTCTGAAAGGATTAATCCCCCTAAAGCTAACACCATCCCATGGCCCATTACCCACAACATTTACAATAAACACTTACCTTGAAGTCTGAGGTCCAGGTTGGTCTTCTGCACCGTGGTCTTCCTCTTTAATTCGTCTTTCAGTCTTGGTCTCCAAGTTTCTTTCTTCTTCATCTTCTTCTCTATCCTTCTTCTTGCTTCTTCTGTAAATTTTTCTCTATCTCTGTAAATCAACAATGATAAACGAAATCCATTGCCCCTGTAAACTCTCTCCGCAGAAAAAAATAATCCCCATTGCGTTTCCTTTCGGTTTTTTGACCGAACCAACTGAGGGAAATTTGAACAGGGATTGGCTTTTATATGGCCAGTCACTATTCAAAATTGTTCTAATGCTTCCATTGGCTGGGATGTGGGGCTACCACACTTCCCAGCCAATCAGCTTCTAGCTGGGTGGGTCACGAATACTCGTTTTGTCATCTCTCCAACTAGCCAATCTTTGAATAGCTGGAAGGATGATGAAATGCTCATTCGTGACACCTCCAGCTAGAAGCTGATTGGCTGGGACGAGTTGATTTATGTTGAGCACGTTCTGTGCCCAGATTAACCCCACATCCCAGCCAATGGGAGTGTGGGAACAATTTTGAACAGAGACTGGCCATATAAAAGCCAGACTCTGTTCAAATTTCCCTCAGTTTGGTTCGGGAAATCGATTGAAAGGTACAGCAATGGGGATTTGTTTTCTGCCGGTCGCAGAAATATTTTACAGATTTCATTTATCATTGCTGTTTTACAGAGACATTAGTAACTTTACAGAAGAAAGAAGAAGAAAGAAGCTTAGAGAGAAAGTCTTAAAGATGAACTAAAAATGAAGACCAGGGTGCAGAAGACCACGCTGGACCAATCCCTGATGAGATGTTATAATAAAAGCGTAGGAGAGAGGAGGACCCTTTAAATATGCTCCTTGTGGATTTGATACCAAAATCTCACTTATTTGCTAAGAAATATAACATATACCCAATACAGGGCACACGCTTATTCTTTATATAGAGGAGCACAGGTTTGTCTTTCTGTCTGTATTTGCACTTTGGGTTTTGGCCTAATATTTGGGGGACTGGAGAACCCTTTCATTCCTTGCTGTCTTCTATATATCTATGTTTATATTCATTATATTCATTATATGGATGTGTTATGGTGAGTTGGCGCTGTGAGCTTTCCTTCTCTCTCTCTCTCTCTCTCTCTCTCTCTCTCTCTCTCTCTCTATATATATATATATATATATATATATATATATATATATATTGGTTGATTGATTGTATTTTTTAGGTGAAAAATAATTAATTCACTGAAACAGTTTTCTACGTGAGCTTGCAAACCAAGCACACATAGAAGAACGTTTCAGTGAAATAATTATTTTTCACTAGTGAGATCGCAGCTCTGCTGCAGAGCCGCCTGATGAAAGTCAGAGCGGATATCCCTGCAGTCAGTACAATGCTGACTTCAGGGAAGGGGGAGTGAGGGGGGAAGTTTGCGTTCGGTTATCTCTCAAACCATAAAGGTCTGAGAGATGAACCTGGGGACTATTAAATTATTTTGCAAATATCTACAATATGGGGGATAGTAATAATAAAGTATTACTATCCCTTTAAACTTTTTCACTGTGTTAACCTTTAATAATGGGTGTGCAATGTATTACTTAACACTGGCCACCTCCCAGAGGCCTAGGTCACCTTACCAGTCTGTTCATGCTCTGCTCACAGAGTGTCCCCTGACTTTGGATGACTTCCTGCATTATAAGCACCTGGTGAACCGACGGCTGCAGGAAAGACAGTTGGGTGATGAGGTAGAGGAGCAGGCGACGCTGCAGTTCTCTTCCATGGACACCGAGAAGAAGGGTCATGTGGAGTGGGGAGACTTCCTCTCACATGAGTCCATTTGTCTGCTGCAGAAGCTCCGCACACAGGTGAACTCCAAACCCATGTTCTTTTGTTCTGCTGTTGTGTAAAGTAGATCCTCTCCTGACGCAGTTTTATATGAATTGGTAAATTAAAGGGAATCATTTGAGAATTCTTTGCTGTATATTTTAATTAACAGATTATATTTTTAGATATTAATTACTGTATATTTTAATTAAGAGATTATAATAATAGATTAGTCCTATGGCAGCTCTCATATCTTCAGATCTGAAAGTAAGAGTGACTCCGGAAACCTCTTTCTCAAAGGGTGTAAGTTCTGGTGATAATCAGTTTTTAATTAACCCTTTGAGTGGCAGAGCGGTATCCAACGCATTGCGAAGGACACTCAAAGGGTTAAAGCGCGAGTATAGTTGACACAGAAATGGCATAGCAGCAGCTAGAAGTTCTCACGTTGCTCGCCACTGGTTTTCATACTACTTTGGACAGAATACTTATCAGTTTACATACTGAGGATGATGGGAGTTGTAGTCTGGAAGCTTCTGGAGTGCCTCAATGCCCAAACCTGACGTAAACCAAACTGGACATTACAGTAATATATAAACCATCATAAACCAGAAACTGGTGTCCGGTGCAAGGGAAGTAAAAATATCACATTAACCTTTTTAGTGACAGTGACTTATACAATGGATTGCAACACAATGCATAATGCACATTACCGACTCTAAAAGTGTTAAAGTGATAGTAATGTTTCACAAAAAAAATCAGCTCCAATTAATCTTCATAGTATTTGGGCCATGGAGAGTGTTATTTCAGTACTGTATTAGGTGTATTAGAGTAGAAACCAAAATCTCACTTATTAACTAAGAAATATTATATATGCCCAATACAGGGGACACACTTGTTCTTTATGTTGCGTAGGTTTGTTTTTCTGTTTGTGTTATTTCACTACTGTCAGAGTTGTAATTCAAGAGTAATTGAATGATAAAGTATCCCTCTCCTGCCCCTTTTACCTAGTGTAAGCCGCCTCCCCTCAGATGTGGAATCTGGTCTCTTGACCGGACAGATCACAGCAAGGGACAATCTTCTTCCTGTGATCATAAGGAAAACCCTGCCCCCCCTTGACTGATTGTCCCTCTCTACAAATCCATCTGGACAGTCTTGCTGCTCTGAGAAGTGTTACTGTTACAGATTATGCCGCACGGATGTAGCTGGAATGACGCATGGTTGGACGCATCAAAGCTAAATGCGTCATCCGCAGGTGCGAGGCTTCTAGCATGCAGCAGGCCTCTGTTTTATGTGTTTGCTTCCCGTAGTCTCCTCCTACCTACTTCCTCCCTCTGAGCTGCTCCTCCTACATGCTTCCTGAGGAGGGGTTTAAAGGGCAGATTGAGTCCTGACTCAGGGCTCTGTGTATGACCTGGCTAATTTGACCATCCATTCTGGTGCTGACCTGTGGCTCTTTTGCCTGCTCCAGTTGTGTAGTGGACACCCAATCTGGTGTGGACTTGTGGCTCTGGCTGACTACCTGAACTGTGTATGACCCGGCCTGTCTGTCCATCCATTCTGGTGTCGGCCTGTGGCTCTGTCTGACCATTCTCCTTGTACATTCCGATTTGGCTTAGACATCCTTTCTGGTGCAGACCTGTGGCTCTGGCTGACTACCTGAACTGTGTATGACCCAGCCTGTCTGTCCATCCATTCTGGTGTTGATCTGTGGCTCTGGCTGACCATTCTCCTTGTGCTTTCCGATTTGGCTTAGACATCCTTTCTAGTGCAAACCTGTGGCTCTGGCTGACTAACCGCTCCGTGTATGACCTGGCTTGTCTGACTACCCACTCTGGTGTTGACCTGGGGCTCTGTCCACTGCGCATCCAGAATACCAACACTTCAGTGGATATCCTTTCTGGTGCAAACCTGTGGCTCTGGCTGACTACCCGCTTCGTGTATGACCCGGATTGTCTAACTGTCCTTTCTGGTGCTGACTAGGGAGCTCTGTCTGTTTCTGCTGTGTGTTGGTCTCTGCTCCACAGATACCCATCCTAGTGCGGACTTGGGGCTCTATCAGACTCCTAGACTGACTGCAGGCTGAGTCAGTGCTAGTCCTTTGGGCATTCCGAATTACCTAGTGGCTCCAGTGGACTGAGGCCTAGTCTCGGACAGTGTGGTGGATCTATTGGCGGACTGCTATTTCTGATACAGTGCTTGCCTCTTTGATCACCCTCTGTGTGTTATCTGTTTACATCCATTACTGTGACTATTCTAATAAAAGATTGTTTTACTGACCGTACTGACTCCTGGTTTATTCCTGGGAACCGTCACAGTTACATCAGTAAAAAGGGAGGGAGGGGGGATACTTTATCATTCAATTACTCTTGTACTACAACTCTGACAGTATTGAAATAACACTCTCCATGGACCAAATACCATGAATATTAATTTGAGCTGTTTTTATTGTGAAACATTACTATCCCTTTAAGACAGGTGCTTTAAAAAAACACGTGTTATATCCCAATGTGCCAGACTCTAGTGCAGAATGCGCTGGACACCCCTCTGACATACACAGAATTCATTATAAATATGCCCAATAAATATCGCTCCTCTCTTCTGTACAGAATTCCCTTTTACGGTTGCTCTCGGGTAAAGAACGCGACAGAGCACGCACCACCTTTCTGTCGATTGACCAAGACAATGACAAGCTGATCACTAACGCTGAGTGCAGGAGGGCGCAGCACGGCTGGTTCCGCAAGCAGTCCAAAGAGACCGTGTCATGCAACGTCAGGTGAGTCCATCCGTCTGTCACATATCTCTTAGCCATTTGCGTGTCAGAGAGGTGAGCACTCTGGTACTCAAAGGGTTAAGTCAGGGATGCTTATGAAAATGATGATCCCCGCAGTGTGTGTGTTTTATATCAGTGTCCCCGATTTAAATGGATATGTAGTCCCATTACGCTCTGTGAATTTATAAGATATGCCGGAGTTCAGTCCTCAAGGGCCTCAGTTAGGCTGCGATTTAACCCTTTGAGTGTCAGAGGGTTGTGTGACGCATTGCAACGCATTGCAAAGCAAGGCTATTTATTATGAAGCATAAATGAGTTAAGCAGCAAGTGAGCAATGCTGGAGTGGACCAACTTAACCTTAGATATAAATTTGCTTTAACCTCTTATGGACCGGCGAGTGCGTGCACGACCAACCCTTTAAGGACCACAGAGCTTCTTTTTTTTTTTTTTTTTTTTTAATTTGCACAATGTATTCGGGGCTTCCTGAACGGCGTGTGACTGCACTATGAGCCCTGAAATCCATGACATGCCAGGACCGTCATGGGTCTTTATGGTACGTTTACCCACAACAGTCCTGGCACATCATGAGTGCTTAAGGGGGGTTAAGTTGAATAGGGATTTTAAATTCTGGAATGCAAAAGAAGACTGTTACACTCTGCAGGGCAGATAGCCCACTGTGGACTTCAAACAGCTGATTGGCCGAGAGTCCACTGAGGACTTCAAACAGCTGATCAGCAGATAGCCCACTGTGGACTTCAAACAGCTGATTGGCGGAGAGTCCACTGAGGACTTCAAACAGCTGATCGGCGGATAGTTCACCGTGGACTTCAAACAGCTGATCGGCAGATAGTCCACTGTGGACTTCAAACAGCTGATTGGCCGAGAGTCCACTGAGGACTTCAAACAGCTGATCAGCAGATAGCCCACTGTGGACTTCAAACAGCTGATTGGCGGAGAGTCCACTGAGGACTTCAAACAGCTGATCGGCGGATAGTTCACCGTGGACTTCAAACAGCTGATCGGCAGATAGTCCACTGTGGACTTCAAACATCTGATCGGCGGATAGTTCACTGTGGTCTTCAAACAGCTAATCAGTCGGTCCGGGTAAAGACAGAACTGGCAGAGAATCTGTTAAATATAACACATGCTTTTTCAGTTCTCGGTGTCTCTGAATGACATGTGAATTGGGGCAGGGGATTCATTTATTATAATCCTTTCAGTACCACAGAGATGTGTAACACATTGCAGAGCAATGCTTTTCTCATCTCTATGGCACTCAAAGGGTTATGGGAGGGTATCTGCTGTCCCTTCCTTCCTGTAGTCTGTCCCATTCCTCCCAACATTACAAATGGTCAAAGAGGGACACTTTTTTTTTTCTGTAGATGATGTTGTATGGAGTGTGAATGATGGGGTAAGGCATTACCCAAAATTTTTAGGATACTTAGGCCTCGATCCAAATGTTGGAGACGGCTGTTTTTTCTGCCAACATCATTTTTTCCAGCACAGTAAGCTATTCAAATGCCCGTGCAGTGAAAATATACCGGCAAAAAAGAGCCGTCGTGAGTTAAAGTTAAGAGGTGTTTTCATCCATTGAAAAGGATGAAAACACCATAAATATCAATTCAAATGTCTGCGTTAGCCAAGAAAACACGATAAGGGAATCAAGTTATCACAGGAAAGTTAACACCTGTTTAAACAGCTGAAGCAGAAACTTGAAGTTAAAAAACCTAAATCCTCAGTGGACGTATTGATATTGGGCTCTAAGCCTCATATCAATACATCCAAAGTATAAAAAATGTATCAGACGTTAGTAGAATGAACCCTATGAGTGCCAGTGGGGTATATTACTCTGCCGGCATTCATAGGGTGAACCCGACTAAGTTAAAAAAAAAAAAAAATCACCTTACAAGTAACACCATTAATCCTGACGTCCAGTGGAGTCCTCAGCTTCCTGGTCCTCTTCTATCCTTCTCTTCAGTTTTCCCATCTTTCTTCTCTTCTATCTTCTTCCTGTGAAAGAAAAAAATAAGTTTGAGTTGAAAGCATAGATACTTAAACCCCTTGAGTGCCAGAGGGGTACGCAATGCATTGCAAAGCTCTATGGAGCCCACAGGGTAAAGTACATAGTAGTGTGCCACGTTTTCAAATAAAGATCCCCCATATATATTGATAAACATGTCATTAAATGTTTGCTATACATCATAATGAAATGGCATGTCTATTTTCTTTGGGATCCAGAAAGGTACGCAACACATTGCTTTTCAATGCATTGCGTACCCCTCTGGCACTCACGGGGGAGAAGATAGAAGGAAGAATGGATACAGACAATGGGTGACAGGTAAGCTTAACAGACTTTTTAACTATCGGTGCTTGGCAGTATGCCAGGCACTGATCGTGAGTTTTTTTACTGTTAAGTTCCCAAAACTGGCATTATTTAGCAGTGTTTTGGGAACTTAACGCACAAAACAGACATTTGAACACGACACCAGTTTTCTGTCCTAACGTCCATTGTGCGAAGTGTTGGTAGGAGATCTGAATACCCACCAAGACATTTTATTCTGTCGGTCAGTGTTAATTTTGCCCTACCGCCATTTTTCTACTCCAACATTTTGATCGAGCCCTTAATGCCCTATTGACAGGTATTTACATTACTGATTAAGGGCTCGATCCAAATGATGGCGTCGGCAGAAAAAACTGGCGATGGTGGTTTTTTAAGTCAAGTATGCAATGCAAATGTTCCCACAAATAAGAAATAACGGCAGTTTTAAAACACACAACGCCCATCACCAAAAGATCAAAATCTCGCCCACTGAGAACAATGTAGAAGCGAAGCTCAGAGCCAAATGTTTGCATTAGGGATAACATGAGTTAAACTGCAACATTTTCCTCCAGAAATCTAACACCCATTTTTTTGGCGAACATCACACAAATCAGAGTAGAAAACCACCGTTGAGGAAAACAAAACAGAGAATTAGGGATAACATGAGTTAAACTGCAACATAACATGAGTTAAAACAGGAGTTAAATTTCAACATTTACTAAAGGACTCCATGAAAGGAACAATACACGAAGATACAAATATCCAAAAGGTGCGTCGGTTATTTTGGGTTTTCTGACTGAACTTGATACTTTGGGGTGCTGTGATTGGCTGTGGTGCTAGGTAATGTTTTTATCGTGTGTTTTTAGGTAAGATTTTCTAAGCGACGCAGGTTTAAGGTGAACGTGTATTTTGTTGGTCATCGCTCGTTAGCCTTTTTTGGTAAGGAAGACATGAATCCCATGTTACCCGGTCTTGGTTAACTCACGAAGGCAGTTTTTTTCTTCACGTTGGTTTTAACTCCAACATTTGGATCGCATCCTAAATTATTAGAACTAAATCAGATTATTTTATATATAGCCTAATTTGTAAACACATACACTGAAGTATATATATAATAATGTAAATTTTATTGCTGTGGAGCAATGTGATACACTTATATACACACCACACAGTGTGATCTCCTAAACACAGGGACACCAGGGTGATACACTTATATACACATCACACAGTGTGATCTCCTAAACACAGGGACACCAGGGTGATTCACTTATATACACACCACACAGTGTGATCTCCTAAACACAGGGACACCAGGGTGATACACTTATATATACACACCACACAGTCTGATCTCCTAACACAGGGACACTGGGGTGATACACTTATATACACACCACACAGTCTGATCTCCTAAACACAGGGACACCAGGGTGATACACTTCTATACACACCACACAGTCTGATCTCCTAAACACAGGGACACCAGGGTGATACACTTATATATACACACCACACAGTCTGATCTCCTAAACACAGGGACACCAGGGTGATACACTTCTATACACATCAAACAGTCTGATCTCCTAAACACAGGGACACCAGGGTGATACACTTCTATACACACCACACAGTCTGATTTCCTAAACACAGGGACACCAGGGTGATACACTTATATATACACACCACACAGTCTGATCTCCTAAACACAGGGACACCAGGGTGATACACTTCTATACACATCAAACAGTCTGATCTCCTAAACACAGGGACACCAGGGTGATACACTTATATACACACCACACAGTCTGATCTCCTAAACACAGGGACACCAGGGTGATACACTTATATACGCACCACACAGTCTGATCTCCTAAACACAGGGACACCAGGGTGATACACTTATATACGCACCACACAGTCTGATCTCCTAAACACAGGGACACCAGGATGATACACTTATATACACACCACACAGTCTGATCTCCAAAAAACAGGGACACCAGTGTGATACACTTATATGCACACCACACAGTCTGATCCCCTAAACACAGGGACACCGGGGTGATACACTTCTATACACACCACACAGTCTGATCTCCTAAACACAGGGACACCAGGGTGATACACTTATATACACATCACACAGTCTGATCTCCTAAACACATGGACACCAGAGTGATACACTTATATACACACCACTCAGTCTGATTTCCTAAACACAGGGACACCAGGGTGATACACTTATATACACACCGCACAGTCTGATCTCCTAAACACAGGGACACCAGGGTGATACATTTATATACACACAACACTGTCTGATCTCCTAAACACAGGGACACCAGAGTGATACACTTATATACACACCACACAGTCTGATCTCCTAAACACAGGGACACCAGGGTGATACATTTATATACACACCGCACAGTCTGATCTCCTAAACACAGGGACACCAGGGTGATACATTTATATACACACCATACAGTCTGATCTCCTAAACACAGGGACACCAGGGTGATACACTTCTATACACACCACACAGTCTGATCTCCTAAACACAGGGACACCAGGGTGATACATTTATATACACACCGCACAGTCTGATCTCCTACACACAGGGACATCAGGGTGATACATGTATATACGCACCACACAGTCTGATCTCCTAAACACAGGGACACCAGGGTGATACACTTCTATACACACCATACAGTCTGATCTCCTAAACACAGGGACACCAGGATGATACACTTCTATACACACCACACAGTCTGATCTCCTAAACACAGGGACACCAGGGTGATACACTTATATACACACCACACAGTCTGATCTCCTAAACACAGGGACACCAGGGTGATACACTTATATACAAACCACACATTCTGATCTCCTAAACACAGGGATACCAGGGTGATACACTTCTATACACACCACACAGTCTGATCTCCTAAACACAGGGACACCAGGGTGATACACTTATATACACACCACACAGTCTGATCTCCTAAACACAGGGACACCAGGGTGATACACTTATATACACAGCACACAGTCTGATCTCCTACACACAGGGACACCAGGGTGATACACTTATATACACACCACACAGTCTGATCTCCTACACACAGGGACACCAGGGTGGGAAAGAGGGACAAAGAGATCCAGGTGTCAAAGAGGAACTGTCCCTTCTAATGAGGGACATTTGGGAGGTATGGACAAATAATATCTCCTAAAGAGGGACACTTGGGAGGTAAGGACCCCTACCATCTGCTAAAGAGGGATACTTGGGAGGTACAGACCCCTAATATCTCCTAAAGAGGGACACTTAGGAGGTATGGAGCCTGAATATATCATAAAGAGGGACACGGGAGGTATGGACCAATAATATATCCTAAAGAGGGACACTTGAGAGGTACGACCCTTAATATCTCCTACAGAGGGACAGTTGGGAGGTATGGGCCACTAATACTCCTAAAAATGGACACTTGGGAGGTATGGACCCCAATATCTCCTAAAGTGGGACACTTGGGAGGTATGGCACCTAATATCTCCTAAAGATGGACACTTGGGAGGTATACTGCATTTCAATATGTAAAGGAGCCATTTGTCATAATCCTGAACAACAGCAATATGGGGGAAAGACATCTCAGCGCATATGTCAAGATGGAATCAGTGGAAATACTCCATGATGTCTTCAAGCTGGACCCTTATCAAACCTTAATGCATCTTCCCTAGGAGCAATTCTGGAACAAACCAGCTGTACCTTTGGGTACAAATGTGAACTAATAATGAATTAGGTTAGCCCAAGCCCTGGGTCTTATGGGAACATAATAGCAATTCTACCAGTGCAGGAGCAAATCTAACTGTAGCACACTGCATTACTGTGGATTTAGCGAGATGAAAATTGGTTGTTTGAACAGCAAGATAGGAGGCGATTTGTTTCACATGGGTCTGTTTAGTGTTAATAACTGCTCTAGAGTGAACAGAGCCTTACACACAACTTCTCATTCCATAGAGAATAAATATGATTATCCGGCTTTTCCCGGATCCTCCTGGGAGGATATCTATGGTTATTTCTATGGCCTTTGTGCGCCTCTGCAACTAATTATTCAACAAACTGAAAAGCCTTTAACTGAGGGAACATTGATAGGAGCTGCTGGGCTCATTTTCTTTCTTGCGGTGCCTTAACTGCAAAATGTTGCATTGAACTGACACAAACCAAGAAGATTGCATTTAAAGAAAATACATAACTTTGCTGCAGGGTCTATTCTTAACCCTTTGAGCTCCAGAGAAGTATCAATACGTTGGATACCCCTCTGGCAATCAAAGGGTTAATGGGAGGAGAAGCGTAGGGTCAATAAAAGAGCCCCCATGGCTTATAACTCACTCTTCGTCTGCCAGATTGCAGTGCAGATGGGTGATGTCAGCACTGTTCTCTGCATTCACGTCAGATTTTTCTTACTCCATACAAGTACTGTAAAATCTCACATGTAATACTCACAATTTTGCCTCTTTTCATTTTATGTAGAGCGGCGGGTGTGTATTATACAGGAGAGAAAAAAAATAAAAAAAAAAAAAATATATATATATATATATATATATATATATATATATGCAGGGCTCACAGTTTCCACTCGCCACTAGCCAATGGCGAGTGAAAATTTAGCCCTGGCGGGTAGAAATTCAGCCCTGGTGGGTATGTTACGTCTTGCAGTGGTGAGTAACTTTTCAGGTCTGGCTAGTAGCATAAGCCCTGTATATATATATATATATATATATATATATATATACTAATTGAAGAGCCCATTACACAGGCCACAGTGCCACTGCCAGCCGGTTACGGTGCAGTCATGCGCAGTAGAGACTGCCTGCGCCGCGGCTGATATAGAGCTGTATCAGCTGCGGCGAGGGCAGTCTCTACTGTGCATGACTGCAGCAGTCTCTACTGTGCATGACTGCGTCATTACACACGTTTTAGCGATTATATAGTATATATATATATATAGATATATATATATCCACATGTCTGCTTTCCTTCCCCCACCTACCTCAATATGCTGCCACCTTCCCACTTCCTGCATCCCTCTGTGAGGACCTGTGTTAATTCTAGATTACGGTAATGCCCTTTAAGGACCTGAAGGGCTCACTGCACAGATATCCCAGAATCCTCTAGAACACATGAGTAGAGGAGGAGGAGAAGGTGGGAGCATATTGAGGTGGAGGGAGAGAAGCAAAAAGAAACACATTTTTTGATGGGTGGAGGGAGGGTAAACAAGGATGCGTATTATACACAGGAACTTTTCTTTTCCCTGAAAATCTTGATTTAAATTTATACCTGCGTATTATACACAGGTACGCATTATACCTAAGATTTTATGGTAAACTGATGGCAGATTCACTGACACAGTGCTTCTATGGAAACAAAAAAAGCTTCCACATCAGAAACCTGGTGAATTATGGGAAATCCCATAGTTTTGAGGGCACCGCCAGTGGTTTGATAGGTTCTTGTACTGGTAATGTTTCCCTTGACACACAGCTCAGATAGTTCATCATAATTAATAGCATTGCTGCCTGATGCTTGCACTGTACAAAAGTTGTTGGGTTTTTTTTTATTCCTTTTATTTATAAAACTAGCAATGTGGGACGGCGTTGCCCGTCATGTTATGACCGTTGGGCGCACATGTGTGTAATGCAGACACACTGATAAACACAGACATATGCAACACACAGGCAGACACATACCATACATCCCAAGTGTCCCTCTTTGAGGGCCGGATCCCTCTGTCCCTCTTTTTAGGAGGTCAGACTGTGTGCAGGGCCGGCTCCACCTATAGGCGAGGTAGGCGCCGGCCTAGGGCGCACACGTACTGGGGGCGCGGGCATGCAGCGGAGAAGAGCTGCGCCTGCACACACCATGCCGGGAACCACAACACAATCAGGTCTGCGTTGCTACAGCGCTCCCTCATTGGGTCGGATCTTTAGTAATGCAGAGCGCGCTGGGAGTCATGATCTCCCGCCTTGCTCTGCATTACTGAAGAGAAGACTGCGCGGGAGCTACAGGTATGTGATGGGGGGCAAGTTGGAACTGAAGGGGCATAGTGGAGCTGCTGGGGGCAAGTTGGAGTGGATGTGGGGCAAAGTGGAGCTGATGGGGGCAAGTTGGAGCTGATAGGGGAAAGCTGGAGCTGAGGGTGCATAGTGGAGCTGGTGGGGGCAAAGTGTAGCTGATGGGGGTAAGTTGGAGCGGATGAGGGTCAAAGTTGAGCTGATGGGGGCAAATTGGAGCTGAGGGGGTAAAGTGGAGCTGAAGGGGGGCAAAGTGGAGCTTGAAGGGGAGGCAAAGTGGAGCTTGAAGGGGAGGCAAAGTGGAGCTGAAGAGGGGCAAAGTGGAGCTTGAAGGGGGGCAAAGTGGAGCTGAAGAGGGGCAAAGTGGAGCTTGAAGGGGGGCAAAGTGGAGCTTGAAAGGGGGCAAAGTGGAGCTGGTGGGGGGGCAAGTTAGAGCGGATGAGGGGCAAGTTAGAGCGGATGGGGGGCAAGTTAGAGCGGATGGGGGGCAAATTGGAGCTGATGGGGGCAAGTTGGAGCTGCTGGGGGCATAGTGGAGCTGCTGGGGGGCAAAGTGGAGCCGATGGGGGTAAGTTGGTGCTGATAGGGGAAAGTTGCAGCTGAGGGGGCATAGTGGAGGTGGTGGGGGCAAGTTGGAGGTGGTGGGGGCAAGTTGGAGTGGATGGGGGGCTAAGTGGAGCTGATGGGGGTAAGTTGGAGCGGATGGGGGGCAAAGTGGAGCTGAGGGGGAGTAAAGTGGAGCTGAGGGGGGCACGTTAGAGCAGATGGGGGCAAAGTGGAGCTGATGGTGGCAATTTGGAGCGGATGGGGGGCAAAGTGGAGCTGATGGTGGCAAGTTGGAGCTGTTGGGGGTAAAGTGGAGCTGAGGGGGGGCACGTTAGAGCAGATGGGGGCAAAGTGGAGCTGATGGTGGCAATTTAGAGCGGATGGGGGGCAAAGTGGAGCTGATGGTGGTAAGTTGGAGCTGCTGGGGGCATAGTGGAGCTGGTGGGGGGCAAAGTGGAGCCGGTGGGGGCAAGTTGGAATGGATGGGGGGCAAAGTGGAGCTGGTGGGGGCAAGTTGGAGCTGGTGGGGGGCAAAGTGGAGCTGATGGTGGCAATTTAGAGCGGATGGGGGGCAAAGTGGAGCTGATGGTGGTAAGTTGGAGCTGCTGGGGGCATAGTGGAGCTGAGGGGGGGCAAAGTGGAGCCGGTGGGGGCAAGTTGGAATGGATGGGGGGCAAAGTGGAGCTGGTGGGGGCAAGTTGGAGCTGGTGGGAGGCAAAGTGGAGCTGATAGGGGCAAAGTGAAGCTGATAAGGGGCAAGTTGGAGCTGGTGGGGGGCATCTCTTACAGGCATCTCCAGACCAGGGGCAGATTAGGCAAATTAGGTTTTGCCTAGGGTGGCAAAAATCCTTGCACCAGCCCTGACTGTGTGGTGTGCATTACTTTGCTCAGCTGCTTGTATATGGCTTCCATCTCGGGGCTGGCTGTGCTCTCCTCTGAACCTCCCGATGGAGGTGAATCCCGGTGGTGGTTTGGACTCTGTAGTGCAGAGATCCCACCGCTTGCCACCAGTGTGACGGCCCGCCGTCCGCGGCAGGCACCCGCCCCTGTAGCGTTAGGGGAGCGCTTACCAGATCATTTACACCAGACCGGCCTCAGAGGACCACCGGACAGACCTGGGCCATTTGCCACTGGATCTAGCTGCACCACCCAGAGGAGGAGCGGTCAACCAGATTGGAAGACCTCCAGGTGCAGCCAGCCCAATGGGGAGCAGTGACCTGGGTAGGGACTCACACTTCTACCCACTGGAACAGGTCACCGCGGAGCAGGCATCATTCCCTCTGCTGCGAAGTCTCTGCTGGGCAGGCACTAACCCCTCTGCCTTGTCCTGGGGAACAGGTTCAGGTCCCTCTGCAACGATAACACCTCCTCCTGGCAGGAACTCACCCCTCTGCCGAGATAAAACAACACCGCCTTTATAAAAGCGCTTTTGGCTACATTGGCCTGGTGTCAGATATCCCCCACCTCCCCCCAATAACAGAGCCTGAACATCTGCTTTAGGGGTAGGGGAACACCCATAAGTTTATTGAAATGGAATAGCAGACCTTTAACAGCCTTCATTCAACTTGTGGTGACATGATTATAACAAAATATCATAATACACAGTAGACAAGACATACAACAAAAATAACAGGGTCTAACAATTTTATGATGTAAGATAGGGGAGTATAATGAAAACATTGGCGAGAAACTGATGGTCCCAGAATGCAACAGTGCCATATTTGCATACTCACAGTAGTGCTGCAATGTAGGTCACCAACCAACAGATGGCAGTGCATAGTACAATGCTGCAATGCAAGATTCAACCAATAGATGGCAGGACATAGTACAATGCTGCAATGAAAGATTCAACCAATAGATGGCAGGGCATAGCACAATGCTGCAATGCAAGATTCAAACAATAGATGGCAGGGCAGAGCACAATGCTGCAATGCAAGTTTCAATCCAATAGATGGCGAGGTTGAGTTCAAAGGACTTGAGATAGGAAAAGTCCATAGCAGATGTATTGCTGGAATGTCCATGTACTCCCACAGTCCTCATATAGCACATGGACATGAAAGTTGAACCTCCTGTTCCGTCACACTTTGCCCTAGTGACGTCCGCGCGCCTGCGCTGTCAGTCCCTTGCGGAGCAGAATGGCTCCTATCAATGCCTCCTACAGCCGTCTGGGACTGACAATGCAGGCGCGTGGACGTCACTAGGGCAAGATGTCCGCGCTCCGTCCTGCCTGTCAGCCGAGGATGAATGCATATTTCTCTAATCCTAAAAAAATTCCAGATTTGCCCATCCGCTACTTTCAGATCCGAAAAAGATATAAAACTCTCCCGCCTCAATAAATCTTGAATATTATCAATACCTACCTACCTACCTACCTACAGACAGAGGTGTAATATTCAAAATGTTCCCCTTAATCCCAAACTATTCCTGATCTTAACCCAAAAACATTTAAGATCTTTCAAAATAAGTGAGGAGGTTTTAATTCCTCGGATCTCAAGAAAAAGCCAAAAATATTTCCCCTCATGGGAGCATTGTAAGTCAAATTTTCAAAGGGGGGGGGTGTTAAAATTTTGAATGTGAACAATATTTGTCGAATTAAAGTGGTGAAAGAAAGCACTGTAAGTCAAATTTTAAAAGGGGGGGTTAATATGTCAAAGGGGGCACTCTGTGTCGGATTTCTATGCTGTATACTGTATTATACACGGCTTTTGTTCAAACGATGATTTTGAAACTGTCGTTATGGCTTCTACAGCTCAACCTCTGAGGCGCAGAATTTCTGACTTAAATGTAACCACAAAACAGGTGCTACTACTAAGCGTGGGTAATAGGATACTAATTTTATCTCCAGGTTTCCCCATAGACTTCAATAGGAAAATGTTTGATAAAACGTGTTAATATTTATCTCCTGCAATAGAATCTTGCCCCTGATCTGCTGTCAAATTTTATGTTTCTATGTCAGTATAAGGAAACCCTTGATGAAGGAGGGCAGGTTTTTCCTAATACTAACTGAAGATTGTCCCTCGTTGTGATCCGCTGTCAGATCTGGAACAGAAATGCTGACGTTGGGAAAAGGGTGGAAGGGGTAAACGTCATCATGTAATTACAGTGTAACTAGCGAGTTTTGAACAGTAAAAGCATCAGAAAGCAGTACTATTCACTACGATAACGATCTCAGCTTTGTGTCAAGGGAAACATTACCATCCCTTTACGTTACTAGTGAATGACGTAACATGGAACATTAGGAAAGTGAGAAGTCTCCTTGTACAATATAGCACATCTCTTTCCCTATTTCACTAATGATAATTGCTTGCAGTTATAATTAAAATACAACTTCTCTGTTGACCCTTTCAGGGCCAGAGAGGTTATCCATCACCTTACTCTCCAAATACTTCTCACTTTTGAAGGGAATTATAACTTAAGCTGAAATTATTCATTTGAGGAGTTAGTGGTAAGTTCCATAAAATTTCTAAATTTCCAAATTGATGGACCAAATCTGTTAGATAAAAAAGATACATAAAAACGTGTACTTTCCTCATTATGACATTTCATGTCGTCAGGGATCCAGAGAAACAGTAGGCACTAACGATGCATACCTCCCAAGTGTCCCTCTTTAGGAGGGACAGTCCCTATTTGGGACACAAATCCCTCTGTCCCTCTTTTCTACCCTGATGTCCCTCTTTTTAGAAGATGAGACTGTGTGGTGTGTATACAATTGTATCACACTGCTCCACAGCAATAAAACTCACAATAATGCTCAGTTAATCTTCAGTATTAGTGTTTGTAAATGAATCTGTGTAAATAAAATACTTTGGTCTTGCTCTATATCCTTTATTCAGTTACACAAAGAGGTGTCAACAGGTCACAAAGTAACCTAAAAATTCTCAGCAATGCCCCGCCCACCAGCCACGCCCACCAAACATTTGAAATGTTGGACGGTATGAGGATGGAACTCAATTAGGCCACGGAACAGCAATCCTGGAGTAAAACAATTGTGCTATAAAGTTTACTTTTCACAAGATCTTTTACAGCGGAACTTTCATCAATATTATACTTATCCCCAAATCCTTAATCGGGTAGCGATACACACAGAAATACTTGCCATTTGCAGTATAAGTGAGGCATAAGTAAGAGAGAGAATGTTTTCGGCAGGAGGCAGGGAATATCGCAGACATCTTGCAGAGACAACATCTCTTCGTCTGCCCTGTCTGTCCCCTTCAATTCCACGATTGGCAAGTTGGAAGCCTTGAGCCTTAAACCTTTGAGTGCCAGAGGGGTACGCAACGCATTGCTTTGCAATGCATTGCGTACCCCTCTGGCACTGAAAGTCTTAAGGCACCGGAAGGGACAGACAGTGCAGGCACAGGGAGCTCCTACAGCAAGATCCAAGCCGGTGCTGCCTGATGAAAACGTTCTATCTCTTACTTATACCAGACATATATTGTGAATGGGAAGTATGTCTGTGTATATCACTACCATATTAAGGATTTGGAGCTAAATGTAATGTTGATGAAAGTTCCACTTTAATCCTTTGATCGCCAGAGCAGTACACGATGCATTGTAAAGCAATCAGTTGTGTACCCCACTGACACTCAAAGAGTTAAAGTCACCTGTGTTTGAGTTAGCCAATTTATATTTAAAACAATATATTATGGGATATTTAGCTGAATTTATTTTTCATTTTATGCAAATGTGTTAATACTGGCTTGAAGGCAGTGGCAGTTGTGATAGAAAGCAGTGTGGACAGTCAGTATCTGATTGGCACACAGACAGGCGGGATGGAGAGAGAAGTATAGAATGTTACAGCCTGGCTGGCATGGAGAGGTAAGTGGGAGGGAGACCAGCGTGGAATATTACTATCTGGCTGGCAGGGAGTGACAAGTGGGAATGGGAGTTGGAGGAGAGGTAGAGCTGTGTGGAATATGACTGGCAGAAAGGTGGAGGTGGGAGAGAAAGCATTGTGGAATTTCAGTACTTGGATAGCATGGTGACAGGTAGGAGGGACCATAGAGTGGAAGCTTAATTTCTGGTTGGTATGTGGTGTCAGGTGGGAGGGAGATCAGTGTGGAATGTTAGTACCTTGTTGGCATATAGTGGCAGGTGAGGGGGAGAGCAGTGCGAATTGTTAAAATATGACTGACAGGGAGTGTCAGGTGGGTGGGAGAGCAGATTAGAATGTTAGTATCTGGTTGGCAGGGAGTGGCGGGTAGGAGGGAGAGCAGTGTGGAATGTTAGTATCTGGCTGGTAGGGAGTGGCAGGTAGGAGGGAGAGCAGGGTGGAATGTTAGTATCTGGTTGGTAGAGAGTGGCAGGTAGGAGGGAGAGCAGTGTGGAATGTTAGTACCTGGCTGGTAGGGAGTGGCGGGTAGGAGGGAGAGCAGTGTGGAATGTTAGTATCTGGCTGGTAGGGAGTGGCAGGTAGGAGGGAGAGCAGGGTGGAATGTTAGTATCTGGTTGGTAGAGAGTGGCAGGTAGGAGGGAGAGCAGTGTGGAATGTTAGTACCTGGCTGGTAGGGAGTGGCGGGTAGGAGGGAGAGCAGATTAGAATGTTAGTATCTGGTTGGCAGGGAGTGGCGGGTAGGAGGGAGAGCAGTGTGGAATGTTAGTATCTGGTTGGCAGGGAGTGGCATTTGGAATGCAGAGCATTGTATAATGTTAGTATCTGGCTGGCAGGGAATTGTATTTGGAATGGAGAGCGATGTGGGAATGTTAGTATCTAGCTGTCAGGTAGTGACAGTTGGAATGGAGAATGCTAGTGTCCGGCTGACAGGTAGTGAGAGTTGGAATGGAGAGCAGTGTGGAATGTTAGTATCTGGCAGGGAGTCACAGTTGAAGGGAGAGCAGTGTGGAATGTTAGTATCTGGCTGGCAGGGAGTGATAGTTGAAGGGAGAGCAGTGTGGAATGTTAGTATCTGTATGGCAGGGAGTGATAGTTGAAGGGAGAGCAGTGTGGAATGTTAGTATCTGGCAGGGAGTCACAGTTGAAGGGAGAGAAGTGTGGAATGTTAGTATCTGTATGGCAGGGAGTGATAGTTGAAGGGAGAGCAGTGTGGAATGTTAGTATCTGTATGGCAGGGAGTGATAGTTGAAGGGAGAGCAGTGTGGAATGTTAGTATCTGGCTGGCAGGGAGTCCCAGTTGAAGGGAGAGCAGTGTGGAATGTTAGTATCTGGCTGGCAGGGAGTGATAGTTGAAGGGAGAGCAGTGTGGAATGTTAGTATCTGGCTGGAAAGCTTACAAGTACTGTCTAATTTGCATAAACTCAAAAATAAAGGTAAATATCTCAACTATTGTTTTTATATAACACATGGCTAAATGAAATGAGCTTTTGGAAGCCCCTTCATAATCAAATATGTGTTACACAGTGATAGCGTCACCTGAACTCATTAGGGCTTTGTATTTAACATAGTAACATAGTAGATAAGGCTGAAAAAAAAACATGCGTCCATCAAGTCCAGCCCATACCAATAACACCCCTGAAATTTGTCCCACCTCTGAATTTTACCTCTATAGTTTATTGTATTCTGTACATTCTCAGTGTGTGGTAGTCTGTAGAAATGTCAAAAAGAGGCATAAGTATCTATCTATCTATCTATCTATCTATCTATCTATCTATCTATCTATCTCATATGTATCTATCTATCTATCTATCTATCTATCTATCTATCTCTCTCTCTCTCTCTCTCTCTGTATATATATCACCCTGCAGTGGATCAACAATGGCTGAAGATAATTATATCTATCTATCTATCTATCTATCTATCTATCTATCTATCTCATATCTATCTCATATCTGTCTGTCTATCTATCTATCTGTCTATCTATCTATCTATCTATCTATCTATCTATCTATCTATCTCACATCTAGCTAGCTCATATCTATCTCCTATCTATCTGTCTATCTATCTATCTATCTATCTATCTATCTATCTATCTATCTATCAATCTATCTATCTCATATCGATCTCATATCTGTCTGTCTGTCTATCTATCTATCAATCTATCTATCTCATATCTATCTCATATCTATCCTTCTATCTATTTATCTATCTAGCTATCTCATATCTGTCTATCTATGTATCTATCTATCTATCTATCTATCTATCTATCTATCTATCTTCTATCTCATATCTGTCTATCTATCTATCTATCTATCTATCTATCTATCTATCTATCTCATATCTATCTATCTATCTATCTATCTATCTATCTATCTATCTATCTCTCTCTCTCTCTCTCTCTCTCTCTCTCTATATATATATATATAATCATCCTGCAGTGGATCAACAATGGCCGAAGATAATTCTATCTATCTATCTATCTATCTATCTATCTATCTATCTATCTATCTATCTATCTATCTATCTCACATCTAGCTATCTCACATCTATCTATCTAGCTATCTCATATCTATCTATCTAGCTATCTCATATCTATCTATCTAGCTATCTCATATCTATCTATCTATCTATCTATCTATCGCCATGTAAATTGTAAAGTGCTATGTACACTTGTGGTACGGTAAATACACGTTCATTCATTTATAGATGTTTGGCAACATTTTCATTATTTACTATTTTACATCATATATACGTCCATGAAGAATAGGTTACACAGTTGGTAACATTTAACTGCCTTTATTTAGCAAGTTTCTTTATACATACAATTATTACTCTACTTTAAAATTAGTCAACCGGTAACACTGGTACTTATTGACTGTGGGGGAGATTTATAAAGCAATTCTCAGTTATTTCAAAATAATTGTTGTTAAACAATCACAACTGGTGGTAAAGTTAGGTATTATTTTTACTTTGGAAATGACATCTTTATAAATCTAGCATAATAATTAATGTCTTCTGAAGAACAGTTTATTCAATGAGTTGATATCATGGTGAAAATGTTGTTGCTAAAATGTCACATTAATGACATTTCTGTATAAATTTGCTACACCAGATGTTTTGCTCACACTAATGTAATTTCTCCACTAACACAATACATAATGTAAAGATATCCAAAACTGCCATTTGTTTCTGTTTAAATGCTGAACCTAAAGGAGCAGTAAACTTTTTTTATGAAAACACATATTTTATAGATCATTTCCTGCTGAATAAAACAAGGACACTCCCACTGCTGTCAGATGTTTTATTAAAAATTTATAGCAGTTCAAATAATGAGGAAGTGAATTTACTGTGTTTACTTCCTGATAGTTCTAACTGACAGGAAGTGACTTTACTGTGTTTACTTCCGGATAGTTCTAACTGACAGGAAGTGAATTTACTGTGTTTACTTCCTGATAGTTCTAACTGACAGGAAGTGAATTGACTGTGTTTACTTCCTGATAGTTCTAACTGACAGGAAGTGAATTTACTATGATTACTTCCTGATAGATCTAACTGACAGGAAATGAATTTACTGTGTTTACTTCCTGATAGTTCTAACTGACAGGAAGTGACTCAGCAGTTTCTATCACATTCTATGGAGAACTGTATGTCTCTGACTTTCTGACTTTCCTCTCCATTAGAATCTAACAGAAAATCTAATTAGAATTTGACCACTAGAGGGCACTGCTAATGTAAAAAACATGGGTTTAAACTGTAATAGCTCTGGAAATATAAATCTCTCTGCAGTGGGAGTACCCTTATTTTACTCAATAGGAAAATCCCTACAATATATATTTTTCATTAAAAAAAAGTTTACTGCTCCTTTAAGTTTAATGCCAGAATTATTACACATTTCACATTACTCCATTTTTATAAATCTCCAGTAAACATTTATATATATCCATTTGTCTGTTGGTGACAAGCTTACAGATACTCTCTTTATCACACCAGTTTTATACATCCTCTAAAAGAGAATGTCATAGATATAATAGGGGGCATTTTGTTTAAAGTCTGGAGAAAAATCATTATTTTCATATAAAGCCTTGATACCATTATAGTTGAAACGTGTTATCAACTGGTTTTATTTAGAAGATTCAAACCCATAGATAAAAATTGCAATCGCAGTGCAAGCCACTCCATATTCAGGTTTAAGAAAAAGCACCAGATGATATGCTAATACCATCACACAATTTTGTCCTTTGAAGACGGATGACAGTCTTGGCTTGTCATGGGTTAACAATCACATGGAGCAATCAGTCTCAGGAGTTCCTGGGTGGTTCCAACCATGTGATCGCTGCTACAGCGATCACCTGTGACAATGGAGTCACTTGACAAAGCCATTGTATGTAACTATTCCGTCTGTCACTGTTCTCTGCCTCTTTCCGCTCCCCCTGAGATTCAAATGGCCAGAGAGGGGGGCATGTTTGTTTTATGTTGTAGTGCTAGGGGCAGAACTGGTGGGTACAACATTAAAATATATCAGTCTTCTTCAGGAGATATTGGCACCTCTATGTTGCTGAATAAATTATTTAGAGCAAGAACAAAGTATTTTATTTACACAGACTGTATAAACACATATATGGAAGTATACACAAACATTAATGTGAGTTTTATTGCTCAACTGGTTTTATTTAGAAGATTCAAACCCATAGATAAAAATTGTAATCGCAGTGCAAGCCACTCCATATTCAGGTTTAAGAAAAAGCACCAGATGATATGCTAATACCATCACACAATTTTGTCCTTTGAAGATGGATGACAGTCTTGGCTTGTCATGGGTTAACAATCACATGGAGCAATCAGTCTCAGGAGTTCCTGGGTGGTTCCAACCATGTGATCGCTGCTACAGCGATCAGCTGTGACAACGGAGTCACCTGACAAAGCCATTGTATGTAACGATTCCGTCTGTCACTGTTCTCTGCCTCTTTCCGCTCCCCCTGAGAGATTCAAATGGCCAGAGAGGGGGGCATGTTTGTTTTATGTTGTAGTACTAGGGGCAGAACTGGTGGGTACAACATTAAAATATATCAGTGTCTTCTTCAGGAGTTATTGGCACCTCTATGTTGCTGAATAAATTATTTAGAGCAAGAATAAAGTATTTTATTTACACAGACTGTATAAACACATATATGGAAGTATACGCAATCATTAATGTGAGTTTTATTGCTGTGGAGCTAATTGATACACATATACTGATCTCCTAAACAGAGGGACACCATGGAGGAAAGAGGGACCCAGGGATTTGAGTCTCAGAATGAAGGTACCCCCCCTAAAAGGGCACTTGGGATAACTTATGAATAAGCGTTCCTACCTTTTATCCAGTCCCGGATAAATAATGCATTGAGCACAAATAATCACAGGCAGACTATAAAATTATGTTTTTTTTTCCAATTTTTTTTTATATTATTGTCAAACTAGATGAAAGGTCATACATATAACTATGGCATCAAAAGAAAAGATTATTTATCCTTAAAAAACAGTGTATAATTTGTATTGGTGTACTAAATGAAATGAAAATATGGTTGAACAAAGGCATAAAAAAAAAAGCCATAAATGCTTTTGTTGTTTAGTATAATAAAGACCTGGTACCAAGTATCATTGTGCACAAACTAATAACATTTTTCTCTCATGATGGGACATGTGTTATTAACCCCTTAACGACCGACCACGCAGGCACGCGGCAGTCACTAAAGGACCACAGAGCTTTTTTTTTTTTCGATTCCAGACTCCCCAAACGGCATGCAGCCGCAGGGGGAGCACGGAATTCCATGACGGTCATAGTAAGTCATGGGTCGTTAACTCAGATCGACCCTTGACGTACTATGACCGTCAAGGGTCGTTAAGGGGTTAATCAGGATAAAAAGGTACACGTTTGGGTCAAACCACAAAATGTTCATTCCCACTGACTTGTTAACATAGTAACATAGTTAATGAGTCTGAAAAAAGACATGCGTCCATCATGTCCAGCCCATGCCAAATCACTGAGGAAGGCAACAAAAAAAAGCCCTGAAGCCATTTTCAATTTAGCCCCAAGTGTGTAAATATTCCTTTCTGACTCCAACTGGCAGTCAGATATTTCCCTGGATCTATCTAGTCTTTTAATGCCTTAAAGGGATAGTAATACTTAAAATGTAAAAACAAATATGTTGTAGGGTTTATCCCCCTGAGTAAAACAAGGGTACTCCCACTGCTGAAAGGTGTTTCATTCAAAGGTTATTAATTTTCAAATTTGAATTTTTTTAGGTGCAATATCACAGTGGCCTGAAATTGTACAGTGGCGCTGTTGCTACACCATCCTATGGAGATTTATGGTCCCGGGACCAGAGCTGTCCATAGGATTGTGTAGCAACAGCGCCACTGTACAATTTCAGGCTACTGTGATATTGCACCTAAAAAATTCAAATTTGAAAATTAATCACTTTTGAATGAAACACCTTTCAGTAGTGGGAGTACTCTTGTTTTACTCAGGGGGATAAACCCTACAACATATTTTTTTTTACATTTTAAGTATTACTATACCTTTAACTGCTAAAAAGGTCTCTAATGCATTGCTTTACAACATGCTGAAGACCTGTTCGGCATTCAACGCGTTAAAAATCCCCATTTAAAGTGATAGTAATGTTTCACAAAAACAGCAGCTCCAATTAATCTGCATAGTATTTGGGCCATGGAGAGTGTTATATCAGTACTGTCAGAGTTGTAGTACAAGAGTAATTGAATGATAAAGTATCTCCCTCCCGCCCCTTTTACCTAGTGTAACACTGCTCACCTCAGATGTGGAATCTTATCTCTTGACCGGACAGATCACAGCAAGGGGCAATCTTTTTACGGTGATCATAAGGAAAACCCTGCCCCCTTGACAGGTTTTTCAGGTTTTTCCTTATGTTCACTGAAGATTGTCCCTCTCTGTGATCCATCCAGACAGTCTTGCTACTCTGAGGTGAGCAGTGTTACACTAGGTAAAAGGGGAGGGAGGGGGATACTTTATCATTGAATTACTCTTATACTACAACTCTGACAGTATTGAAATAACACTCTCCAAAGTCCAAATACTATGAAGATTAATTGGAGCTGCTCTTATTGCGAAAGGTTACTATGCCTTTAAATAAGTGGAAATTTTTAGAAATGCAATTGAATCAGTACAGGGCGCATTTGAAATTTGCTTTCTGCATTTCTGCACGGGATCCACTACAACCCTGCAGTTTGTGTTTCTGATTTTCCATACTGCATTAAAATTAAGATCTGTTCACACATTACAAAGCAATGTGTTTTGCAACTCGCTGGCACTCAAAGGGTTAAACAAATCAAAGAAAAAAAATGTATGGATGGATTAAAATAAAATAATGATCAAATGTGGGAATCATGCCTGACTGACCCACAGAAATCAACATAAAACACTGTTTTTAAATTGATAAATTGTGCCAAGCATTAAAGATGAGCGAGCACCCCGATGCTCGGGTGCTCGGGTGCTCTGACCGAGCACCCCCTGATGCTCGAGTGCTCGGCCGAGCACCCGAGCCCCATTCAAATGAATGGGAGCACTCGAGCATTAAACCAGGCACCCCCTGCTCTGATGAGCGGAGGGTGCCTGGTCAATGTCCCCCTTCATCTCCGCTATGCCCCTCTTCCACAATGTCCCCCTTCATCTCCTATGCCATAGCGGAGATCGGATGCATAGGAGATGAAGGGGGACATTGTGGAAGAGGGGCATAGCGGAGATGAAGGGGCACATTGTGGAAGACGGGCATAGCGGAGATGAAGGGGGACATTGTGGAAGAGGGGCATAGAGTCTATGCCCCTCTTCCATAATGTCCCCCTTCATCTCCGCAATGCCCCCTTCATCTCCGCAATGCCCCCGTACCTCCATTCCCTGGTGGTCCAGCGGAGCGTCTTCGGATCTGTGCCTCTTCCGGCACAGATCCTCTTCACCCGAGCATGTCGGGCGAGCACATGGCGGTACTCGTACGAGTACCGCCATGTGCAGAGCAGAGCGATGCTCGAGCCGATCCGAGCATCGGCCGAGCACGCTCGCTCAACACTACCAAGCATGCTTGATCAGACCAAACAAAATTGATTAAAAGAAAATTAATTAATTTTGTTAATCAAGCACAAGAATCATGAAAATGTTTTCTTCATCAAAAATAATGTTTAATTTTTGATCAGGCATGGGGTTCAGTTATTCTTTTGTTGTAAATGATTGCTTGGCTTGTTTGAGCGTGCATTACATGCGTGACCAATAATGGTTTGCATAAATTTAGTGCATTTGATCCATTTGTTTCACTGAGTTGGCTTCACGTGCATATTGTAATAGAGTTGATGTGGCTGAAAAAAGGCCTGTATCCATCAAGGTAACACCATTCTACATTATTCCTGTGATCCCAGAGGAAGGCCGCTAAGCCGCTAAGTTAATGGGATTTGGTGGTGGTGTGTGTGGGGCCTCGGCTCACTGTATATACTGCTTAACCAATATCTTGGTCGCAAGGAGTTTATAAATAAAATAGATGTCTCACATTTCTTTTCTGGCATTTCACTGAGTATTTGTTTTCCCTTCTTAAATTGCTTCTGTGGGGAGCCGCGATTGGGTTCAGTAACTTATCATTCTGGAGGATGACCTCCTAATATAGCTCCCAGCCTGGCCCTGATGTGCAGCTCCTAGCATGACCCGACCCATCTGGATCTCGTTAGACAACACGGTAGTAAATTAGTTGTAAAAAGGGCTGGACCCTGAACTCCTATTTATGCACCTGTCCCTTTGCCTCTGATGTGCCACACACGTCCCCGCCATCGTCTCCCCCGCCCCTCTCGTTCCCCCATTGCCCCCTGTTTCCATACCTCTGTAATTATGAAATATCCATATCGTTATATATAAGTCCCATTCATATGTGGGATATCCCCCGACACCAAGCTGTTTCCACTGACACCTCCTCTAGAGTCCAGACTCAACCTCTAAGATTTAACCTTTTAGCCGGTTTAAATACTATGTATTGCTCATCTGTTCTCAGTTGCTTTCTTGTTGCACTTCTTGGGAGCGGACTTTGATATTTGGTCCACTCCTTGTACTGTATTGAATAATGTCTCTCTCTGTGTTCCTGCCACAGGCTTTCCACCCCTGCTCTGGTGTACATATTGTAGGAGGTTCTTTCCTACTACTCTGCCTAGTCAGAGAACTATATCACTATGTGTTCTTCCTACTCTATTTTCACACCTACCTCCCTATTGCTTTCTACTACCTGTCCTGTACCTATACAGAATTCTCTCTCTCTCCTCCCCCTTCACTCCAATCCCTTCTGGTTCATTTTTGGTGGTTTTGCTTCTTCAAGTAATCCCTTTCCAAGCTGTTTCCACTAAAAGTGTTGTAACCAGGTTCTGTGCTCATGACACACACAACTAGAAATTCTTATCACTTTATTTCACAAAATGCGAAGGGCTAAACTCGCCACGCAAACGCTCTATAGCCCTACAGGACTTCAATCGAATGGGAGGCGATGTGATCATGGTGCAGGAGACTCATTTTAAAAGGAATGTGGAAATACGATGTCACAACCAGAAGCGAGACACCTGGGAGCAGGATAAGGGCGCTCCTACAACAAGAGGCCGCTGAGCTAGAAGCTAGGGAGCGACGCTAGGGAACGGAGCTAGGGAGCGTAGGTTGCCTAGGCCAGGGTTGTGCTGCGGCTGAGCCGCCTATAGGTGCTGGCCTCGAAGCCAGATGTTTTGGCCCCCAGCAGAGGAGCCGCTGGGTAACCCCGGATAACCCCAACCCAGAAAAACTATACTCAGAGGTCCCCAGGGAGGATAGTAATCTCCAAAAGAGAATAAGCACTCACTCAGGTCTCCTAGGAAGAGGAATCCCGCAAAGCAGGTACAGCTGATAGGACTCACCAAGGCTGGCGAAGAGAAAAGGGCATGGTCCTGGAAGATCCTCAGGAGGCTGGAACAAGAAGAGGCAAGGTGAATTTCTGGTCCGGGTAATACACAGAGGAATAAGCACAGGGTCAGGCAGAGACTTGGTCACAGGCTGGTCCGGGTCATACACAGAAGGGTCAGGCAGAGACTTGGTCACAGGCTGGTCCGGGTCATACACAGAAGGGTCAGGCAGCGGCTAGGTCACAGGCTGGTCCGGGTCATACACAGAAGAGACTAAGTAGAGGGTCAGGCAGAGGCTAGGTCTAGGCAGGTCCGGGTCATACACACAAATTCAGGAACACTAGGCACTGGAAGCACTGACAGACGCTATACTAACGCGTCTAAGCAGAGCTGGAGGCAGGAAGATAAAGACCACCAGCCGGAAGGAGCCTAGAGAGAGAGGCTAGAATGTCGGCGGACCATCTACAATGTCCTCTCTATGATCCGCCGACATGCGCATGTGCGTTGCTTCCGGAAGTGGGCGCAGACCACAGGAGTCGCCCGGAGACCAGGAAGGCAACCCGGAGCTGAGAAAGCACCCCGGGTAAGACGATGGGCGAGCGGGACATCACATACGCCTTACTAACAGATCTTATATACAGGCCTTTCTCAGCTCAGCTCTGGTGAAGAAAGGAGTAGTGGCCATTTTTATCCATAAGAGACTTCCTTTCCTACCACAAGACATCTTGAAAAGTAAAAGTGGAAGATATATCTTTGTTAAGGGTTCCATTAACAATCAACTTTACACGTTTGCTTCCATATACGCACCGAATACCAACCAAATACCTTTTTTGTCTAAAACGTTTAGAACATCGGCCTTTTCCTTATCCTCACTAACCAACTCACCCATCTCAGTTTTGAATGGTCCAATAAACTCCCTCTTAGGTTTTTTGCTATTTATATATATGAAAATCTTTTTTGGATTAGTCTTGCTTTCCCTTGCAATTCGAGATTCATCATCTATTTTTGTTACCCTAATTGCCTTTTTGCAATCTTTGTTGCACTCCCTGTATTTTATGAAAGATTGTTCAGTTCCTTCAGACTTAAATAATTTGAATGTGTTTTTTTTCCTTGCCATTTCCTTCTTTACATGTGCAGTTAACCACATTGGCTGTGACTTAATTCTTTTGCACTTGTTCCCCATTGGTATATACTGCTGGGTACATTTCTGCAACCTAAATTTGAATTCTGACCATTTTTTCCTCAGTATTTTTGTCTTTAAATAATGTATCCCAGTCTATGTGTTGCATTGAGGCCCTTAATAATTTGAATTTAGCTTTTTTTTTTTTAAATTATCATTTTCACATATTTTACGTTTTGCATTTCTTCAAAACAATAAATATCACAATAATTCCTCAGAGTGTAAACCCAGTGAAGTTCACTGGGATTACACTCTGAGGAATTATTGTGATATTTATTGATTTTATGTGTTCTTTTTGTTTCTTCAATGTTTCTGGGCAGGGGGATTTTCTCTTGTGCTAAGAACAATGTGTATTTAAGGGGGATATTTGCACTGTTATGGCGTCATGATAAAGATCCCAGCAGGGATCGAAACAATGACCTATAATAAATGCTATTATTTTCCTTCTCAAAAGTCCTGTATGTGCACCAATGTTGGATATATAGTATCTCTCTCTCTATCTATATCCTATATAATAATTCGCTAAATTGTGTGTAACGCCGCGACATGCGCAGTAGACACTGCTGCGCGTGCGGCAGTCATGCACAGTAGAGACTGCCCGCGCCGCGGCTGATATGGAGCTGGACGCTCCGAAGGAGGGTCCAGCTCTGTATCAGCTGTGGCGCGGGCAGTCTCTACTGCGCGTAACTGCCCAGCGACCGGGTGGCAGTGGCACTGTGGCCCGTGTAACGGGCTGTTCAACTAGTATATATATATATAAATATTTTATGTACTGATTGAGATCTGCTATACCTTACATAAAGGCTGTAAACATCTTTTTCCATTGGTGCTATATCTGGCTGAAGAGTATTACAATATAGTTTTACAAACAAGTTCTAGTTAACCACCTACCTACACAGACCCCGTTGGTGCCCATAGTCCATCCCCTACAATAAAGGACTGAGTACCCACCTCTTCCCTCTATCCATATGAATTCAACATTACAGCAACTATTACAGTGAGCCATCTGGCTAACAGTTTGTCCCTTTCCCGAATCCCTGCTTACCGAGGCAGTCTCCATTCTCCACTGGAATTACTCCTCCATACTTGTCTTCAGCAGCCCGCGCTGCTACTTGTCATGCTGAACCCGCCTGCTTACTTCATCCCACGCTGTGAGACGTCTTCGGTAGGAAGGAAGACGGTGAGTTGATTGACACTCACACTGGACATAGGCTGGAGTCATTACAGACTCCCGCAAAGGGGTAGGGTACAACTTTCTGGAGGTACCCGAGCCCAGAGGGGCCTCCAATTCAGTAGGCTATGGGCACAACTTTCTGGGGGCCCCTGAGTCTGGCGGGGCCTCCATATCCATATACTATATGGACATAGGAGCGCAAACTTAAGCAGGTGTCCTGGGGGCCCTCAGTCTGGCAGGGGCCTCCACTACGCCTCTGGTTTCATGTGATAATAACTCACTTTTGGGCTTTGGGAATCAAGCCTCCAAGTTGAGGCTTGCCTCACGCTCTGCACTGCTCCTCCTGCTGCCTGGCTGGTCCTCTGGGGACATTGTTTCATCACCGCTGCTCTTCAAAACTATACACTCCATCCAGACAGCATTGCAATTTGTTTGAAAGGTACTAGACGGCACTTCACATCTTAGATAATGCCGTTCGTACCTTGCTTCCAATTTTGTTTAGAGGGCCAGGAGCAGGACAATTGCGGCGGAGCCTGGGATAAGTAAGAGTGGCGCCTGAAAGAACATACATTGGGGCAGCAAATTGCCGCCCCTGTCAAAGTGCCGCCTGGGTCCCATGAACCCACCGGGACCCATGTAAGGGCCGGTACTGTTAATCCAACAAATATTGTACATCCGACATTTTAACCCCCCCTCCACCTTGAAAAGTCCACTACAGCGCTCCCATGACTTTCTTTCACCATTTTCATCGGACATTTTTCTTCTCCTATTATACTCGACATGCCCTCATATCCTGTATTGCAAGATTAACCCTATGAGTACCAGAGAGGTATTGGAATGTGTTTGCTACCCCTCTGGTACTCGTGGGGTTAATAGGCAACCTGTATATGTATAAACAAAAAAGGTGTTTGTTTTTATTATAGATGTAATTTGTGTGAAAATGTAATTAAATATTTAATTTCTGTGTAACAATGATTTTCGTTTTTTTTTAATTATATATGTAATTTGTATTAAAAAAAGTACTTCAGACCTCAAGAGAGGTATCATGACCCCTAATGACACCCCCCTAGCATGGGGGCGACAACTGCCCCCCCTTTATTAATTAACCCTTTGAGTGTTTTGCAATGTGTTCTGTACCCCTCTGGCGCTCAAAGGGTTAAACAGCTTATAACCTATGTTTCCACTTGTTCTTTTTCTTATTTATTACAGGATAAGTAATGCCCAAAATAAAGTTTATTTTATGTGGTAGATTTTACAAAAATAAAGCATGTGAAGAAATTCCTATCTCTAAAACCTTTATGGTTTGAGAGAGATCCTCCAATAAAAACTCCCCTTCTTGAGTCATACAACTTGAGGAGGCTCTTCAGCAGAGCCGAAATTGTGTTATTATTGTGTTACATTGTGTTATTATTAAAAAAAAAAAACTATTTCATTGGAATGGTCTACAAAGTGTGCTTGCAAACCAGGCACACTTTGTAGACCTTTCCAGTGAAGTAATTATTTTCCAATAACGCAATCTTGTCTCTGCTGCAGAGCCGCCGGCTGGTCCCCGGACCGGGATCTCCTGCTGTCAGCAGAACGCTGATGTCAGGAGAAGGGGAGGGAGGGGGGAGCTTTAGCGGAGGATTGAGAAAGAGGACTTTCTCCAAATAATTTATTTTCCAGTAACGCGATTTTGTCTCTGCTGCAGAGCCGCCGGCTGGTCCTCGGACTTGGATCTCCTACTGTCAGCAGAACGCTGATGTCAGGAGAAGGGTGGGCATTACTAACCCTTTAACCCTTTGAGTGTCAGAGGGGTACGGAATGCATTGCTTTGCAATACATACCGTACCCCTCTGGCACTCAAAGGGTTAACATGTATATATTATGGTGAGCTTTTTCTTCTTTTGGTTGTGATAAGATAACAGCTGTTCTCAATACAAGAGCAATGGGCTCTAATAACCAATGAACTGACTGGTTCTTATCTCGCAGTGCAAACAACACAAAATACACATTAACCTACAGGACAATGTGCACAACATGGGTTAAGAGCAAGTTTAGGTTTACTTTTTTTTTAGAATCAGATGTGAATAATGAATCTGTGCATATGTTTTGCTGTGAGCGATATTTAACCCTTTGAGTGGCATCCAAACAACATTGCGCTCAAGTGGTTAACCCCTTAATGACATGTGACGTACTATGACCGTCACGGTCCTTGAAATACTCTACCGGGAGCGCTGTAAGCAAAAATAGGGCCTGAAATTGACCGCTCCAACATCGGAGCGATCTCTATCAGGCCCCATAGTGGCGCGCCGATACACGCAACAGGTCACATGTACCGGCGCGTCCACGTGGTTCAATGCTGTCCTTATGGGACGGAAACGTCCCAGGACCGCTGGTCGTTAAGGGGTTAATGTTGTATCAGCGCAAACCAGCTGTGTCACATTGATGAAACTAGACAAACACAAAAGCTGGGATGGGTCGATATAACTTTAACCCTTTGAGTGCCAGAGGCAATGCGTTGGGTACCACGCAGGTGGTAAATTATCTCTCACAACATTAGCATTTGTAAAATTGAATTAGTCACATTAGACCCCCCAGATATGTTCTTAAAGGAGCAGTACACATTTTTTACTTTTTTTAGAGCATTTCCTGCTGAATAAAACAAGGTCACTCCCATCGTTGTCAGATTTTTTATTAAAAAATTATAGCAGTTTAAATAATCAGGAAGTGAATTTACTGTGTTTACTTCCTGATAGTTCTAACTGACAGGAAGTAAATTTACTGTGTTTACTTCCTGATAGTTCTAACTGACAGGAAGTGAATTTACTGTGTTTACTTCCTGATTGTTCTAACTGACAGGAAGTAAATTTACTGTGTTTACTTCCTGATAGTTCTAACTGACAGGAAGTGACTTAGCAGTTTCTATTACATTCTATGGAGAACTGTATGTCTCTGACTTTCCTTTCCATTAGAATCTAACAGGAAATCTAATTAGAATTTGACCACTAGAGGGCACTGCTAATGTAAAAAAAAACATGGGTTTAAACTGTAATAACTCTGGAAATATAAATCTCTTGGCAGTGGGAGTACCCTTATTTTACTCACTAGGAAAATCCCTACAATATATATTTTTTTCATAAAAAAAAGTTTACAGCTCCTTTAAACATGCTTTTAACCTATGCGTACATTGTCTTGTTTAGATAACATTTATTTTGTTTTCAACTTTTACCTTCACTCATGTGACCCAATGCATCCATTTCTCTGAGCCTCACTCTCTCTCTCTATTCCTTACTGTGCTTATCTCAGTATCAGCCATGTTGGACCCATGTCGGAGAGCAGCCCGGCCAGCAGCACCAGCGGCAAGAGCCAAGAGAAGGCCCCGCTGACTACATACCCAGACGAGGGCAGGTAAGTGTGTCTCGGAGCCCCCCCCACATGTAGGAGGTTGTCTTATCTTCCCATGGGGTCTGACTGCTAGTGCTAGTAGTCCTGGCACAACACGGAGCTGAACACTTTTGGGGGAATATGTACAGGTAAAAGTGGATGAATTCTGCGGAAAACCAAACGCAGCACAGGGAATAAAGAGTCTACAGATTCCCATTGGTTTAAATTACTTTACATATCCTGCAATTACTTAACCCCAGGGCCGGATTTACATCTCAGGAGCCTGTAGGCACAGAAATCTGAAGCGCCCCCCCACCGATCCCGTGGGCCATCTGCACTGGACACCTCCACAATGCTCCTAATCTCCACGTTGCCCCCCATCATCTCCACATTGCCCTCACAATGCCCCCATCAGCTCCATATTGCCCCCATCATCTCCACATTGCCCCCATCAGCTCCATATTGCCCTCACATTTCCCCCATCAGCTCCATATTTGCCCCCATCAGCTCAATATTGCTCCCATCATCCCCATATTACCCTCTTCACTGGTGGTCCAGCAGCAGGAGAGCTTTGTGTCTCCTTCTGCACAGAGCTGTATCTGCTGGAACTCCTGCGCGGTGTTCAGTAATGCAGAGCGCTGGGAGATGATGTCATCTCCCAGCACCCTGTATTACTAAAAACCCGATGAGGAAGCGCAGCAGCTACAGGTCTGTGCCGAAGGAGAAGGCACAGACCTGTCTTCATGGAGCCGGGCAGGGAGGGGACAGGTGAATTTAATAACAATAAAAAAAAAAACACCACACACATGATCCCAGTGACAGGCGCCCCTCTGTTGGGTGCGCCTGTAGGCAGATGCCTACTCTGCCTAAATACTAAATCCGGCCCTGCTTAACCCCTTATATATATTATAAGGACCAGAGATCCTAGGGGTGGATAACAGTAGAGACCACTTAGAGGATAGTTGGAACGCTGGCATATGTGACTGATGATGTGTACCGGCGTGCCGAGCGGAGGTCTGAGACTTGGAGCATTGACATGCACGGACCATCACGGTCCTTCAGGCAAGGAAACCGGGGACAGTCCAGACACGTCACAGGTGCTTAAGGGGTTAATAATGAAAGTAAAACTGCTTATATTTTTTAGCATCGTCACCATTTTTACACATTTATCGGTCAACAGTTGTAAGTTACCCTGGCACACAATACTAGACCGGTGCTGGATGTCGATGACCACTGCTACTGAAGATCCATTGTACTGGGAAAGTAAAGAAGTTGTATACACACAAAAAACATAAGTTTAACTCTTTGAGTGCCAGAGGGGTACGCAACGCATAAAGCTCTACTGAGCATCTTTATTTAAATCACTTAAATACACGATGTTTTGAAGGACATGTCTGATGACGAAGGGGAATGTACCCCGAAAAGTTATGTATTTAAACTATTTAAAGGGACAGTAATAGTTCGTTTTAACTTTGTTTTATTTTGTAGGCATTAAAAAAACATGAAGAACGATATAAGTCTTATCTCTCAAACCTTTATGGTTTGAGAGATATTCACAAGCAAAGTTTCCCCTCCCCGCCCCTTTTACCTAGTGTAAGCCATCTCTTCTCAGATGTGGAATGCAGTCCATAGACCAGACAGATAACAGCAGGGGACAATCTTCTTCCTATGAGAACAATGAAATCCCTGCCCCCTTGACAAGTTTTTCAGGTTTTTCCCTTATCTTAATTGAAGATTGTCCCTCTCTGCAATCTACCTGGGCACTTCCCTTCTGCTCTGACTGAACAGTGTGACATCAGTAAAAGGGGCGGGAGGGGGATACTTTGTCATTGAATTACTCTTGTACTACAACTCTGACAGAATTGAAATAACACTCTCCAAAGTCCAAATACTATGATGATTAATTAGAGCTGTTTTTATTATGAAACATTACTATCCCTTTAATAAAGATGCTAAGAAGAGCTTACATTTATTTTTGTGTGCAGATACCACTTATTTACCTTACTTACACACTGACAGGGAACTCAATGAATATCTCTTTCCAGAGAGCTTTCTGTCAGGGACTGCAATAGCAGGGTGAGTGATACAATGTAACACTGTCCCTGAAGCACAAAAGCCTGGCTCCACACCAGTATACAGAGCACTCAGTGCTGCAGAGATAATGTTACATTGTATCAATATCCCTGCTTTCTCTGTCTCTGACAGTGGTGGGGAAAATGAGGCTCTCCAGCTTCTGTCAGACTACGGCTCCCACCATTCCCCACCATCCAAAGGCTAGAGGGGAATTATGGGATTTTTAGTCTTGTAGCAGCAGGAGAGCCTTACAGTAGCAATCCCTGCAATCTAGAAACTGATATTTAGGAGTCTTACTGTTAGACCTGAAAGTGTTAAAAAAATAAGTAAAGATGAAAAAAATAATAATAAAAAAACTAAAGGAAGTTTGACTTTTTGTATTATACAGAATATGCAAACTCAAAAATCAGGTTCACTGTCACTTTAAAGGGATTAAGTAATACTTCATTTTATCTTTATTTTACTTTGTAGGCATTAAAAACCTTTATGGTTTGAGAGATATTCACAAGCAAAGTTTCCCCTCACTGACCAAAACGGTCAAGTCTGCCATCTAGCTGTCAGATTTGGAATCCGGTCCGCGGACCGGCAGTGGCTCTACAGCAGAGCTGAGATCGCGAGATATAAGAAGAACTGCTTCATTCGAATAGTCTACAATGTGTACCTGGTTTGCCATCACACGTTGTAGACCTTTCCAATGAAATAGTTATTTTTATATCTTGGCTCTGCTGAAGAGCCACCAGTTGATCAGCGGACCAGATTCCAAATCTGACAGCTAGATGGCAGACTTGACCGTTTTGGTCAGTGAGGGGAAACTTTGCTTGTGAATATCTCTCAAACCATAAAGGTTTGAGAGATAAGACTTATATCGTTCTTCATGTTTTTTTAATGCCTTCACAATAAAATAAAGATAAAACGGAGTATTACTATCCCTGTAAAGGAGGCTTTTAACCCCTTGAAACCTGGTTTGGTCGTTAACATTCAAAGGGTTAAAAGACTCAATTAAATCAAAGGGAATGTTTATTTGTCCCCAGAAATGCTGACTCAATACTTAACCCTTTTAGTGCCAGAAGGGTACACAACACACCCCTCTGGCACTGAAAGAGTTAAAGGGATAGTAATACTTACTATATGTAAAACATATATTGTGTGTCCTCTTGTGCAAAACAAGGGCGCTCCCATTGCTGAGAGATGTTTCATTCAAAAGTCATTGCAGCTCAAGCTTGAATATTTAATTGCAGTATCTCAGTGACCTGAAATGTTACAGGGGCACTCTTGTTACACCATCCTATGGAAGTTTAAGGGAAACTGACCAGAGCTGTCCATGGGGTGGTGTAGCAACAGAGCCACTGTAACATTTCAGGCCATTGAGATGCTCCACATAACAATTTCAACTTTGAGCTGCAATAAGTTTTGAATTAAACACCTCTCAGCAGTGGGAATAAAATTGTTTTACTCAGGAGGATAAATCCTGCTATGTATTTTTTACACATTAAAGGGATAGTAATACTTCTTTTTTATCTTTATTTTATTTTGTAGACATTAAAAAAAACATGAAGAACTATATAAGTCTTATCTCTCAAACCTTTATGGTTTGAGAGATATTCACAAGCAAAGTTTCCCCTCCTGCCCCTTTTACCTAGTGTAAGCCATCTCTTCTCAGATGTGGAATCCAGTCCATAGACCAGACAGATAACAGCAGGGGACAATCTTCTTCGTATGAGAACAATGAAAGCCCTGCCCCCCTTGACAAGATTTTCAGGTTTTTCCCTTATCTTAATTGAAGATTGTCCCTCTCTGCAGTCTACCTAGGCACCTCCCTTCTGATCTGGCTGAACGGGGGGGGGGGATACTTTGCTTGTGAATATCTTTTAAACAATAAAGGTTTGAGAGATAAAACTTATATCGTTCTCATGTTTTTTTAATACCTACAAAATAAAGATAAAACGAAGTGTTACTATCACTTAAAGTCTTACTCTCCTTTTAACTCATTTGTGGGTTTTTAAATGTTATATGGTGCTTTGCTTTCAGACGGGCATGACTTGGGCATTCCCTAACCCAGACCTCAGTGCTACTGAAAAAAGGTTGCAGGGTTCATGTTTTCTAGACCTTTTTTTTTTTTTTAACAAAGGATTGAACTCGTTACCATTAAATTACATTTAACAACTCATTTTCATCCATTTCTTTTTGACGGTAATTACAATGCAGAGTCGTAATGTGTGCCTGAGCTTTAATTTATGACGGCGTGCGGAAATGTTTAAAGACCTTCACTGCTAAATTATATAGCTAATAAAACGCGCCTGATGGAAATTACAAAGTAAAATGGGAGTCATTGCAGGATATGGCAAGCAGAAGGGAAGTCATTAAAAAAAAAATCATCTTATTTTCAGTTTTTGATCAGATGTAAATCATCTCTTCTGGGTGGAAGTGAAAAATATTTTTTAGCAGAAATAGGACAAAGGAGAACAACCTGTTTACCCACTGCATGTTACCAATGTCTCTGAGATGAAATGCGTTAGCAAAATTGAAATACATTTTTGGATCGTCCTTATATAAAGAAATTGTGTGTGATGCCAAAAATTTAGTATAATCTGGAATTAGGTTATTTTCTTTTTCTTTAAATGTGAACTCTTTGCGTGTCAGAAGGGTATGTAATGTACGTGGAGGTGGAGATTTTGTTTTTGGCATTTGGGGTTCATCAGCTAGGATCAAGTGTGTCTCGCTGGATATGATATTCAGTACAAATTAAACATTTTAAAGGAACAGTAAACTTTTTTTTATGTAAACACATATTTTATAGAACATTTCCTGCTGAACAAAACAAGGTAATTCCCATCGCTGTCAGATGTTTTATTCAAAATTTATAGCAGTTTAAATAATCAGGAAGTGAATTTACTGTGTTTACTTCCTGATAGTTCTAACTGACAGGAAGTGAATGTACTGTGTTTACTTCCTGTTAGTTTTAAGTGACAGGAAGTGAATTTACTCTGTTTACTTCCTGATTGTTTAAGGTGACCAGATTTTTAAAACGAAATCCGGGGACATTTATTTTTCTCTGCACCCTATCAACATCCACACCCTGTCCACCGCCACATGCTGTCCAAACACTGCCCAGTGTCCACCCTTATACCCTGTACACACACTGCCCACACTGTGTCCACTTTCACACAATGTACACACACAGCCCATACTCTGTCCACCCCCTTACATTGTCCACCAACATTATTCACCCTTACACACTGTTCACCCCACATTGCCCACACTGCCTAACACCACAATGCCTACATTGTCCACCTCAACACTGTCCACCCATGAGAAGATTACAGCTCCAACTTGCCTTCACCAGCTCCGATAACCTGAGGGCACTGCTGCCGCGAGCCCGCAATGACGTCCCTTTAAGATTGTGCAGTGGAGCAGTTCCATGGGTTCCTTCATTACAAGATACTTCGGGGTTACAACCTGGCGGTATCTTGCAAAGAGGGAGCCAATGAAACTGCTCCACTCCGCAATCTCTAAGGGAGGTCATCACGGCAGCAGTGCCCTCAGGTTATCCAATCACTACAGGAAAACGATCGTAATGTGCTCAGTCAGGTCGGGGCCTTTTGGAAGGCACTGGATGGCAGATACAGCTGAGGTAATGCCGTTCATGCCTTCCGAATGATAATGCAGCTGCATTTTTGATCCGGGGACAGATCCGGGGACACATTCTGTCCGGGGACAGCGCCCTCAATCCAGGGACTGTCCCCGGAAACCAGGGACGTCTGGTCACCCTATGATAGTTCTAACTGACAGGAAGTGAATTTACTGTGTTTTCTTCCTGATAGTTCTAACTGACAGGAAGTGAATTTACTGTGTTTTCTTCCTGATAGTTCTAACTGACAGGAAGTGAATTTACTGTGTTTACTTCCTGACAGTTCTAACTGACAGGAAGTGAATTTACTGTGATTACTTCCTGATAGTTCTGACAGGAAGTGACTCAGCAGTTTCTATCACATTGTGTGGAGAACTGTATGTCACTGACTTTTCTGACTTTCCTCTCCATTAGAATCTAACAGGAAATCTAATTAGAATTTGACCACTAGAGGGCACTGCTAATGTAAAAAACATGGGTTTAAATTGTAATAACTCTGGAAATATAAATCTCTCAGCAGTGGGAGTACCCTTATTTTACTCAATAGGAAAATCCCTACACTATATACTTTTTCATAAAAAAAGTTTACTGCTCCTTTAAGGAGAACCAATACAATCAGAATGGTACGAACCATTGTGATTTTCTGCTGAAATTAAAGGGCTAGTAATACTTCGATTAAACTTTAGCTCTGTCTTCTTTATAATTTTTTTAACATGTAGCGTTATGTTTAATTACTTACGGTGTTATAGTTCAAACGCTATTCAAGACAAAGGATCCCCTTCCTGTCCCTTTCCCTGTGTCACTCTGCCTCTCAGTCTGGTCCGAATGGAGTGTGGCAAGGGACAATCTTCAGTAAACAAAGAGAAAATCCTGCCCTCCTTCCTCAAGGGTGCAGAGTTTTCCCTTATGCTTACTGAATGAAGATTGTCCCTCGCTGCATCCGTCCGATCCAACAACCAGATTCTAGATCTTATGGGAGGTTGCCAGAAGGGGTGGGAGGGGGATCCTTTCGGCTTGAATAGCATTTGATATACAATACTTTAAGTAATTAACCCCTTAGTGACCGGCTGCGCACGCACGCGGCTGGCACTTAACGACAGGGTTTTTTTTTTGTTTGTTTTTTTGCATTATAGCGAATTACTTCCTGGACTTACTAGGTACTTCCTCTGTCACTAAGTGACATTTTTGCGTCACGTACCTGGTAAGTCCATTATCGTGATGGGGTTAAATATAGTGCTACATGTTAAAAAAATTATAAAGAATAGTCAGAGCTAGTCTTTAATCAAAGTATTACTTTGGGGGTTATTATGAGGCTGGGTTAATGTCTCCTAATGTTTGTGCATATTTAGATTTTAACTGTATCCCAAATTAATGTTTTTCTTATCTCTTTTACAGACAAGTGAACTGGGAAACTTTCTTGAAGGAGAATGTCATCTTCATCCTTGCTGCTCGCCCAAATAGTTCCGCCATCCACCTGAAGCCATCAGTATAAAGGGTGGGGTCTGCCAAAAAAGTCACAAAGACCCCAACTACTGACAGATGCATGATGTATAGAAGGGAGATTGGAATATCTAACGATAAGAATGTTCTCTACGTAGATAAGCTGGAGATTACAAACGAGCCATTTGCCACAAAACAGAAATGTCTTCCCCCGTTGTCCCCTTTGCTGAATGACTCGATATTTTTACTAGATTGCCACCTCCATGCTGTCATCATACAAAAAAACTAGACAAGTAGATAGGAGAACAAGGTTCTTGAAGAAAACTGAGACAATGTAACAAAGTCTGACTGGGCCTTGATTCCGTGAAGAACTGAGACCAAAGAACGGAGGTGTACGCAAAAATATGACTGACTACGACCTAGTTCACTTTGTTGCAACAACATGTTTCACAGATTAGATATTGTTTTCTATGGGGTAGTCCACATGGGTGACTTTTAGTGGTACAATAAATTTCAGTGGCAATTGTGTATCGTTGCAACATCTTGCAACAAAGTTGGTGTAGCAGTCATCCATGTGAGCTAGGATTCTAATGCAGAGAATGAGGAACAACAATCAAATCCCGTCCATAACGCCTCTTTCCACCTGTTACCATAAAATCTTGCAAATAATACGTACAATTTTGCCCATAGTGAAGTGCGGGGTGCGTATTATACATGAGAGTAAATTGTAGTAAAAAAAAAAATTCCATTGCCACCAGAGGCGTAACTAGAAGCCACCGGGCCCTGGTGCAAGAATTGCCATGGGCCCCCCCGACCACATTGGCCCCCTCGTCCACCTCCACATTGCCCCCCAAACTCCACATTGCCCCCTTCATCTCCACATTGCCCCTTCTATAATGCCCCCTTCATCTCCACAATGCCCCTTCCACAGTGCTCCCTTCATCTCCACAATGCTCCCTTCATCTCCACAATACCCCCCTCCATCTCCACATTGCCCCTTCCACAGTGCTCCCTTCATCTCCACAATGCTCCCTTCATCTCCACAATGCCCCCCTTCATCTCCACATTGCGCCTTCTACAATGCCCCCTTCATCTCCACAATGCCCCTCTTCATCTCCACATTGCGCCTTCCACAATGCCCCCTTCATCTCCACATTGCCCCTTCCACAATGCCTCCTTCATCCCCACATTGCCCCTTCCACAATGCCCCCTTCCACAATGCCCCTTCTACAATGCCCCTTCCACAATGCCCCTCTTCATCTCCACATTGCGCCTTCCACAATGCCCCCTTCATCTCCACATTGCCCCTTCCACAATGCCTCCTTCATCCCCACATTGCCCCTTCCACAATGCCCCCTTCATCTCCACAACGCCCCTTCCACAATGCCCCCTTCATCTCCACATTGCCCCTTCCACAATGCCCCCATCTCCACTTTGCCCCTTCAGCTCCACATTTCCCCCTCATCTCCACAATACCCCTTCCACAATGCCCCTGGCCCTACCTCCAGTCCCTGATGGTCTAGCGTTGTGGTTTGACAGATCTGTGCCTCTTTTGGCACAGATCTCTGTAACTGGAGCTCCCGCGCACCGCTGTAGTAATGCAGAGGCTGGGAGATGATGTCATCTCCCAGCGCTCTGTATTACTGGAGCGGCACCCTGAGTGGGAGATCGCTAAACGACTGCTGCGGGCGAGGGGGTCGCAGGGGGCGGCCGGGGCCCTGGACCTCTGTTGTTACGCCACTGATTGCCACTGCTTCCCTCCCTCCCCACTTACCAATATCTTCCTCCTCTGTCCCTCTGTAGTGCATTTTCCTCAGCCTGACAGGGTCCCAGCGGTCGGCATGCTTGAATCTGCCTCTGGCTTCTAGCATGGCCCTATACACAATGGATCTGTGGTATTGCCCTGTGAGGACCTAGTGGTCCTGTAAGACATTACCATTGGCTACAAAGAAGAGGTTCTAACAGGGCCATGCTGGAAGCAGACAGCAGATGCAAGCATGCCGCCCGCTGGGACCCTATCAGGCTGCCTCATTTGCACTACAGAGGTGGAGAGGAGGATATGAGTAAGCGGGAAGGAGGGAAGCAGTGGCAATGTGATTTTTTTTGTGTGTGTGACAGGGGAAAAAAAAGGGTGCTTATTATACATAGGCATTCTTGTTTTCCTCTAAAATCTTGGGTATAATGTACACCTGCGTAAAATATACAGGTGCACATTGTACCTGAGATTTTACTGTGTTTTGGGCCATATTTATCAGTTTGGAGCAAACCAATTGTACCGTAGGGATGAAATGAAAATTCTGCAAATTCCTGAAGATATGAAAGGTTTCTGTTTGAATCCCTTGAATGCTCCGTAATGCACTGGAAACCCGTGTAGCATTCAAGAGATTTTACATCTATATTACATTTTATTTCCCACACTGATGCATATATATATTTTGGTCTAGAATTGCACCTGTTTAGCTCGATGAATACAGCCCAGATTTGATCATAACCCTTTTATTGCAGAGCAATGCATTGCATACCCCTCTGGCACTCAAAAGGGTTAAAATGCTTCTGTTTTAGACAACGTTAACCAATTGCATGCCAGAGGGACATCCAACACAATGAAAATGCAAAGCGTCGGGTACATTTCTGGCACCCAAAGGGTTAAACAAACTGGGTTTAACCACTGGGGTGTTAGAGGGATGTATATTCTAACATTCACCTTGTTTTCTTTGAAATCCGTGATCATTTGGTCTGTAATTTTTTTCACTTGCTGTGATAGGTTCAATTACCATTCATAATTACCACAACAGCTGCCGATCTCCATACCCCATTGATACGCACATACCCTGTTCATCTGCCACTACTTCACTTTTCCTTAGAAAAGGTTGATGGTTCTGGCAAATTATTATAAAGTAGTTGAAAAACCTGTTTACACAGGACACAGTGCCAACCAGAAACGCACTGCAGTCATGCACAGTAGAGACTGCCCGCGCCAGGCTAATACGGAGCGGGGCGATACGGATTCAGACCGTAGTCTTCTCTGCGCACGTCCCAGGAAGTCTGTACTGCGCATGACTGACAAACATCCTTATCGAATTATTATATAGAATTAGATGTATATTAACACATATAGGGTTTTCCAAATGGGTAAAAGACTGCAGTTTGAAGCCCCATTCAAAGGTTATCATATCTATACTGATTGCAAACTGTAGCAAGCAGCTCTCTCTTATCCTGCTGTTTCCAATGTCTTTTAATCTTGATTGTAAATATCCTCATATCTTTTATACCCCTTCTGTACACTGTGTTTTCATCATGGTAACTGATTGTATAAGTGCAGAATCTGTTGGCGCTTTATGAATAAATTATAATAGCTCATATTTGCAAAGGAGAAAGATGGCTAGTGAATAAACAGTGTTGTCATCCCTAGCTAAGAAAAATGCCTTGCTGCTGTAGCTGGTCACTGACCAAATAACTCCATAGACGGCAATAGCCATAGTGCCAACATTAAAGGAACTAACACCTAAAACTAATCTGGGGCTATATTACATTCTTAAATCCCAATACTCCATGGTAGCATCTGTGTAACTTTTCTATTGGTTTTCAGAGTCCTAAAATCTAAGCTTACATTTACTCTGTGGGGGGCAGCCAGGCCGAGTTTTTCCAGGGTCCCTGACTCCCGTTTACATAGTAATCTTGAGGTATCCTATTGAAATGACACCCTCTATTTGGGGCCAACACAAGGGCGCATTAAAAATGTTGTCTGTTTGAAAAGTGCAACATAAGAACGTGGTCCGCAAGAAAAGGGTGACATTCTCATTTTGCAGCCATCAATCGCACCCAAAACATATTCTTGCTGCCACTTACCACAGACGTCGCACCCAAAAGCTATGCTCTCTACCACATTATCGTGCCTGCATCGCTAGTGTATTAGAAAAATCAAGCTACGTCTATGACACCTGCAGTCCAGGTAATCAGCGGCACCATTACTTCCTCCTATAGGCCTCGGTCTCTCTTCAGTCTCTTCTGCTGTCAGAGTATTGTGAGGAGTGAGGGTGGGAAGGACAGCAAAAGAGAGTGAATGGAGACAGTCATATAGGAGGAAGCGCTGGCACCACTCGAGCCGCTCATTACCTGGTCTACAGGGGTCAGGGACTTGGCTTCATTTTTCTAATGCACTAGTGATGCAGTCACGATTATATGGTAGAGAGCATAGCTTTGGATGTGAGGCCTGTAGTAAGTGGCAGCAAGCATAGCTTTGGGTGTGAGGCCTGTAGTAAGTGGCAGCGAGCATAGCTTTGGATGTGAGGCCTTTAGTAAGTGGCAGCGAGCATAGCTTTGGGTGTGAGGCCTGTAATAAGAGGCAGCAAGCATAGCTTTGGATGTGAGACCTGTAGTAAGCGGCAGCGAGCATAGCTTTGGGTGTGAGGCCTGTAGTAAGTGGCAGCGAGCATAGCTTTGGATGTGAGGCCTTTAGTAAGCGGCAGCGAGCATAGCTTTGGGTGTGAGGCCTGTAGTAAGCGGCAGCGAGCATAGCTTTGGATGTGAGGCCTTTCGTAAGCGGCAGCGAGCATAGCTTTGGGTGTGAGGCCTGTAGTAAGCGGCAGAGAGCATAGCTTTGGATATGAGGCCTGTAGTAAGTGGCAGCGAGCATAGCTTTGGGTGTGAGGCCTGTAGTAAGCGGCAGCGAGCATAGCTTTGGATATGAGGGCTGTAGTAAGTGGCAGCGAGCATAGCTTTGGGTGTGAGGCCTGTAGTGAGTGGCAGCAAGCATAGCTTTGGGTGTGAGGCCTGTAGTAAGCGGCAGTGAGCATAGCTTTGGATGTGAGGCCTTTAGTAAGCGGCAGCGAGCATAGCTTTGGATGTGAGGCCTGTAGTAAGCGGCAGCGAGCATAGCTTTGGATGTAAGGCCTTTAGTAAGCGGCAGCGAGCATAGCTTTGGGTGTGAGGCCTGTAGTAAGCGGCAGCGAGCATAGCTTTGGATGTGAGGCCTTTAGTAAGCGGCAGCGAGCATAGCTTTGGATATGAGGCCTGTAGTAAGTGGCAGTGAGCATAGCTTTGGATGTGAGACCTGTAATAAGCGGCAGCAAGCATAGCTTTGGGTGTGAGGCCTGTAGTGAGTGGCAGCGAGCATAGCTTTGGATGTGAGGCCTGTAGTAAGCGGCAGCGAGCATAGCTTTGGATGTGAGGCCTGTAGTAAGCGGCAGCGAGTATAGCTTTGGATGTGAGGCCTGTAGTAAGTGGCAACGAGCATAGCTTTGGATGTGAGGCCTTTAGTAAGCGTCAGCGAGCATAGCTTTGGATGTGAGGCCTGTAGTAAGCGGCAGCGAGCATAGCTTTGGATGTGAGGCCTTTAGTAAGTGGCAGCGAGCATAGCTTTGGATATGAGGAATGTAGTAAGCGGCAGCGAGCATAGCTTTGGATGTGAGGCCTTTAGTAAGCGGCAGCGAGCATAGCTTTGGGTGTGAGGCCTGTAGTAAGAGGCAGCGAGCATAGCTTTGGATGTGAGGCCTTTAGTAAGCGGCAGCGAGCATAGCTTTGAATATGAGGAATGTAGTAAGCGGCAGCGAGCATAGCTTTGGATGTGAGGCCTTTAGTAAGCGGCAGCGAGCATAGCTTTGGATGTGAGGCCTTTAGTAAGTGGCAGTGAGCATAGCTTTGGATGTGAGGCCTGTAGTAAGCGGCAGTGAGCATAGCTTTGGATGTGAGGCCTGTAGTGAGTGGCAGCGAGCATAGCTTTGGATGTGAGGCCTGTAGTGAGTGGCAGCGAGCATAGCTTTGGATGTGAGGCCTGTAGTAAGCAGCAGCAAGCATAGCTTTGGGTGTGAGGCCTGTGGTAAGCAGTGGAGCCTAAATTTGTAACTGCATCTTCCCACAGAACATTGGTTAAATGTAGGGCCCTAAACAAACAGACCGCTATGGAAGAAAGGGAACGACTAATAATATTATACTGCAACATTGATGTCTGCGACATCAGAATGTCGCCCAATTTAATGCGGGTCACATTCTGATGTCACCCTTTTCAACCAGGTGATATTTTAATGTGCCCTTGTGTAGGTCCCAGAAACAGAAGGCAACATATTAATAGGCATGAGGCACGATTGTGCTGTGTTATCTGTAAATGAGCTAAGATAAGGTAACAACCTCTGTGAACAGAAGAGCAGTTGGAACTGATCTCAGTCTCTTGTCTCTCATTTCAGATTGGACAAGAAAAATTAGGTAAATCGTGTCTGTACACGGGATAGTAGTCTGCACCTGTATTATTATCCACGTTTACCATTTCCGTTCTGCCATTCCGGGACATGTGGTCACCCTAAATTACACATACACATATTACATTCAAAGAATACTGACCAGCCGAATCAGCACGTTACCTCACTGGAGCAGCGCTATATCCGGGGCTCCCGCCCCTCCTATTCTCACGAGCTCAGTAACAGCTGCGCGCGACTCTTCCTCCTCTTCTGGCCACTGCTAAAGGCTTTTTGGTGGAAGAGTCCAAGTGAGTCAGTTCTCCCCACTGTGCTCTCTAATGGTACCGTTTATCTGCTGGACGCCGCCATGTTTGCTCCCCTCCCCGCACCTCCTGTCCCAGGCCTAGAAGCAGCGCTCATGCGCACATAGTCCCGGTTGGCAGAATAGGGCTGAGGGACAGAGTGAGTGACTGTTTGTGCTGCTGTGTGGGTGGCTTGGCTTCATTACGGGACACTTCATTGTCCCGGTGAGAGAGGACCCGGGACGCGGGACATAGGCTTCAAATAAGGGACAGTCCCGGACATTCCGGGACCCGTGGTCACCCTAGTTTACCATTAGATTTTAGGGATCTAATACAATAATGACATTTTACAGATTCTAGCTGGAAATACATTACATTTAAACTTGTATAACAAATACATTTTTAGGTTTTAGTGTTCTTTTAACCCTATGAGTGCCAGAGACGTGCGCAATGCATTGATTCATAATTCATTAAGTATCTGGCATTCAAAGGGTTAATGGCCACAACAAGATGCTGTCCTCAGACTCACAATAACCACTGAACGGATCATCTCACAGCAGTGGTTATATCCTTGTGTTATTCACATGGAAAAACATTTATATGTTGTCGTGTTACTGTCACCAGAGCTGTGCACAGGAGAGCAACCCAGCCCTGAAAGAGTTAAACCAGTGTTCCTTCTAAGGTGTTCACAGGAGAGCAACCCAGCACTGAAAGAGTTAAACCAGTGTTCCGTCTAAGGTGTGCACAGGAGAGCAACCCAGCCCTGAAAGAGTTAAACCAGTGTTCCATCTAAGGTGTGCACAGGAGAGCAACCCAGCCCTGAAAGAGTTAAACCAGTGTTCCGTCTAAGGTGTTCACAGGAGACCAACCCAGCCCTGAAAGAGTTAAACCAGTGTTCCGTCTAAGGTGTTCACAGGAGACCAACCCAGCCCTGAAAGAGTTAAACCAGTGTTCCGTCTAAGGTGTTCAAAGGAGAGCAACCCAGCCCTGAAAGAGTTAAACCAGTGTTCCATCTAAAGTGTTCACAGGAAAACAACCCAGCACTGAAAGAGTTAAACCAGTGTTCCGTCTAAGGTGTGCACAGGAGAGCAACCCAGCCCTGAAAGAGTTAAACCAGTGTTCCATCTAAGGTGTTCACAGGAGAGCAACCCAACCCTGAAAGAGTTAAACCAGTGTTCCATCTAAGGTGTGCACAGGAAAACAACCCAGCACTGAAAGAGTTAAACCAGTGTTCCATCTAAAGTGTTCACAGGAAAACAACCCAGCACTGAAAGAGTTAAACCAGTGTTCCGTCTAAGGTGTTCACAGGAGAGCAACCCAGCCCTGAAAGAGTTAAACCAGTGTTCCATCTAAGGTGTGCACAGGAAAACAACCCAGCACTGAAAGAGTTAAACCAGTGTTCCGTCTAAAGTGTTCACAGGAAAACAACCCAGTCCTGAAAGAGTTAAACCATTGTTCCGTCTAAAGTGTTCACAGGAAAACAACCCAGCACTGAAAGAGTTAAACCAGTGTTCCGTCTAAGGTGTTCAAAGGAGAGCAACCCAGCCCTGAAAGAGTTAAACCAGTGTTCCATTTAAGGTGTGCACAGGAAAGCAACCCAGCCCTGAAAGAGTTAAAGAGGACTTCTGGGTCGCTCACTGGCCTTAAAGGGATAGTGATACTTGAACTAAAGTTGAGGTGTGAGTCTTCTTTACTTTTTATAACACATAGCGCTATATTTCATCACTTACAGATTTGGAGTTCAAGCGCTATTCAAGCTGAAAGGACCCCCCCCCCGCCCCTTTTGGCCTCCTCCTCTCTGATTTGGAATCCGGTCATGGTACTGTATGAATGCAGCGAGGGACAATCTTCATTCAGTAAATATAAAGAAAACCCTGCCCCACTGACGAAGAAATGCAGGATTTTCCTTTTGCTTACTGAAGATTGTCCCTCGCCGCTCTCCATCCGGACCAGACTGAGAGGATCAGTGACACAGGGGAAGTGACAGGAGGGGGATCCTTTAAGCTTGAATTGAGCTTGAACTACAAAACTGTAAGTGTTAAAATATAGCTCTATGTGTTAGAAGAAATATAGAGAAGACTCGGACCTGAACTTTAATTCAAGTATTACTATCTCTTTAAAGGGAACCCAGAATATCGCTTGCAGTGTACGTTGAAGAATTACTGTAATTTTCTCTGTCGTCCAATACAGGTTACTGGTAACTGTGGGTAGGAGATCCGTCCCTTTAAGTAGGCAGGAACAATTCTAGAATTGTATGCAGGGGTGGAGCCTACCTTCCCTTCTTGGCTGCAGCTAGCCAACCAGCTCCAGAAAGATTTGTTCCTTGGTGAAGATAACACAGGCAAGAGAACAGTTCTGATATAGTTTTAGAAGTTTTTTTATTTTTCTGTTAGAAATGGAAAACCACCATTAGGCGGATTACCATAACTGACAATGCCCTTAGACATGGCTAGCTCAGTATCCAGGTGCTTTTTGTGGACCTTAAGCCCTGGGGGGAAATCTTGGCTACAAGTTCTTTCCTCAGGAGTTGCCCACCAAGGCTTCTTCTTACTACATGGTAATCTGAAGACAGAAGATCTGCAGGAAAGGTAAGCAACCCTTTGAGTGCTGCAGGTCCACATGTCCCATAGTGCCCCTCCGCACAGGGGTTTTCATTTGGAGTTCCTATTGCACACTCCTGCACTCACTGGGTCTATCTGTATGTCTGCTGGGTGTTTGGAGCAGGTTTATTTGGTATTTAACCCTTTAGCTGCTGGTTTGGCATTCATTTAGGGGGTTTCTGACACTTTTCCTACTGGTTCAGTGTTTTTTTGGGTCTCCTAACATGTTTTAGTGCTGTTTCATGTCTTTTAATATTACACCTTAAATTTTGTAAAATTTGAGTTCTGTGCCTTTAAGGCGCGCTTTACCGCATATGCGCCATTGCTCCATTCACTCCTATGGGACTGCACAGTTTGGGACATATCTCTGCAACCGTTTAACCTAGCGACTTCATTTTACTTATCTGCCCTTGCGCTATCATCCAGTTCATGTTTCTAGTGTGTTGGGGGGCTCAGGGGGCTTCGGGCACTGTTTGGGGTACTTTTCTGGGAAAACTACACTTCCCATGAGCGCTTGCTTAGCACGCTCGTTTCTGATTAGCTCCCACCGCGGCAGCCATTTTGTGATCTTTCCAGAACAAGTATCCTATGCAGGACTTGGACTCTCCTTCGCTCCTCTGCTGATTAACCCTTCGCCTGCCAGATAAGTCTATTTTAGTGATTTCTGGGTTGAAACTTTAATCATACATACTGTAATTGGGTGCTTTCTTAAACAATAAGGTTATTGACACTGTGAGAATGTCTATACCATTGGAGCTTGGGGCCAGACCTAAGACTAAGGATGCTGGGGTCTCTGTATCCCCTACTGTGCATTGCTCTTCCTGTCATTCAGGGTTACCTAGAGAATTCTCAGGTCATTTGTGCCCAGCATGTTCTGATGTCCCTGAGAGTCTCCCAGGGACCTCCAGCCGTGCATTAGAGCCAGTTTGGGTGCAGGAGTGCAAGGCTGCTACTAGGGACCTTAGGTCCACTTTGCAACTCTTTCCATCCCAGTTACAAGGGGTCTATCATTCTTGGCAGACCCCCTCCTTCGTCATGTCTTCCCTGCCAAAGCCTCAGATTCCTCTGAGGAGGAACTGTTGGTGGATTCAGATGTTGAGGAGTGTTCTGTGGTGGGCTCCTCTCAGTTTTTTGGGGACCCTTTTGAGGCTGATCCTGAGCCTTCGGCTGAGGGCCTGATCAGGGCTGTTTTAAATACCCTAAACAGTCCCTTAATGCAGGAGGTTCCATCTGACCATTCTGATGTCTTTCAGGAGCCTAAGAAGACCCTTACTTGCTTTCCACCTAACCTCACTCTTGACTGCCTTGTGTCTGAGGAGTGGAAGTCTCCGGACAGGAAACCTTTTATCTCCAAGAAATTTGCTAAGCTTTATCCCTTCTCTGAGGCTGCGCTTGTTCAGTGGGTTCATCCTCCTAAAGTGGATGCTCCTATCTCCAGGCTATCCAAGTCTACTGCTTTACCAGTGTCTGATGCGTCTGCTCTAAAGGACTGGACTGACAAGAAACTTGAGGTCTCCCTCAAGTCCATCTTTGCCACTGCTGGTTCTGCCATGTGTCCAGCATTCGCAGCAGCATGGGTGAACCGGGCCACTGCGGTCTGGACTGAACAGCTCACTCTTTCTGTCCGTTAGGATGCTCCTACTTCGTATAAGTTGCTCGTCCTTGCCAAGATTTCTGAGGCACAGCACTATGTTTCTGCTGCCCTATTTGATGCCATCCATTTTTTTGGCTAGGGTTTTCACCATGTCTGTGGTTGCCAGATGGGCTCTTTGGCTCAAGATCTGGTCTGCTGATACTGCTTCTAAGAACGCTTTGCTCTCCATGCCTTTTCAAGGCACTTCTTTGTTTAGGCCAGATCTCAAGGTTCTGATCAGTGAGGCTACAAGGTGTACGAGTACACTTCTACTCTTAGTTCCTAGGAAGAAAACACCACTTAAGCGTAACCGGTATTTTCGTTCCTTTCAGAATGAGACATGTCTGGCAAACCAGACAGTTCTCTCAGCTTCGCGTACCTCCTCCAAACCCAAACAGTAATGGAAGCCCAAGGTCTCCTCCAAGCCCAAGGCTTCCAAGCCTTCTTTGGCATGACTCACCGAACCCGAGTCCACACTCTGCTGTGGGTGGTTATCTGTGTCACTATCACAGCATTTGGGAGAATTCAGTGACGGAAGTGCAGGTAGTGACAGAAGGATACAAGATCCCCTTCATCTCTTCTTCCTCCCTTTTGCTTTCTTCCTTCTCATACACCTCAGGGAGCAGAGAAATGCTGTCTGTTTGACGGCGCTGTTCAGGCTCTTCTGGATAAGGACATTCTAGAGCCGGTTCTAGTTCAGCAGACAGGTATGGGTTTTTACTCAAACCTACTTGTGGTCTCCAAGAAGGACGGCGGTTGTCATCCCATTTTGGACTTGAAGGATCTCAATTCCTTTGTGACCCGGACTCATTATCATCAGAAGTCTCTATGGACCATGATTGCTGCCATGTCCCCGATCGTCAGGATGCGTACTTACACACTGCCATTCATCCAGAGAGCCGGCAGTACCTCCAGTTTGCCTGCGACCAGGGACATTTTCAGTTCTCAGCTATTACATTTGGTCTGACAACAGCTCCTCAGGTCTTCAACCGTGTCCCAGGAGCCTTAGTGTCCGTCCTCCACCGAGACGGCATCAGAGTTACTCCATACGTGGACAACCTGCTTCTGAAAACTTCTTCTGCGGAACTTCTTCATCAGCAGGTTCAGCAATGCATTCATGTTCTCACCCTTCATGGGTGGATCATCAACTTGGACAAATCAGATCTTGTCCCATCCCAGCATCTGTTCTTCTTTGGCCTCCTCTTTGATACCCAGAAGAACATGGTGTTTCTCAAGGACTAGGTGGCTCACCAGATTGCCCACAGGGTTTCTGCGATACTGGCTCAAGATCCAGTTCCAACCAAGAAGCTGTCATCTCTCTTAGGGAAATTAATTTCCACCATAGAGGCGGTACCGTTTGTTATGGCACACACCAGGGAACTCCAGAGGTTAGTGATCCAGGTGTGCAGGGGTCGGCCGGACCTTCTGAAGACGTCGGTGTCAATTCCTCTTCATGTGGAACTGAGTTTATCCTGGTGGCTGACCTCTCCAATTTGCTGAAGGGCAAGTCCTTCCTAGTTTTCTTCTGGACCGCAGTGATGACAGATGCCAGCCTCTCTGGATGGGGAGTGGTCCTGGGTCGCCTGAGTGCACAGGTTCGGTGGTCTCCGGAAGAATCTCTCCTTCCCATCAACGTGTTGGAGCTTCGGGCAATATTTCATGCCCTTCGTCATTGGACATCTCAGCTGGAAGACTGTCCAGTTTGGGTAGAGTCCGACAACGCCATGACCGTGGCTTACATCAAAAAGCAGGGTGGAACAAGAAGTCTCGCCGCTTGGTTAGAGGTCAAGGCTATTTTGTCCTGGGCAGAAGAACGTCTTCCTGCCATATCCACAATGCACATTCCTGTCATAGACAACGTCATTGTGGACTTCCTCAGTCGACACACAGTGGACAGAGGAGAGTGGGAGCTGCACCCAGAGGTGTTCACCCTCATTCATTGTTCAGAAATGGGGTCTTCCTTACATTGACCTGATGGTGACAAGACACAACAGGAAGGTTCCGAGGTTCTGCTCTCAATGGAGGGACCCTCTATCTCTGGTGGTGGATGCAATGTCCATTCCTTGGTTATTCCCTCTGGCCTACATTTTTCCTCCCCTCCCCATGTTGCACAGGGTGTTATGGAAATTACAACTGGAGCTCTGTCCAGTCATTCTGATTGCTCCATACTGACCTCGCCAGGCTTGGTTTCCGGAGCTTCTGGATCTGTCAGTGGCGGAGCCATTCCGGTTCCCTTGCCGTCCGGATCTTCTTCTACGGGGTTACCTGTGGAAGGAGGATGTTCATCGTCTAGCCTTGAAAGCTTGGAAACTGAATCCTCAATATTAAGGAAGAAAGGGTTTTCTTCTGGTGTGGTGGCTACTATGCTCAGTGCCCGCAAACCTGTTTCTTCCAAGATCTACCATCGTGTCTGGTCGATCTTGGTGTGCTGACAAGGACCTGTCTCAGGAATCCCTTAAAGTTCAGATGTCTGCTCTCTCTGTTTTCTTTCAGAGGTGCATTGCCATCCTTCCTGATGTCAAGGTTTTCTTCCAGGGTGTTGCTCATACTCGTCCTGCCTCCAAGATTTCTGCTCCTCCATGGGATATTAACTTGGTTTTGGACTTTCTTCAGTGCCCTCCATTTGAGTCTTTGGCTACTATTCCTCTACGCCTGTTGACGTGGAAAATGGCTTTTCTCCTCGTGATTGGTGTTTCACAATGACAAGGCGGTGCTTCTCACCTCTCAGGAGTTTTTCCCGAAGGTGGTTTCGGAGTTCCACATCAATCAGGAGATTGCGGTGCCTTCTTTCTGCCCTGACCCCAACTCTGACAAGGAGAGGGATCTCCACTTGTTAGACGTGGTGCATTGTCTCAAGTTTTATGTACATCCCACTGAGTCTATCAGGCATTCAGACGCGTTGTTCGTCATTCCTGAGGGTCCTAGGGCAGGAAGACCTGCATCCAAGGTGACTATTGCTTCTTGGATCAAGTCCATTATTTGTAAGGCTTATGAGCTGAGGAAGAAGCCTGTCCCTTTCAGGGTCATGGCTCATTCTGCACTTGGGCTTACAAGAATCAGGCCTCTGCTAATCAGTTGTGCAAGTCTGCCCCCTGGTCGTCTGTGCACACCTTTTCAAAGCATTACCATGTTGATGTACTGGCATCGGCTGACGCCAGCTTTGGGAGGAAAATCCTGGAGGAAGTCTTGCTTGTCTAGGATTTTCTTCGATTCTTGGTGCTTCCTTCACTTTTGAGCCCCGTTAGCTCTAGTTCAGTGTGCTGTGTAACAGTTGGGGTGTTGTTACCCCTGTTCAGTGTCCATTGACACTTCATTGTTTGTTGGGCTATCTCTGATCTGATGGTTCATATCTGCTTTGGTGACTTTGGGGGCCTTGCGCCTGGTCCTTGCCTTACTTCCCACCTCTGGGAAACTCAGTGGTTGGACATCCCAGAGATACCAGTGACCTGTATTGGACGACAGAGAAAAGAGGATTTTAGTCTTACCTGTTAAATCTTTTTGTCTTAGTCCATACAGGTTACTGGTCTCCCACCCTGTCAAGGGACCATGTTTGGCTCTCCTGTGGCAGACCGTGAGGGTCCTTCGGGGTCATGCTCACAGGAGTCTTCTTTCCCTTCTACTATCTAGTCATAGTGTCTCAAATCTTACTGGAGCTGGTTGGCTAGCTGCAGCCAAGGATGGAAGGTAGGCTCCACCCCCTGCATACAATTCTAGAATTGTTCCTGTCTGCTTAAAGGGGCAGATCACCTACCCAGAGTTACCAGTAACCTGTATGGACTAAGACAAAAGGATTTAACAGGCAAGACTAAAATCCTCTTATTTTGCCAACGTTTGGTTAAAGAGTTAGTAATGTCTTATAGAAATAAAACATAGTATTGTAGATAATCAAAAAAGAGATCCATCGATGCCAGTCGGATCTCTCAAACCTTTATAGTTTGAGAGATATAATGTTTTAAAGTTCCCTCCTCCCCTTTCCCTGACGTCAGCCTCTAGCTAACAGAAGAATATCCTGGTCCCGGGATTGGCAGGCGGCTCTTCAGCAGAGCAGAAATACTACAATCTAAAAAGAACTACTTCATTGGAACGGTCTACAAAGTGTGCTTGCAAACCAGGTACACTTTGTAGACCGTTCCAACGAAGTATTTCTTTTTAAAATCTCAGTATTTCAGCTCTGCTGAAGAGCCGCCTCGAGTCAGCTGACACAAATAAAGGTTTGAGAAATCAGACTGTCATTGATGGATTTCTTTTTTGATTATCTACAATATTATTTTTTATTCCTATAAGACATTACTAACCCTTTAAAGGGATAGTAATACTTAAAATGTAAAAAAAAATATGTTGTAGGGTTTATCCCCCTGAGTAAAACAAGAGTACTCTCACTGCTGAAACGTGTTTCATTCAAAAGTTATTTATTTTCAAAGTTGAATTTTTTAGGTGCAATATCACAATGGCCTGAAATTGTACAGTGGCGCTGGTGCTACACCATCCTATGGAGATTTATGGTCCCGGGACCAGAGCTGTCCATAGGATGGTGTAGCAACAGCGCCACTGTACAATTTCAGGCCACTGTGATATTGCACCTAAAAAATTCAACTTTGAAAATTAATAACTTTTGAATGAAACACCTTTCAGCAGTGGGAGTACTCTTGTTTTACTCAGGGGGATAAACCCTACAACATATTTTTTTTTACATTTTAAGTATTACTATCCCTTTAAGATTTCACAGACAGGATGGAAAATCTCCCAGCTGCTAATCATGCCCGGTATTAACAGATATCGTCCAGTGTACTGAATGCTAGGGAGGTCCGCAATGCTCTGCAGAGCTCTGTAACATTCAAGGAAATAACTCATGTAAGAGAACATATGTAGATCACAGATCACGAGGGACAATCTTGTGGCTGTCAGTATAAGGAAAGCCCTTCCCCTACTGATAAAGGGGGACAGGTTTTTCCTTGTGCTGATACAAGATTATCACTCATCTCGATCCATTGGGAGCGACTTTCTGATCTGAAGACAGAACAGTGATGTCTGTAAAAGGGCTGGGAGGGGAAACATTATAATTACAAAAAAACTAGACCGATATGAGCATTGGCAATGGTATGACAAAGTATGAGGAATAATCACACCTTACTTTATAATAAACATCACTATCTCTTTAAGCGTTACTATCCCTTTAATAGGATAAAAGAAGAAGTAACGTCTCCTATAACAACTCCAATATTCTTACTACGGCCAGAAAAACCCAGTGTCTCTATGTGTGTTTCCTTAACTCCGTTTTTTAAATCAATTGATCAGTCCTGGATGTCCCTTTGATGGCGGCAGACATGACAGTTGCTGGTATGAGCACAGATCAGGAATTCCACAGACTGCGCACGCGGTGTTCCCCCTAGGTTGTGCGCAGGTGAGCAACCCAGGCCTGAATGAGTTAAAGAGCACTGTTTCTACAGAGCTGCAGTGGAACAGCACATGCACCATTCAGCCCTGCCCAGTTTTAACAGTTTCAGTGCCAGAGGGGTATGCAACGCATTGCCTCATTAACTCTTTCATTGCTGGGTTGTGTAGTCCTGCACTATCCCAGAGGGAACGCTGCACACATGTTAATCTTAACTCTTGAAGGACCTCAGGTACTGAAAGAGTTAAAGGGATAGTAATGTTTCATAATAAAAGCAGCTCTAATTAATCATCATAGTGTTTGGACTTTGGAGAGTGTTATTTCACAACTGTCAGAGTTGTAGTTCAAGAGTAATTCAATGACAAAGTATCCTCCTCCCTCCCCTTTTACTGATGTAACACTGCTCAGCCAGATCAGAAGGGAGGTGCCCAGGTAGAGTGCAGAGAGGGACAATCTTCAATTAAGATAAGGGAAAAACCTGAAAAGCTTGTCAAGGGGGCAGGACCTTCATTGTTCTCATAGGAAGAAGATTGTCCCCTTCTGTTATCTGTCTGGTCTATGGACTGCATTCCACATCTGAGAAGAGATGGCTTACACTAGGTAAAAGGGGCGGGAGGGGAAACTTTGCTTGTGAATATCTCTCAAACCATAAAGGTTTGAGAGATAAGACTTGTATCGTTCTTCATGTTTTTTTAATGCCTACAAAATAAAATAAAGATAAAACGAAGTATTACTATCCCTTTAACCCTCTGAGTGCCAGAGGGGTATGCAACGCATTGCAAAGCACTCAAAGGGTTAAGAAGTCAGCTCACACATTCTGAGTGCTCCAGTTTGAAAAACACTGCAGGTGACTGTCATGTCTGCCTCCAGGGATCTGACATTCAAGACTGAAGATGCTCTCTAATGAAAAAAAAAAAAAAAACTTCAAGTACAAAATTCATAGGGGACATTAGAATTTTCTGGTCATAGTAAGGTAAGTGTGTAGGTTTTTTCCCCATTAGGAGTGTGGAGTACACATCCCATTGCTTTGCTCACCACTCAGGCAATTAAAGGGTTAAGATATGTGAGAAATGTGCTTTTGGAAACTTGGAGATGTTCATTTGAAAGAAAACTCATTTACATCTTCTTGTAAATATCGAGCGATGTTGTGCTAAGAGATCCTGTGCTGATCTGTTATTATACTGACGTGTTTTCAGATGCAGTAAAATATTCCTATTCATACCAGTGTATCTGTGATAATGTTGGAGTCAGTACGGTCACTTATTTTTAAAGAACCATGGAGGCCAATGCACAGAGGAGAACTGGAGCAACTTACATACCTCCCAGCATTTCAAATGACCAAAGAAGAGTTCTTGTATTTTAGGGGTTGTTGTTGTTGCTGGGGTTGTGACTTGTGAGTAGGGTGACCACATGTCCATTCTGCCATTCCGGGACATGTGGTCACCCTAGTCCGGCGGCTGAGGCTCCCCGCCGGCACTGACCATCTTTCGGAGGCTGACATAATAAGAGTTTCCAGTGGGAACAGCCTCAGAAAGATGGTCAGTGCCAGCGGGAGCCTCAGCCGCGGGTCTCACTTGCAACACCCGCATACATGCTCCACCCCAGCTGTCTTGCACGCACCAGTCCAATGAGGACCAAATAGCAAATACATTTCATTGGCTGGCTGGACTGGCGCGTGTTGCTCAATTCCAGGACTCTTTGTTGTCCCGGTGGGGGGTGACCCGGGACGTGGGACACAGACCCCCAATAAGGGACAGTCCCGGCATTCCAAGACGTGTGGTCACCCTACTTGTGGGTAATGCATTACCAAGAATTTTTAGGTTATTTCATGACTCGTTGACATCTCTTTCTGTAACTGAATTAATGATTCAGAGCAAGACCAAAGTGTTTTATTTACACAGACTAATATATAAACACATATTGCGATGTTTTTACAAACATTTAAGCTTTGGAGTGCCAGAGGGGTATTTAGTGCATTACAACACAGTTCATTGGATACCTTTCTGGCACTCAAAGGGTCAATGTGCTTTTTATTGATGTGAAGCAACGTGATGCACTTATTACCTCACAGTCCGATCTCCAAAAAAAGAGGGACAGCAGGATGTGAAATAGGGACAGAGGGATTTTTTTCTCTTAAAAAGGGTCACTTGGGAGGTATGGATAAACCCCTAACATCTCCTAAAGAAGGACACTTGGGAGGTATGGATAAACCCCTAATAACTCCTAAAGAGGAACACTTGGGAGGTATGGACACTAATATCTCCTAAAGAGGAACACTTGGCAGGTATGGACACTAATATCTCCTAAAGAGGGACACTTGGGAGGTATGGACCCCTAATATCTCCTAAAGAGGGACACTTGGGAGGTATGGACCCTAATATATCCTAAAGAGGGACACTTGGGAGGCATGGACACTAATATCTCCTAAAGAGTGACACATGGGACTAATATCTCCTAAAAAGGAACAGTTGGAGGTATGGACCCCCAACATCTCCTAAAACATCTCCTAAAAAGGGACACTTGTGAGATATGGACCCCTAATATCTCCTATAGGAGGACACCCCCTCTGGTGCTGACTTGTGGCTCTGTCTGACTACTCTTACGTTTATTCCATGTACCTGGCAAACACCCAACCAAGTGCAGACCTGGGGCTCTGGTAGACCAGCTCTGATTCTGACTGCCGGCGTGAGTCAGAGTTCGCTCCATTCTGACTGAAGGCGTGAGTCAGAGTTCGCTCCCTTCTGACTGCAGGCGTGAGTCAGAGTTCGCTCCCTTCTGACTGCAGGCGTGAGTCAGAGTTCGCTCCCTTCTGACTGCAGGCGTGAGTCAGAGTTCGCTCCCTTCTGACTGCAGGCGTGAGTCAGAGTTCGCTCCCTTCTGACTGCAGGCGTGAGTCAGAGTTCGCTCCATTCTGACTGAAGGCGTGAGTCAGAGTTCGCTCCCTTCTGACTGCAGGCGTGAGTCAGAGTTCGCTCCCTTCTGACTGCAGCCGTGAGTCAGAGTTCGCTCCCTTCTGACTGCAGGCGGGAGTCAGAGTTCGCTCCCTTCTGACTGCAGGCGTGAGCCAGAGTTCACTCCCTTCTGACTGCAGGCGTGAGTCAGAGTTCGCTCCCTTCTGACTGCAGGCGTGAGTCAGAGTTCGCTCCCTTCTGACTGCAGGCGTGAGTCAGAGTTCGCTCCCTTCTGACTGCAGGCGGGAGTCAGAGTTCACTCCATTCTGACTGCAGGCGTGAGTCAGAGTTCACTCCATTCTGACTGCAGGAGTGAGTCAGAGTTCGCTCCCTTCTGACTGCAGGAGTGAGTCAGAGTTCGCTCCCTTCTGACTGCAGGCGAGAGTCAGAGTTCGCTCCCTTCTGACTGCAGGCGTGAGTCAGAGTTCGCTCCCTTCTGACTGCAGGAGTGAGTCAGAGTTCGCTCCCTTCTGACTGAAGGTGTGAGTCAGAGTTCGCTCCATTCTGACTGCAGGAGTGAGTCAGAGTTGGCTCCCTTCTGACTGCAGGCGTGAGTCAGAGTTCACTCCATTCTGACTGCAGGTGTGAGTCAGAGTTCACTCCATTCTGACTGCAGGCGTGAGTCAGAGTTCGCTCCCTTCTGACTGAAGGTGTGAGTCAGAGTTCGCTCCATTCTGACTGCAGGTGTGAGTCAGAGTTCACTCCATTCTGACTGCAGGCGTGAGTCAGAGTTCACTCCATTCTGACTGCAGGTGTGAGTCAGAGTTCACTCCATTCTGACTGCAGGTGTGAGTCAGAGTTCACTCCATTCTGACTGCAGGCGTGAGTCAGAGTTCGCTCCCTTCTGACTGAAGGCGTGAGTCAGAGTTCGCTCCATTCTGACTGCAGGCGTGAGTCAGAGTTCGCTCCCTTCTGACTGAAGGCGTGAGTCAGAGTTCGCTCCATTCTGACTGCAGGCGTGAGTCAGAGTTCGCTCCCTTCTGACTGAAGGCGTGAGTCAGAGTTCGCTCCCTTCTGACTGCAGGCGTGAGTCAGAGTTCACTCCCTTCTGACTGAAGGCGTGAGTCAGAGTTCGCTCCCTTCTGACTGCAGGCGTGAGTCAGAGTTCGCTCCATTCTGACTGCAGGCGTGAGTCAGAGTTCGCTCCCTTCTGACTGCAGGCATGAGTCAGAGTTCGCTCCCTTCTGACTGCAGGCGTGAGTCAGAGTTCGCTCCCTTCTGACTGAAGGCATGAGTCAGAGTTCGCTCCATTCTGACTGCAGGCGTGAGTCAGAGTTCGCTCCCTTCTGACTGCAGGCGTGAGTCAGAGTTCGCTCCCTTCTGACTGCAGGCGTGAGTCAGAGTTCGCTCCCTTCTGACTGAAGGCATGAGTCAGAGTTCGCTCCATTCTGACTGCAGGCGTGAGTCAGAGTTCGCTCCATTCTGACTGCAGGCGTGAGTCAGAGTTCACTCCATTCTGACTGCAGGCGTGAGCCAGAGTTCACTCCGTTCTGACTGCAGGTGTGAGTCAGAGTTCACTCCATTCTGACTGCAGGCGTGAGTCAGAGTTCGCTCCCTTCTGACTGCAGGCGTGAGTCAGAGTTCACTCCGTTCTGACTGTAGGCGTGAGTCAGAGTTCGCTCCCTTCTGACTGAAGGCGTGAGTCAGAGTTCGCTCCATTCTGACTGCAGGCGTGAGTCAGAGTTCACTCCATTCTGACTGCAGGCGCGAGTCAGAGTTCACTCCATTCTGACTGCAGGTGTGAGTCAGAGTTCACTCCATTCTGACTGCAGGCGTGAGTCAGAGTTCGCTCCCTTCTGACTGCAGGCGTGAGTCAGAGTTCACTCCGTTCTGACTGTAGGCGTGAGTCAGAGTTCGCTCCCTTCTGACTGAAGGCGTGAGTCAGAGTTCGCTCCCTTCTGACTGCAGGCGTGAGCCAGAGTTCACTCCGTTCTGACTGCAGGTGTGAGTCAGAGTTCACTCCATTCTGACTGCAGGCGTGAGTCAGAGTTCGCTCCCTTCTGACTGCAGGCGTGAGTCAGAGTTCACTCCGTTCTGACTGTAGGCGTGAGTCAGAGTTCGCTCCCTTCTGACTGAAGGCGTGAGTCAGAGTTCGCTCCATTCTGACTGCAGGCGTGAGTCAGAGTTCACTCCATTCTGACTGCAGGCGTGAGTCAAAGTTCGCTCCCTTCTGACTGCAGGCGTGAGTCAGAGTTCACTCCGTTCTGACTGCAGGTGTGAGTCAGAGTTCACTCCATTCTGACTGCAGGCGTGAGTCAGAGTTCGCTCCCTTCTGACTGCAGGCGTGAGTCAGAGTTCACTCCGTTCTGACTGCAGGTGTGAGTCAGAGTTCACTCCATTCTGACTGCAGGCGTGAGTCAGAGTTCGCTCCCTTCTGACTGAAGGCTTGAGTCAGAGTTCGCTCCCTTCTGACTGCAGGCGTGAGTCAGAGTTCGCTCCCTTCTGACTGCAGGCGTGAGTCAGAGTTCGCTCCATTCTGACTGCAGGTGTGAGTCAGAGTTCACTCCATTCTGACTGCCGGCGTGAGTCAGAGTTCGCTCCCGTCTGACTGCAGGCGTGAGTCAGAGTTCGCTCCCTTCTGACTGCAGGCGTGAGTCAGAGTTCGCTCCATTCTGACTGCAGGTGTGAGTCAGAGTTCACTCCATTCTGACTGCCGGCGTGAGTCAGAGTTCGCTCCCTTCTGACTGAAGGCGTGAGTCAGAGTTCGCTCCCTTCTGACTGAAGGCGTGAGTCAGAGTTCGCTCCCTTCTGACTGCAGGCGTGAGTCAGAGTTCACTCCCTTCTGACTGAAGGCGTGAGTCAGAGTTCGCTCCCTTCTGACTGCAGGCGTGAGTCAGAGTTCGCTCCATTCTGACTGCAGGCGTGAGTCAGAGTTCGCTCCCTTCTGACTGAAGGCGTGAGTCAGAGTTCGCTCCCTTCTGACTGCAGGCGTGAGTCAGAGTTCACTCCCTTCTGACTGAAGGCGTGAGTCAGAGTTCGCTCCCTTCTGACTGCAGGCGTGAGTCAGAGTTCGCTCCATTCTGACTGCAGGCGTGAGTCAGAGTTCGCTCCCTTCTGACTGCAGGCATGAGTCAGAGTTCGCTCCCTTCTGACTGCAGGCGTGAGTCAGAGTTCGCTCCCTTCTGACTGAAGGCGTGAGTCAGAGTTCGCTCCATTCTGACTGCAGGCGTGAGTCAGAGTTCACTCCATTCTGACTGCAGGCGCGAGTCAGAGTTCACTCCGTTCTGACTGCAGGTGTGAGTCAGAGTTCACTCCATTCTGACTGCAGGCGTGAGTCAGAGTTCGCTCCCTTCTGACTGCAGGCGTGAGTCAGAGTTCACTCCGTTCTGACTGTAGGCGTGAGTCAGAGTTCGCTCCCTTCTGACTGAAGGCGTGAGTCAGAGTTCGCTCCCTTCTGACTGCAGGCGTGAGCCAGAGTTCACTCCTTTCTGACTGCAGGTGTGAGTCAGAGTTCACTCCATTCTGACTGCAGGCGTGAGTCAGAGTTCGTTCCCTTCTGACTGCAGGCGTGAGTCAGAGTTCACTCCGTTCTGACTGTAGGCGTGAGTCAGAGTTCGCTCCCTTCTGACTGAAGGCGTGAGTCAGAGTTCGCTCCATTCTGACTGCAGGCGTGAGTCAGAGTTCACTCCATTCTGACTGCAGGCGTGAGTCAGAGTTCGCTCCCTTCTGACTGCAGGCGTGAGTCAGAGTTCACTCCGTTCTGACTGCAGGTGTGAGTCAGAGTTCACTCCATTCTGACTGCAGGCGTGAGTCAGAGTTCGCTCCCTTCTGACTGCAGGCGTGAGTCAGAGTTCACTCCGTTCTGACTGCAGGTGTGAGTCAGAGTTCACTCCATTCTGACTGCAGGCGTGAGTCAGAGTTCGCTCCCTTCTGACTGAAGGCTTGAGTCAGAGTTCGCTCCCTTCTGACTGCAGGCGTGAGTCAGAGTTCGCTCCCTTCTGACTGCAGGCGTGAGTCAGAGTTCGCTCCATTCTGACTGCAGGTGTGAGTCAGAGTTCACTCCATTCTGACTGCCGGCGTGAGTCAGAGTTCGCTCCCGTCTGACTGAAGGCGTGAGTCAGAGTTCGCTCCATTCTGACTGCAAGATTGAGTCAGAGTTCACTCCATTCTGACTGCAGGCGTGAGTCAGAGTTCGCTCCCTTCTGACTGCAGGCGTGAGTCAGAGTTCGCTCCCTTCTGACTGCAGGAGTGAGTCAGAGTTCGCTCCCTTCTGACTGAAGGTGTGAGTCAGAGTTCGCTCCATTCTGACTGCAGGAGTGAGTCAGAGTTGGCTCCCTTCTGACTGCAGGCGTGAGTCAGAGTTCACTCCATTCTGACTGCAGGTGTGAGTCAGAGTTCACTCCATTCTGACTGCAGGCGTGAGTCAGAGTTCGCTCCCTTCTGACTGAAGGTGTGAGTCAGAGTTCGCTCCATTCTGACTGCAGGTGTGAGTCAGAGTTCACTCCATTCTGACTGCAGGCGTGAGTCAGAGTTCACTCCATTCTGACTGCAGGTGTGAGTCAGAGTTCACTCCATTCTGACTGCAGGTGTGAGTCAGAGTTCACTCCATTCTGACTGCAGGCGTGAGTCAGAGTTCGCTCCCTTCTGACTGAAGGCGTGAGTCAGAGTTCGCTCCATTCTGACTGCAGGCGTGAGTCAGAGTTCGCTCCCTTCTGACTGAAGGCGTGAGTCAGAGTTCGCTCCATTCTGACTGCAGGCGTGAGTCAGAGTTCGCTCCCTTCTGACTGAAGGCGTGAGTCAGAGTTCGCTCCCTTCTGACTGCAGGCGTGAGTCAGAGTTCACTCCCTTCTGACTGAAGGCGTGAGTCAGAGTTCGCTCCCTTCTGACTGCAGGCGTGAGTCAGAGTTCGCTCCATTCTGACTGCAGGCGTGAGTCAGAGTTCGCTCCCTTCTGACTGCAGGCATGAGTCAGAGTTCGCTCCCTTCTGACTGCAGGCGTGAGTCAGAGTTCGCTCCCTTCTGACTGAAGGCATGAGTCAGAGTTCGCTCCATTCTGACTGCAGGCGTGAGTCAGAGTTCGCTCCCTTCTGACTGCAGGCGTGAGTCAGAGTTCGCTCCCTTCTGACTGCAGGCGTGAGTCAGAGTTCGCTCCCTTCTGACTGAAGGCATGAGTCAGAGTTCGCTCCATTCTGACTGCAGGCGTGAGTCAGAGTTCGCTCCATTCTGACTGCAGGCGTGAGTCAGAGTTCACTCCATTCTGACTGCAGGCGTGAGCCAGAGTTCACTCCGTTCTGACTGCAGGTGTGAGTCAGAGTTCACTCCATTCTGACTGCAGGCGTGAGTCAGAGTTCGCTCCCTTCTGACTGCAGGCGTGAGTCAGAGTTCACTCCGTTCTGACTGTAGGCGTGAGTCAGAGTTCGCTCCCTTCTGACTGAAGGCGTGAGTCAGAGTTCGCTCCATTCTGACTGCAGGCGTGAGTCAGAGTTCACTCCATTCTGACTGCAGGCGCGAGTCAGAGTTCACTCCATTCTGACTGCAGGTGTGAGTCAGAGTTCACTCCATTCTGACTGCAGGCGTGAGTCAGAGTTCGCTCCCTTCTGACTGCAGGCGTGAGTCAGAGTTCACTCCGTTCTGACTGTAGGCGTGAGTCAGAGTTCGCTCCCTTCTGACTGAAGGCGTGAGTCAGAGTTCGCTCCCTTCTGACTGCAGGCGTGAGCCAGAGTTCACTCCGTTCTGACTGCAGGTGTGAGTCAGAGTTCACTCCATTCTGACTGCAGGCGTGAGTCAGAGTTCGCTCCCTTCTGACTGCAGGCGTGAGTCAGAGTTCACTCCGTTCTGACTGTAGGCGTGAGTCAGAGTTCGCTCCCTTCTGACTGAAGGCGTGAGTCAGAGTTCGCTCCATTCTGACTGCAGGCGTGAGTCAGAGTTCACTCCATTCTGACTGCAGGCGTGAGTCAAAGTTCGCTCCCTTCTGACTGCAGGCGTGAGTCAGAGTTCACTCCGTTCTGACTGCAGGTGTGAGTCAGAGTTCACTCCATTCTGACTGCAGGCGTGAGTCAGAGTTCGCTCCCTTCTGACTGCAGGCGTGAGTCAGAGTTCACTCCGTTCTGACTGCAGGTGTGAGTCAGAGTTCACTCCATTCTGACTGCAGGCGTGAGTCAGAGTTCGCTCCCTTCTGACTGAAGGCTTGAGTCAGAGTTCGCTCCCTTCTGACTGCAGGCGTGAGTCAGAGTTCGCTCCCTTCTGACTGCAGGCGTGAGTCAGAGTTCGCTCCATTCTGACTGCAGGTGTGAGTCAGAGTTCACTCCATTCTGACTGCCGGCGTGAGTCAGAGTTCGCTCCCGTCTGACTGCAGGCGTGAGTCAGAGTTCGCTCCCTTCTGACTGCAGGCGTGAGTCAGAGTTCGCTCCATTCTGACTGCAGGTGTGAGTCAGAGTTCACTCCATTCTGACTGCCGGCGTGAGTCAGAGTTCGCTCCCTTCTGACTGAAGGCGTGAGTCAGAGTTCGCTCCCTTCTGACTGAAGGCGTGAGTCAGAGTTCGCTCCCTTCTGACTGCAGGCGTGAGTCAGAGTTCACTCCCTTCTGACTGAAGGCGTGAGTCAGAGTTCGCTCCCTTCTGACTGCAGGCGTGAGTCAGAGTTCGCTCCATTCTGACTGCAGGCGTGAGTCAGAGTTCGCTCCCTTCTGACTGCAGGCATGAGTCAGAGTTCGCTCCCTTCTGACTGCAGGCGTGAGTCAGAGTTCGCTCCCTTCTGACTGAAGGCGTGAGTCAGAGTTCGCTCCATTCTGACTGCAGGCGTGAGTCAGAGTTCACTCCATTCTGACTGCAGGCGCGAGTCAGAGTTCACTCCGTTCTGACTGCAGGTGTGAGTCAGAGTTCACTCCATTCTGACTGCAGGCGTGAGTCAGAGTTCGCTCCCTTCTGACTGCAGGCGTGAGTCAGAGTTCACTCCGTTCTGACTGTAGGCGTGAGTCAGAGTTCGCTCCCTTCTGACTGAAGGCGTGAGTCAGAGTTCGCTCCCTTCTGACTGCAGGCGTGAGCCAGAGTTCACTCCTTTCTGACTGCAGGTGTGAGTCAGAGTTCACTCCATTCTGACTGCAGGCGTGAGTCAGAGTTCGTTCCCTTCTGACTGCAGGCGTGAGTCAGAGTTCACTCCGTTCTGACTGTAGGCGTGAGTCAGAGTTCGCTCCCTTCTGACTGAAGGCGTGAGTCAGAGTTCGCTCCATTCTGACTGCAGGCGTGAGTCAGAGTTCACTCCATTCTGACTGCAGGCGTGAGTCAGAGTTCGCTCCCTTCTGACTGCAGGCGTGAGTCAGAGTTCACTCCGTTCTGACTGCAGGTGTGAGTCAGAGTTCACTCCATTCTGACTGCAGGCGTGAGTCAGAGTTCGCTCCCTTCTGACTGCAGGCGTGAGTCAGAGTTCACTCCGTTCTGACTGCAGGTGTGAGTCAGAGTTCACTCCATTCTGACTGCAGGCGTGAGTCAGAGTTCGCTCCCTTCTGACTGAAGGCTTGAGTCAGAGTTCGCTCCCTTCTGACTGCAGGCGTGAGTCAGAGTTCGCTCCCTTCTGACTGCAGGCGTGAGTCAGAGTTCGCTCCATTCTGACTGCAGGTGTGAGTCAGAGTTCACTCCATTCTGACTGCCGGCGTGAGTCAGAGTTCGCTCCCGTCTGACTGAAGGCGTGAGTCAGAGTTCGCTCCATTCTGACTGCAAGATTGAGTCAGAGTTCACTCCATTCTGACTGCAGGCGTGAGTCAGAGTTCGCTCCATTCTGACTGCAGGAGTGAGTCAGAGTTCGCTCCCTTCTGACTGCAGGCGTGAGTCAGAGTTCGATCCATTCTGACTGCAGGCGTGAGTCAGAGTTCGCTCCCTTCTGACTGAAGGCGTGAGTCAGAGTTCGATCCATTCTGACTGCAGGCGTGAGTCAGAGTTCGATCCATTCAGACTGCAGGCGTGAGTCGGTATGCCCGCTACATCGGATCAAGATCCTGTGTTCCTGCTCCTGTTCCTGGTTCTTGCTGAGACTACCAATGGCTAAGGCCTAGTCTCTAGCACTGTGGTTTAGCCTTGCATCCTATTATTCTTGATAGCAGGGTTACTGGCTTAACCCTTTGCCTGTTCCTTTGAATGTATATATGTATATATTTTCTTTGATAATTTTGTCAGTAAAATTGCATTAACTATACCGTACTGATTCCTGAACTTTTCTGAGTATCTGTGACATGGAGGAGTGTGAGTGTGCATGGTCTACTGCTTCATGTTGAGCCATTATTACTCCTTCACCCTTCCACTTCACAATAATAGCACTTACCATGGACAGAGGCAAATCTAGAAGGGCAGAAATGCCACATTTAAAGTCACTGAGCTATTCAGTACGATCCATTCTACTGGCAATGTTTGTCTATGGAGATGGCATTCCCATGTGCTTGAGTTTATACACCTGTTGCAAGTGTGGCTGAAACACCTAAACTCAATAATTAGGAGGTGTCCACATAGTTTTGGTCATGTAGTGTATATAGATATATGAAATGTATTATGTATGTACTGTGAGGTCGGAATTAAATGGATAGTAGTAGTTTGTTTTATCTTTATTTTATTTTGTAGGCATTAAAAAAAACATGAAGAATGATATAAGTCTTATCTCTCACACCTTTATGGTTTGAGAGATATTCACAAGCAAAGTTTCCCCTCCCGCCCCTTTTACCTAGTGTAAGCCATCTCTTCTCAGATGTGGAATCCAGTCCATAGACCAGACAGATAACAGCAGGGGACAATCTTCTTCCTATGAGAACAATGAAAGCCCTGCCCCCCTTGACAAGTTTTTCAGGTTTTCCCTTATCTTAATTGAAGATTGTCCCTCTCTGCAGTCTACCTGGGCACCTCCCTTCTGATCTGGCTGAGCAGTGTTACATCAGTAAAAGGGGCGGGAGGGGGATACTTTGTCATTGAATTACTCTTGAACTACAACTCTGACAGAATTGAAATAACACTCTCCAAAGTCCAAATACTATGATGATTAATTAGAGCTGCTTTTATTATGAAACATTACTATCCCTTTAAGTCGGAATATTGTAAACAGCTCTTTGAGCTCTGAGGTCCACGTGGGAGCCAGTGAATGATGAGATTCTTTTGTCTATAGGGACTGAACGGCTGCTTTGAGGTGCGTGCATTCTACAGCAGTCAGCAGTGAGACTGTAGTGCACAGGACACTGGACATATAAGCATGGCAGAGGTATTACTATAAACAAGACCTTATACAAAATGTATTTTCATAGTCTGATTATCACGGTACCTGTGATTCCTTGCCTGCTCTGCTATCTGGTAGTAGGTGCGGGACGCATCTTCTGATTTGCCACTATCGACGGGTGCGCGTCTCTGATGCCATGCTCGCTATTTTATAATTTCTTGTATGCATGGCCTAGATTGCTCCACCCTCAGCGGTGGCCTTATACCCTTCCCGCAAACTTAGCTTAGTCGCCCTTTCGTGGTGTTTCTGTGCGTATCCAGTGTTGCTCATTTTGACCTTTGCTTGGCATTCAGTATCTCCTGGTTCTCAATCCTTGGCTTGTCTGACTATCTGATCCAGTGTATGACCTTGGCTCCGTCTGATTAACTGATCCGTGTATGATTCTGGCTTGTCTGACTACCCGCTCTGTGCTGACCCCGGCTGTGGTGGACTACCCAATCCGGTTCTTGACTGTGGCCTGTCTGACCTACGCTCCGTGCTACTCTTGTTCCTGTCTGACTACCACTGTCTCCAGTTATAGCTGTAGACGTGCTTTACCTATCTGGTGCATCTGCTACCTTGCCGATAGCACTGCTAGTTGCCTCCACATTGTGCAAATCCGTTGCCTCCGGGCATTACCCAGCCAGTATCACTGTACCTTGCTGGTAGTGTGGTTTGTTGCCTCCGCTCTGTGCAGTCCAATTGCCTCTGGGCCTGTAGCCCAGACCAGTCCCTTCTGGTACACTACCTGGGTGATCTCCCCGTTGCCTCTGCCTGTCTCACTCTGGGATTGTACTGTGGTACCGCAAGTAAATATTTGACTGCCTCCTTGTGTACCTCCGCTGTGTGACCTTAGTTCGGTACCTTGCTGTGTCTATTGTCTGACACGTCTCGCAGGAGGTTGTCAGGGTACTCTCTGTTACGATTCCTGGTGTTCCAGGTGAGAGCCAAGTCTGGTTCAGTAGCCATGTGCAGGTCAATGTCAGGCTGAGTAGTGGACTACAATGTCCTTATGCCTATCTCTCCAAGGGTGAGGAAGTGTTCTCTCGTATTATCATTTATATTATTTCTATTGCTACTATTATTTTATTCAATAAACTGGTTAAACTTACTTGTACTGTGTTGTGCGATTATTTGCCTGGGTTACCGTGACACAGATGTATTTTTAGCATTTTCTGTGCCTTGACAGAACATAGATGGAGTGTAATGATAGGTGCTACAGCCAGCTTGCGCAATAACAGTAGAAACAATAACTTTCATCTTACGTTCTGTCATGATATAAATAGGGATGGGCAAAAAGTCAGAGAAATTTCCCTCAGGAATTTTTGCATAAAAACTATTTTCATTTTTTTTTTTGCAAATCTTCCAGCCCATAGGCAATGCTTAAAGTCTTCTCCTTTTCTCTACTGCCACTAAACTTCTCAAGAGAACTTTTCCATTGTTCGCCTGTTATTTTCTATGACTGCAAGATTTCCCACTGCAATAGAAGAGAAATAAACAGCTGAAAGTAAAAGTGGGGAGTCCTACAGCAACATATGTCTTTTTGCCCACAAAACTAACTTCCTGCTTATGTAACATTCACATAATCATCCTTGAAAAATAACTGTGGCAAGGGCCGGATTTGCCATAAGGCAGAGTAGGCATCTGCCTACAGGCGCACCCCACAGATGGGCGTCTGTCATTGAAATAAAAAAAAATATATATATTTTTGTTCACAGTGATGCGCGCTGTGCACAGTAACAACCCGTCCACTCAAAAAAAAAATCCTTATTCAACTGATTCCCCACACTCCCCCAACACAGGCACCCTCATAGATTTTTTATACTATGCCTCTGAGAAATAAAATAACATTTGTTATGTATTGTCTGTAAATTCAATGTTCGCATTGATTTCAATGGAATGAGCAGAGCGAAAAAAGCATAAAAAAACTGCACTTTTCACTGGAAATTATTTGCCAACTGGGAAGTGCCATTAATTGCAGATTTTGGTTTGAAATGAGCATTTTTGTCCATCCCTACTCCAATCCACCAACAACACTCAGATTTACTGCTAGAACACCTGTAAGAACCTCTAGTCAGTAGCGTAACAATAGGGGTCAAAGGGGTTGCGCCCGTCACTCCAGGGGCCCAGCTGCCCCTTGCGAACCCATCGCCACTCGCCCACAGCCCGTGCCCGCAGCAGCTCAGCTGATCTCCCGGCGCTCTAGTAATGCAGAGCACTGGGAGATGACATCATCTAGTAATGCAGAGCGCTGGGAGATGACATCATCTAGTAATGCAGAGCGATGGGAGATGACATCATCTAGTAATGCAGAGCGCTGGGAGATGATATCATCTAGTAATGCAGAGCGATGGGAGATGACATTATCTAGTAATGCAGAGCGCTGGGAGATGACATTATCTAGTAATGCAGAGCGCTGGGAGATGACATCATCTAGTAATGCAGAGCGATGGGAGATGACATCATCTAGTAATGCAGAGCGATGGGAGATGACATCATCTAGTAATGCAGCGCGCTGGGAGATGACATCATCTAGTAATGCAGAGCGCTGGGAGATGACATCATCTAGTAATGCAGAGCGATGGGAGATGACATCATCTAGTAATGCAGAGCGCTGGGAGATGACATCATCTAGTAATGCAGAGCGATGGGAGATGACATCATCTAGTAATGCAGAGCGATGGGAGATGACATCATCTAGTAATGCAGAGCGCTGGGAGATGACATCATCTAGTAATGCAGAGCGATGGGAGATGACATCATCTAGTAATGCAGAGCGATGGGAGATGACATCATCTAGTAATGCAGAGCGCTGGGAGATGACATCATCTAGTAATGCAAAGCGATGGGAGATGACATCATCTAGTAATGCAGAGCGATGGGAGATGACATCATCTAGTAATGCAGAGCGATGGGAGATGACATCATCTAGTAATGCAGAGCGATGGGAGATGACATCATCTAGTAATGCAGAGCGATGGGAGATGACATCATCTAGTAATGCAGAGCGATGGGAGATGACATCATCTAGTAATGCAGAGCGATGGGAGATGACATCATCTAGTAATGCAGAGCGATGGGAGATGACATTATCTAGTAATGCAGAGCGCTGGGAGATGACATCATCTAGTAATGTAGAGCGATGGGAGATGACATCATCTAGTAATGCAGAGCGATGGGAGATGACATCATCTAGTAATGCAGAGCGCTGGGAGATGACATCATCTAGTAATGCAGAGCGATGGGAGATGACATCATCTAGTAATGCAGAGCGATGGGAGATGACATCATCTAGTAATGCAGAGCGCTGGGAGATGACATCATCTAGTAATGCAGAGCGATGGGAGATGACATCATCTAGTAATGCAGAGCGATGGGAGATGACATCATCTAGTAATGCAGAGCGCTGGGAGATGACATCATCTAGTAATGCAAAGCGATGGGAGATGACATCATCTAGTAATGCAGAGCGATGGGAGATGACATCATCTAGTAATGCAGAGCGATGGGAGATGACATCATCTAGTAATGCAGAGCGATGGGAGATGACATCATCTAGTAATGCAGAGCGCTGGGAGATGACATCATCTAGTAATGCAGAGCGATGGGAGATGACATCATCTAGTAATGCAGAGCGATGGGAGATGACATCATCTAGTAATGCAGAGCGATGGGAGATGACATCATCTCCCAGCGCTCTGCATTACTGAGAGCAGCGCGCGGGAGCGGGTGATGGAGGCAGGAGATGGACATGGGGCAATGTGAAGATGGGGGTGTGGCCGCCGGGCCCATGGCAATTTCTGCACCAGGGCCCGGTGGCTTCTAGTTACGCCACTGCCTCTAGTGGTAACCACCTCAAACACCTCCCAATGACAACCCCCTCACCTTCTCTTACAATGGCCAGACAATCACCCCTTTGAATTTTGTCCTTGGCCTAGATTCACTAAAGGTCGATGCTGTGGAGATATAATCTTGTTGATGTGTTCTGAATACTTTGACATTTCGACGTACTCACACATTGATATATTCACTGAAATTTAGGGAAGCAAGCGGAGGGGTGGATAAGGTCCCTATTAGCATACAGGATTGTCTAAGTGCTGTCGATGTGGAAGGGATGTCCTCCCATACACATCGTCAGCAGTCTGACAAACCTGAAGTGTGAGGGCATTCTCCTTGCTCCACTTCTCGTCAACTGGGGGAGCAGTGAGGATCCTCCCAGAATTCAGCACCAAAATTAGCATAATTCCTGTTACCTTTTCAGTGCCATATGAATATGCTTTGCACACCACTGTGACACTGAAAGGGTTAATAAATGTACTATCAATAACAATTTATTAGTAATTAACTCCTAAATGAAAACAATTCCTAGTGTTAATAAAGGGCATTTAAGAGTGTCTAAAAGTCTTGTGGGTTGTTTCAACGCATGATGTTAAGTGTGTGTGCAAGTGGACTGGGGGGGGGGGGATGGTGGGAGCAGTGGGGAATAAGCTGTGTGTTCATTCGTGTGTGACTCAAAATGGAACCAACTGAAGGAAATAACAGAACAGATTGAGATCTATATGCCTGCTGCTGTGGAACGCTTTAACACGCAGTGACCTTTATCAAAACAAAGATACATGGAAGCATACATGAATTTAACCCCCCAGAATGCTTCAAAGTAAGCCAGAAATGCCAATGATGTCATCCTTCTCAAGTACAGAATTGGGCTCACAGAGGAAGATGTCCCCCAACACTGTGTTATTTAAAAGAATACAAGATTAATCCTGACAAGATTTCAGGCAGAGGACAAGGATATATGTAAAAAAAACCCTCATAAACACTGAAGAAAACAGCTCCTAACAGACATAGTAACATCAAGAGCAAACTAGTATTTCTAATAGCAAAGTGCAGATGAGGGTATGATGACTGGGGTGCATTGTGAAGAACGAGGAGTGAAAGGGTGCCCTGTTCATCCTGCCGATAATACAAAAAGCAAATCACATAGACCAATTGCCATAATGGGTGCATTAATCAAGGTCATCGTGATACATAGTGATAGGAGACTGCCCAGAAGAGTGATGCGAGTGATGCGGTACAACCCAGTGCCTGCTGGCACATGTAAACAAGCAATAATAACATCAGAACAGGCTACTGAATATGAAGACATGAAAACAAATAATATATAAAAAGCATCATAGAGACGGCATGAGGAAAGGGAGCATCACTAAGTTTGAGGAGTGCAGGGCATCATGTTAACTGCGGTGCCCCACTCGTCAAGCCGCTAACACAGAAAGATGTGCCTTAAAGGGATAGTAATGTTTCATAATAAAAGCAGCTCTAATTAATCATCATAGTATTTGGACTTTGGAGAGTGTTATTTCAATTCTGTCAGCGTTGTAGTTCAAGAGTAATTCAATGATAAAGTATCCCCCTCCCGCCCCTTTTACTGATGTAACACTGCTCAGCCAGATCAGAAGGGAGGTGCCCAGGTAGACTGCAGAGAGGGACAATCTTCAATTAAGATAAGGGAAAAACCTGAAAAACTTGTCAAGGGGGTCAGGGCTTTCATTGTTCTCATAGGAAGAAGATTGTCCCCTTCTGTTATCTGTCTGGTCTATGGACTGGATTCCACATCTGAGAAGAGATGGCTTACACTAGGTAAAAGGGGCGGGAGGGGAAACTTTGCTTGTGAATATCTCTCAAACCAGAAAGGTTTGAGAGATAAGACTTATATCGTTCTTCATGTTTTTTAATGCCTACAAAATAAAATAAAGTTAAAACGAAGTATTACTATCCCTTTAAAGGGATAGCAATACTTCAAAATGACTGTCCCTTATATTGAAGCCCTTAAAAAAACTGAATTAAGTGCCACCAGCGGCATCTCTCAAACCTTTATAGTTTGCGAGATAGCCACTGACGTCAGCGTTCTTCACGTAGCAGGGGAATCGATTAATTCAATCAAGCGGAGGCTCTTCAGTAGAGCCGAGATTTAATTATAGAAGAAACAATCCTTCACTAAAATGGTCTTCTACGTGTGCTTGGTAACAAGCACACGTAGAAGACCGTTTTAGTGAAGGATCTTGTCTTACATAATGAGATCTTTGCTCTGCTGAAGAGCCTCCGCCAGTCCCAGGACCGTATTCCCTGCTGCAGCAAGAACGATGACGTCAGGGGAGAGCGAAGTTTAAAAGCGGCTATCTCGCAAACCATGAAGGTTTGAGAGATGCCGCTGGTGGCATTTAATTCAGTTTTTAAAGGGCTTCAATATAAGGGATAGTAATTTTGAAGTATTACTATCCCTTTAAGTTGATTATCTGATTTCTACAGTAGGTTAATGCCAACAAGACATGAGGATACAAAGTAACAAGAGACGTCTCAAATGAGCGATGATGCGGTGGGCTAGGAAATACATGAAGGACTCCAACACAGAACAAGAGCAAAGATGATGGCAGAACGGGTTACTAAACGTGTAAACATAATGACATACAAAATAACAGGCATTATAATGAGATGAACAAGCAGCGGGGTTTAATGTGTATCTCCTGATGCCCACTCATGTTCTGAACAGCGTATTAACCCAGGTTTCTTGAGAAGGGAGGGGTTGTTTTGTAATAAGGGTAGTTCTCTTCTTTCTTTCATCTGGCGTATGCTTTGTACAGATGATTCACCAAGAAGATACCCATCTTGGTGAAGCACCTTCCTTACTGAAGGAGCCAAACTGGGTGAATGCTTGGTGAAGTATCCGCTGCCAGAGTACACCCCCAACTTGACAAAGCAGCGGATACAGCGACAAGCTCTGTGTTCTCATTCTCAGTATATCATTGCATTATAGCTCAGATTTGGCCCAAACTAAAAAGCCACATGTGTCACAGTACCTTGTTTCCAGTGCCGCTGCTTCAGTGATGCTCGGCATCTTTCCATGTGTCATCTGCAGGCAAGAGGCTTCAATCATGCTGCAGGCCTCTATTTTATGTGTGTTTGTTTCCTGTAGTCTCCTCCTACCTACTTCCTCCCTCTAGCTGCTCCTCCTACCTACTTCCTGTGGAGGAGTTTAAAGGGAAGACTGAGTCCTGACTCAGTCACCCTACGTTGTTGTTCTGAGCAGTTCATTTTCTAGTATTCCTGATTCCTGTTTATGATCCGGCTGGTCTGTCCATCCATTCTGGTGTTGACTTGTGGCTCTGTCTGACTATTCTCCTTGGTGTTCCGATTTGGCTCAGATATCCTTTCTGGTGCAAACCTGTGGCTCTGGCTGACCACCTGCTCCGTGTATGACCTAGGCTTGTCTGACTACCCACTCTGGTGTTGACCTGGGGGTCTATCCACTGCACATCCAGCATACATACGCTCCAGTGGATATCCTATCTGGTGCAAGCTTGTGGCACTGGCTGACTACCCGCTCCGTGTATGACCTAGGCTTGTCTGACTACCCACTCTGGTGTTGACCTGAGGCTCTATCCACTGCGCATCCAGCATTCCATCGCTTCAGTGGATATCCTTTCTGGTGCAAACCTGTGGCTCTGGCTGACTACTGCTCTGTGTATGACCTAGGCTTGTCTGACTACCCACTCTGGTGTTGACCTGGGGCTCTATCCACTGCACATTCAGCATACATATGCTCCAGTGGATATCCTATCTGGTGCAAACCTGTGGCTCTGGCTGACTACTTGCTCCGTGTATGACCTAGGCTTGTCTCACTACCCACTTACAACAACATAAGGGTGACTGAGTCAGGACTCAGTCTGCCCTTTAAACCCCTCCACAGGAAGTAGGTAGGAGGAGCAGCTAGAGGGAGGAAGTAGGTAGGAGGAGACTACAGGAAACAGACACATATAAAACAGAGGCCTGTAGCATGCTTGAAGCTTCTTTCCTGCAGATGATGCGTAAAAAGATACCGAGCGCCGCTGAAGCAGCAGCACTGGAAACAAGGTACTGTGACAACATGTCACCTCACCGAGATAAAGATAAATGGATCTATAACAGAACATGCGGGATTGTCAGGTTGATAGTTGTGAAAGGAGCCAGCCCCTGCCTGTGTCATGCCGTATCTGTGCACATTAAAATGCTCTGAAGATTGTGCCTCATCCTGTTTTAGACAAGAAATACTAGGAGTGAGAGACAGAGTTGCTTCCGCTAGCTGAGAAAAAAAAGGTAATCATGCAATCTTTTTTGGGGGTGGGCTGGCTGGTGGGAGAGAGACAGCAATGGTCATGCAATCATACAATCATATTTGAGCAGACAAGCAGACACAATATTTAAACAAGAACATGCTCAGTCTTCAATATGTTCACCCCTGGTCCTTAAAGGGTGAAACATGGGCATTATTCGGTGTTCTGCAAGAGCTCATTACATGTAATCATGGTGGTGTTTCTGTGCTTGTGCATATCCTATATAATAATTTGCTAAAACGTGTAACGACACAGCCATGCGCAGCAGAGACTGCTGCGTGTGCTGCAGTCATGCGCAGTAGAGACTGCCCCCGTGGGCAGTGTCTACTGCGCATGACTGCCCCGCAGTGGCACTGTGGCCAGTGTAATGGGCTCTTCAACTAGCAAACACATTTTACAGCCCAAGTTTTGGCACATTGGTTGGTAACATTGTTTGGTAAAGTAAAGTGTTTCTTGCACAGAAACGCCATCATGCGTACAGGTAAAGAGTTCTGTGAGCCTCCTGCTCAGTGTTCCTCCATTCATGAAAATGATCCAGGCACCTAATGACAAACCTTTCTGCTATTTTTTTTTTTTTACATTGGTTCTTTGTAGCCAACCCTATATGCAAAAGCAGATCAGTACTGAATATGAATTAGTAACATAGTAACATAGTAATTTAGGTTGAAAAAAGACTTGCATCCATCTAGTTCAACCTTTTCCTATTCCTGTTTACCATCGTTGATCCAAAAGAAGGCAAAAAAACCCTCAATACGGCAATTTAAAATTCTGCCTTGAATGGGGGGGAAAAAAATTCTTTCTTGATTCCAAATGGCAATCAGATTTCTCCCTGGATCAACAAGCACTAACTAAATATTCATCCCAATTCTAACGTACATCGCCCTCTATGTTATGCTCTTTTAAATAAGTATCCAGGCCCTTTTTAAAGGCATCTAATGTATTCGATAGCACCACCTCCTCAGGCAGTGAATTCCATACCTTTATTGTCCTTACAGTAAAGAAACCCTTCCGCTGTTGTAGATTAAATCTCCTTTCCTCAAGTCTAAGCGGGTGACCCCTTGTCCTGTGTACTGTTCTGTTAATGAACAGGTCTTTGGAGAGCCCTTTGTATGGCCCTGAACATATTTATATAGTGTTATCATATCCCCTCTAAGACGCCGTTTAAATTACTTTAACAGATAATATTTTAAGGGCACAGGTGTGTGTGTATGTGATTGACCCTAGGATTTTATTGTGATGATCCGCCTCTATTTAGTACATCACTTATTTCAATTATTTATCTCCATACTGATAGCATTTAATTAGACCTGCAGAGTAGGATAGACAATGTCACCCTGATGATCCCTTATAATTAAAGGGGAACTTTCACCTGATAAAAATGTTTTACCATATGTTCAAACACATAAACAGTATTAGGAAACGTTATGCTAATTGTAGCTTGCTGTAACGGTAGGAGCCGTTCACAGCACACCGAAGTGAAACGTGAACGCCTCGCTGGGGCAGCTGGGAGGGAGGTGGGAGGAGGCTGTAATAGTACTGGGAAGTCCTGAGAGCTGTGCCGAAGATGCACTGTGCCGCTGAATGCGGAAGTGCTCGTCTTGGACATCAAATATCTTTAATGGTACGTAAAAATAAAATCTAAGCATAACGTTTCCTAACACTGCTTATGTGTTTGAACATATGGTAAAAAATTTTTATCAGTGAAAGTTCCCCTTTAAATTTTTGCCATGTTTGTGCCATGTAACTATTTCCTGATTGCTCTCATGTATAACATGTTGTGCTCCTACTTTCATATAGTGCCATGCTAGTTTAATGTCATATTTCCAAACATGTTTCTAATACAATTTATCTATAACCAAGCACACAGTCAATGGTACGTTAGGGATTCATGTCATACTAAATCTGCTCCTCAGGGAGCTGCAGGGAGATCCTAGCTTCGATAGCCACAGGCAGGCAAATTTGAGACTGTGAACTCTGACAGCAGAGGCTGCTATCGGAGTTTAGTGAATGTGGAGAACAGCAACCTTAAAGGGATAGTAATACTTCGTTTTATCTTTATTTTATTTTGTAGGCATTAAAAAAACATGAAGAACGATATAAGTCTTATCTCTCAAACCTTTATGGTTTAAGAGATATTCACAAGCAAAGTATCCCCCCCCGTTCAGCTAGATCAGAAGGGAGGTGCCCAGGTAGACTGCAGAGAGGGACAATGTTCAATTAAGATAAGAGAAAAACCTGAAAAACTTGTCAAGGGGAGCAGGGCTTTCATTGTTCTCATAGGAAGAAGATTGTCCCCTGCTGTTATCTGTCTGGTCTATGGACTGGATTCCACATCTGAGAAGAGATGGCTTACACTAGGTAAAAGGGGCGGGAAGGGAAACTTTGCTTGTGAATATCTCTCAAACCATAAAGGTTTGAGAGATAAGACTTATATCGTTCTTCATGTTTTTGTAATGCCTACAAAATAAAATAAAGATTAAACAATGTATTACTATACCTTTAACATGGCTCATTATCCTGCATTTTCATATGGAAATTAGTTGTTATTCTTCATATGGAAATAGGCCATTGTTGATGTGAAGAGTGAAAATCTGTAAACCTGTTGGATGGATGTCGATGAGGTCATATTTTTGTGGGTGTAATGGTGATGTAATGTCATAGACACTTTAGTGAATACTATCGATGTCCCCTTTACACCGCTCCGACAGGACATCGACATTTTTAGCTTTCTAAATGTAGGCCCTTGCGCCTTTGTTCAAGAGACAATGGGGGTGATGCACTAAGGAGTGATAAAGTGGAGATGACTTCTTCAGTGATATCACTTCTCCAGATCCTATGTTATTCTATGGAGCCAATTCACTAAGATCTCCAAAGATTAAGACATCTTAGTGTATAGGCTCCATAGGATTACATAGGAATTAGAGAGGTGATATCACTGGTGAAATTATCTCCACTTTATCACATCCTTATCACATCTTTATCACTGCTTAGTGGATCTCCCCTTATGTGTTACATGCCCTCTGGTGCTTAACCCCTTAACGACCCTTGATGGTCCTGGCACGTTATATTTGCATTAAGGACCTATGGCGTGCCAGGACCATCATGGAACCAGATGAGGACATAAAAAAAATGGTCCGTGGTCCTTAAGTGATGGCTGCATGTGTGATCGGCCATCCTTAAGGGGTTAAAGTGTTAAGTAGGCTCACACACTCTATTTGCACAGCAACAATCATGTCAGCCTCCATGGACATTACATCCAGTGCTAATTGAAGATGTTCTGTCTTGAAGACAAACACAAGGGCACAATTCATTGTAGCTGATAGGATTGTTAGGTCAGACTAAGGTAAGTGGAAGGAGTATTATTAAGATGTGTTAGTTCTCCATTAATTTTCTATGAGGATTTAATTGAAATTCTGAAAACGATTACTGTAGAAACAGCAGCTGCTTATTGATTATCTGTGAGTCTCTTGCTCAGTATTAAACTCTTAATTTATTATTTTAATTAAAAAGAAGAAAAAGAAAAACAAAGATAATAAAAGCTGTGGTTTTTACGGGTTATGGCTTTGTTTAATAAGATGTGCCAGGAAATGGAGACATTTTGGGGCAAACTAACTTTGTCACAAGGTATATATAAACACCACAAACAAACAAGGCTGTGGCCGCACTAACATAAAAGCCTTCAATACTATGTATCCAAATAAAATCAGTGTTTTCTTTATTCAGATTCAAAAGGCAACCTTGTGTTGAAGAGTATTCAAGTGACATATAAACATATACAGACCGTGAGACGTCTTCATGAGCAGGTTTGAGCAAACAGGTCAACGCGTTTAGCATGTGTAACGCTTAATCGTGTTTTGCGTGTGTAATGCTTGAAGGAGCAGTAAACTTTTTTTTATGAAAATACAGATTTTATAGAGCATTTCCTGCTGTCAGATGTTTTATTAAAAATTTATAGCAGTTTAAATAATCAGGACGTTCATTTTCTATGCTTTACTTCCTGATAGTTATAACTGACAGGAAGTGAATTTACTGTGTTTACTTCCTGATAGTTTTAACTAACAGGAAGTGAATTTACTGTGTGTTTACTTCCTGGAAGTTCTAACTGACAGGAAGTGACAGGCAGTTTCTATCACATTCTATGGAGAACTGTATGTTACTGACTTTTCTGACTTTCCTCTCCATTAGAATCTAACAGGAAATTTAATTAGAATTTGACCACTAGTGGGCACTGCTAATGTAAAAAAACATGGGTTTAAACTGTAATAACTCTGGAAATATAAATCTCTCAACAGTGGGAGTACCCTTATTTTACTCAATAGGAAAGTCCCTACAATATATATTTTGTGTTAAAAAAAGTTTACTGCTCCTTTAAGTTAGCTATACATACTTAAAATTATATATATATTAATGGTAAAATTCACAGAATAAACAATAAAGAAATTATCCTACAAAAACAATTCTATACGACACAGAGATCCTCATTGTGTGAAGTTAGAAATTAAGAATGAAAAAGTGCTTTTTGAGCGACACCATATGTACGTTCCAACCAAACTTTCCAGGTCTGGATAAAACTGTCATAGCAATCCTCCGCAACTGAACATAGAAATTCACTATACCGTTAATTTTATTTATTACTCCAGACCAAGGAATATTGTAAGATTTCCATTGTGTTACAAGGGTCATTCGTACCGCTTAGGCAATTATTAGCTTATCCTCATATTTCGTTATACCCTCTAATCTTTTACAAAATAGTGCTTCCCAAACATTCATACAGATCGGCTTTTTGAGAATATTAGTTAGCAAGGAGAAGACTTTTCCACACAGAGCTTCAACCTTATAACAGTTCCACCAAAAATAATAGAAGGAGCCAATCTTCCCACAGTCTCAGAAACATAAGTCAGAGCAGGGAAGTGCTCAGACATTTTGGGGGACAGGGGCTCAAATGAAAAACAGGGCACTTCTCATAATTATTTATTCAAAATATATATTTAAAAAAATGAAAATAATTTACATCTCAGGAGCCTGTTGGGCACAGAAATCTGAAGCGCCCCCCCCCCATTAGCCACCTCCACTGGACACCTCCACAATGCTCCTAATCTCTACATTGCCCCCCATCATCTCCATATTGCCCTTACATTGTCCCCTGTCAGCTCCACATTGCCCCCATCAGCTCCACATTGCCCCCGTCATCTCCATATTGCCCACATCATCTCCATATTGCCCTTACATTGTCCCCTGTCAGCTCCATATTGCCCTCATCAGCTCCACATTGCCCCCGTCATCTCCATATTGCCCACATCATCTCCATATTGCCCCCATCACATCTAACTTACCCTCACATTGACCTCATCATCTTCATATTGCCCCCATCAGCTCCATATTGCCCCCATCAGCTCCAACTTACCCTCACATCGCCCCCTTCATCTCCATATTGCCCCCCATCAGCTCCATATTGCCATCAGCTCGAACTTACCCTCACATACATTGCCTCATCATCTCTACATTGCCATCATCTCCATCTTGCCCCCCATCAGATCCATATTGCCCCATCATTTCCACATTGCCCCCCAGTGTCCATTTCCTACCTCTTCCCTGCTGGTCCAGCAGCAGGAGAGGTCTGTATGTGCCTCCTTTGGCACAGACCTGTAGCTGCTGGAGCTCCCGCGTGGTCTTCTCTTCATGCAGAGTGCTGGGGGGGGGTTAGTGCTGGCGGCGAGGCAACTTTTTTTTTTTGTTAAAAGGGCACGAGGGCACTTTGGACAAAAAGGGCAGGTGCTCAAGCCCCCCTTGGTGTCTATGTGTGCACGTTCCTGAGTTCTCAGTTTATCTATGTTTGCTCAAAGGCTATGGAACATAGCAAATCCCCAACACCTAAGTCTAAATCATACCTCTAAAGACTATGGAATAGTGCAGTTGCTGGTTGCTCATGGAATCTTAGTGGAACCCTAATAACCAGAAACTGTAATCCCTTGTGTGCTAGAGTCGTACAACTTTGTTTCATCAGAGGGTTAGTTTGTACTGGTAACATGATAATAGACTTCACAGCATTGTGTAGTGTCACTCATCTACTGTGAAAGCCTATCAACTACTGTCATGTATAAAAGTGGTATAGAGACACAGGACATTATATAATTTCACCTCTTCATAAATCCTTTGTAAAACCTCATCTAGGATATGGAGTACGGTTTTAGGTGGCAGTTCTTAAAAAGTGCATTATTGCACTGGAAAGAGTTGTTCACTAAACGATATAAGGGGGTTTGGAAGACTTCAATTAAAAAATGGAATAGCCAAACTGGGTTTGTTTACATTAGTGTCACTTATAGGCCAGTACAAAGAAAGCACTCTTTACTCAAAGAGCTGAGCAAAGAGTGATCATTTAAAGGGATAGTAATACTTCGTTTTATCTTTATTTTATTTTGTAGGCATTAAAAAAACATGAAGAATGATATAAGTCTTATCTCTCAAACCTTTATGGTTTGAGAGATATTCGCAAGCAAAGTTTCCCCTCCCGCCCCTTTTACCTAGTGTAAGCCATCTCTTCTCAGATGTGGAATCCAGTCCATAGACCAGACAGATAACAGAAGGGGACAATCTTCTTCCTATGAGAACAATGAAAGCCCTGCCCCCCTTGACACGTTTTTCAGGTTTTTCCCTTATCTTAATTGAAGATTGTCCCTCTCTGCAGTCTACCTGGGCACCTCCCTTCTGATCTGGCTGAGCAGTGTTACATCAGTAAAAGGGGGGCGGGAGGGGGATACTTTGTCATTGAATTACTCTTGAACTACAGCTCTGACAGAATTGAAATAACACTCTCCAAAGTCCAAATACTTTGATGATTAATTAGAGCTGCTTTGAAACATTACTATCCCTTTAAGACTAGATGAATGGTGCTTTCAAATAAAACAAAGGATTAAAAAAAATAAGGGAAGTAAACTTATGTTATTTCCCTCAGGAGGCTGTGTTTGCAGATACAAAAGTTACTTTCTAGCCCAGAAGAATATAAAGAATTACGACAGTTGCTTTCAATGAGATAGGATGGTGATCCAGGGAAATGTCTCCCTGCCATTTGGAGTCAGGAAGGGATTTTATGCCCTCTTGGAAATGGCTTCCAGTTGAAGGTATAAAAAATTGATCAACAGGGTAACCTTGGCAAAGTCAGAATTTCATGGATGCATATATCTTTGTTCAGCCTTATATGCCAAGTTTCTCTTCCAACATATAGGCATTTTTAAAATTTTCATTTGGGGTTAAAAGGTGCTTTTGACTAAAACAAAGTATAGATTTTTTTAGAGTAAGGGCAGCAAGTATATGGAATTATTTCCCTCAGTATGCTGTGCCTGCAGATACTACAACTGCTTTCAAAAAGTGATGGATACCTACCTAGCACAGAACACTATTGAGAATTATGACAGGTGACTTCAATTCAGATAGGTTGTTGATCCAGGGAAATATCTGACTGCCATTTGGAGTTAGGAAAGAATTTTTTACCCACTTTGGCTTAATTGGAAATGGCTTAAAGGATCAATAAACTTATTTTTATGAAGACACATATTTTACAGAGCATTTCCTGCTGAATAAAACAAGGTCACTCCCATCGCTGTCAGATGTTTCATTCAAAAATTATAGTCGTTTAAATAATCAGGAAGTGAATTTACTGTGTTTACTTCCTGATAGTTCTAACTGACGGGAAGTGAATTTACTGTGTTTATTTCCTGATAGTTCTGACAGGAAGTGAATTTACTGTGTTTACTTCCTGATTGTTCTGACAGGAAGTGAATTTACTGTGTTTACTTCCTGATTGTTCTGACAGGAAGTGAATTTACTGTGTTTTACTTCCTGATAGTTCTCAGTGACAGGAAGTGAATTTACTGTGTTTACTTCCTGATTGTTCTGACAGGAAGTGAATTTACTGTGTGTTTACTTCCTGATAGTTCTAACTGACGGGAAGTGAATTTACTGTGTTTATTTCCTGATAGTTCTGACAGGAAATGAAGTTACTGTGTTTACTTCCTGATAGTTCTGACAGGAAGTGACTCAGCAGTTTCTATCACATTCTATGGAGAACTGTATGTCTCTGACTTTTCTGACTTTCCTCTCCTTTAGAATCTAACAGGAAATCTAATTAGAATTTGACCACTAGAGGGCACTGCTAATGTAAAAAATCATGAGTTTAAACTGTAATAACTCTGGAAATATAAATCTCTCATCAGTGGGAGTACCCTTATTTTACTCAATAGGAAAATCCCTACAATATATATTTTTTCATGAAAAAGTTTACTGCTCCTTTAAAGGTTTTATTTTTAAATAGGGTTGAACTTGATGGATTCATGTCTTATACTGTGAAAGGTCAGCATTAACATCAGTCTATATAAGGGGTACGCTGTTGACTGGTTAGAGGTAATGGGAGCTGTAGTTTCCAACAGCTGCAAAGCCAAAATGTTGCCTACCCTTGATCTACAGTATAACAATGCAGCATCAGTAACACATTTCCCGTTAATCCTAGCCATAGGCTTTTCCTACTTATTCTGTGTGCAAATATAAGAGAGCCCTATGGCAACCTAGACTTTATTTATTCCTTATTAAATTCATTTGTGCTTATCAGTAACATATTGCAGTGGCAAAATGCGTGCAGCTATGGCAAGAAAAATGGTATTAAATATTCCCTATAAAACAGTCAGAGAGCAGGAGAATTATTAAAAAGTGAAAAATGTCATTTCTGACTAACCTGTTATGAACTATTATTGTCCATTTTAATAAGTACCATAAAAACAGCCAGTGATTGATTGCCGGCAGAAGAAAAGCTGGAAAGGGAAGATAAGAACCATTATGCTATTAGCCTGCTGTGTACTGTGTCTTCCAATAAAAATAGGCTGAAACTGCATAACGCCGGGGAGCTCAAACCTGTCTCTTTAAAACGGAACACATATGAAGGAGTCACTCTACGTGGCTGCATTGAACCAGTGTAATCCTGTGGTTATCATTGCAGCCCTGAAGAGTGAATTTTTGTTGTGTGTTCAAAGAAATTCCTTGGATTCCCTGTGGCACTCAAGGGGTTAAAAGGATGGGGTGGCAACCTTAAAGGAGCAGAAAACTTTTTTTTATGAAAAAATATGTATTGTAGGGATTTTCCTATTGAGTAAAACGAGGGTATTTCCACTGCCCAGAGATTTATATTTCAGAGTTATTACAGTTTAAACCCATGTTTTTTTACATTAGCAGTGCCCTCTAGTCTGGGGTCAGCTGGTTTTTCCGCACAGAGGGGATTTGCTCATCATTTTGGTACTGGACCGCCCTTATGGGTGGGATTAGTCTAATATGTATGTGGAAATTTCTCCTCTGTAATGGTACTAGAGAGCTAAAATGTGATGCTCTTGAGCGGTGACTAGCCGGAGAACAGGCCTTTGTGCTTTTGTTTGTGCTCAGAGCCTCTCACATCATTTTTGGCTTCTATCTGCAGAACACTTAGGGTCTCTCCCTAAGTGTAAAGGGTAATCCATATGTGGACTCCTTGCTCTCAGTGCCTAGTGAAGCCAGCTGCACCTCACTGATGATGCACCGATAAGGCGGAAATGTACTTCAGGGGTTAGTTGGTTTTTCCGTGCAGAGGGGACTTGCCCATCATTTAGGTACTGGATCGCCATTATGGATGGGATTAGTCTAATATGTATGTCGAAATGTGTCCTCTGTAATGGCACTGGACAGCTAAAATGTGATACTCTTGAGTGGTGACTAGCTGGAGAACAGGCCATTGTGTTTTTGTTCGTGCTCAGAGCCTCTCACATCATTTTTTGGCTGGTAGCTGCAGAACACTTAGGGTCTCTCCCTAAGTGTAAAGAGTAATCCAGACGTGGACTCCTTGCTCTCCGTGCCTAGGGAAACTAGCTGCACCCCACTGATGTAGTCTAAATAAGACCAAAATGTACATCTGGGATTAGCTGTTTTTTTTTTTCTGTGCAGAGGGGACTTGCCCATCGTTTTGGTGCTGGACTGCCCTTATGGGTGGGATTAGTCTAATATGTATGTGGAAATTTCGACTCTGTAATGGCACTAGAGAGCTAAAATGTGATACTTTTGAGCGGTGACTAGATGGAGAACAGGCCATTGTGCTGTTGTTTGTGTTCAGAGCCTCTCACATCATTTTTTGGCTTGTATCTGCAGAACACTTAGGGTCTCTTTCTAAGTGGAAAGGGTAATCCAGACGTGGACCCCTTGCTCTCAGTGCCTAGAGAAGCGAGCTTCACCTCACTGACGAGGCCCAAACAAGGCTGAAACGTACTTCAGGGGTCAGCTGGTTTTTCCTTGCAGTGGGGACTTGCCCATCATTTTGGAGCTGGACCGCCCTTATGGGTGGGATTAGTCAAATATGAATGTGGAAATTTCTCCTCTGTAATGGCACTAGAGAGCTAAAATTTGATGCTCTTGAGCGGTGACTAGCTGGAGAACAGGCCATTGTACTTTTGTTCGTGATCAGAGCCTCTCACATCATTTTTTGGCTGGTAGCTGCAGAACACTTAGGGTCTCTCCCTAAGTGTAAAGAGTAATCCAGACGTGGACCCCTTGCTCTCAGGGCCTAGGGAAGCCAGCTGCACCTCACTGACGAGGCTCAAATAAGGCTGAAATGTATGTCTGGGATTAGCTGTTTTTTCTGTACAGCGGTGACTTCCTCATCATTTTGGTACTGGACCGCCCTTATGGATGGGATTAGTCCAATATGTATGTGGAAATTTCTCCTTTGTAATGGCACTAGAGAGCTAAAATGTGATGCTCTTGATCATTGATTATCCGGAGAACAGGCCATTGTGCTTTTGTTTGTGCTCAGGGCCTCTCTCATCATTTTGTGGCTTGCATCTGCAGAACACTTAGGGTCTCTCCCTAAGTGTAAAGGTTAATCCAGACGTTGACCCCTTGCTCTCGGTGCCTAGAGAAGCCAGCTCCACCTCACTGACAAAGCCCAAATACGTCCAAAATGTACGTCTGGGGTTACCTGTTGATTCCGTGCAGAGTGGACTTGCCCATAGTTTTGGTATTGAACTGCCATTATGGGTGGGATTAGTCTAATTTGTGTGTGGAAATTTCTCCTCTGTAATGACACTAGAGAGCTGAAATGCGATACTCTTGACTGGTGACTAGCTGGAGAACAGGTCATTGTGCTTTTGTTCGTGCTCAGAGCCTCTCACATCATTTTTGGCTTGTATGTGCTGAGCACTTAGGGTCTCTCCCTAAGCGTAAATGGCAATCCAGACGTGGCCCCCTTGCTCTCAGTGCCTAGGGAAGCAAGCTGCACCTCACTGACGAGGCCCAAATAATGCTGAAACGTATGTCTGGGATTAGCTGTTTTTTTTGTGCACAGGGGACTTGCCCATCATTTTGGTACTAGACCGTCCGTATGGGCGGGATTAGTCTAATATGTATGTGGAAATTTCTCCTCTGTAATGGCACTAAAGAGCTAAAACGTGATGCTTTTGAGCGGTGACTAGCCGGAGAACAGGCCATTGTGCTTTTGTTCGTGGTCAGAGCCTCTCACATTATTTTTTGGTGGGTATCTGCAGAGCACTTAGGGTCTCTCCCTAAGTGTAAAGGGTAATCCAGACGTGGACCCCTTGCTCTCAGTGGATAGGGAAACCAACTGCACTTCACTGATGAGGCTTAAATGAGGCCAAAACGTACATCTGGGGTTAGCTGTTTTTTTCCGTGCAGAGTGGTTTTGCCTATCATTTTGGTACTGGACCTCCCTTATGGGTGGGATTATTCTAATATGTATGTGGAAATTTCTTTTCTGTAATGGTACTAGAGAGCTAAAATTTGATGCTCTTGAGTGGTGATTAGCTGGAGAACAGGCCGTTGTGCTCTTGTTCATGCTCAGAGCCTCTCGTATAATTTTTTTGGCTTGTAATTAGATTTCCTGTCAGATTCTAATGGAAAGGAAAGTCAGAAAAGTCAGAGACATACAGTTCTCCATAGAATGTGATTGAAACTGCTGAGTCACTTCCTGTCAGAACTATCAGGCAGTAAACACAGTAACTTCACTTCCTGTCAGTTAGAACTATCAGGAAGTAAACACAGTAAATTCACTTCCTGTCAGTTAGAACTATCAGGAAGTAAACACAGTAAATTCACTTCCTGATTATTTAAACTGCTATACATTTTGAATAAAACATCTGACAGTGATGGGATTGACCTTGTTTTATTCAGCAGGAAATGCTAAATAATAAATAAAAAAAAGTTTACTGCTCCTTTAAGGCCACCCCATCAATGATACAGGATTTCAGGATCTCCTCACATGACCGCATAAAGGAATGAGTACCCTTTGAGTGCCATAGAGGTATCCAACCCTCATTATGAAGGATCTGCTGAGTTAGCGACATTTCCTGAGAACATGCTCCTGGGGGTCTTGAGAAAAAGTTTGAGGTCCCCCTGTCATATGGAATTGCATTAAAAAGTATACAAGTGATGTGTTATTTCTCCTGTTTCCAAGTAATTTTAATTACATGAATCTCTACTTTTTGACCCATATCTCTTCTCTTCAGATTCAACATTTCATCCTCTGCATTGCACAGTAATACCAATAATATGAGATACTGGGTGAGTATTTTTTAAGAGCTGGTGCCCAAAATTGTACTCCATATTCTAGATAAGGCCTAACCAAGGACTTATACAGAGGTAGGATAATATTACCATCCCTTGCATCTACACCTCTTTTTATGCAGGATAGTACTTATTTGCTCTTGCAGCAGCTGAGTGACTCTGCACACTGTTGTGAAGTCTATCGTCTATCAGTTCTCCTAAATCTTTCTCTAATGAGGATTCCCCAAGTTGTTTCCCATTTAGAGTATACTAGCAATGTGGGACGGCGTTGCCCGTCATGTTATGACCGTTGGGCGCACATGTGTGAAATGCAGACACACTGATAAACACAGACATATGCAACACACAGGCAGACACATACCATACATCCCAAGTGTCCCTCTTTGAGGGCCGGATCCCTCTGTCCCTCTTTTTAGGAGGTCAGACTGTGTGCAGGGCCGGCTCCACCTATAGGCGAGGTAGGCGCCGGCCTAGGGCGCACACGTACTGGGGGCGCCGGCATGCAGCGGAGAAGAGCTGCGCCCGCACACACCACACCGGGAACCACAACACAATAATAATAATAACTAGTATTTATATAGCGCCTTTCTCCCAGTGGGACTCAAAGCGCTGTCAGCGCACGCTCTCGGAATTAACCAAATCGGCAGCTGAAATAATAGGTGTTATTATTACCCAATCAATGGTACTCATTTATCGACCTCGGAAGGATGAAGGGCTGAGTTGGCCCTGCCGGGATTTGAACCTGCAACCCTGAGGTTGAATAGGCTTCATAGTCAGGGAATTTACCACTGAGCTATCTCACCGGCCTCAATCAGGTCTGCGTTGCTACAGCGCTCCCTCATTGGGTTGGATCTTTAGTAAAGCAGAGCGCGCTGGGAGTCATGATCTCCCACCTTGCTCTGCATTACTGAAGAGAAGACTGCGCGGGAGCTACAGGTATGTGATGGGGGGCAAGTTGGAACTGAAGGGGCATAGTGGAGCTGCTGGGGGCAAGTTGGAGCGGATGTGGGGCAAAGTGGAGCTGATGGGGGAAAGCTGGAGCTGAGGGGGCATAGTGGAGCTGGTGGGGGCAAAGTGGAGCTGATGGGGGTATGTTGGAGCTGATGGGGGCAAATTGGAGCTGATGGGGGCAAATTGGAGCTGAGGGGGTAAAGTGGAGCTGAGGGGGGGCAAAGTGGAGCTGAGGGAGGCAAAGTGGAGCTGAGGGGGGCAAAGTGAAGCTGAGGGGGGGCAAAGTGGAGCTTGAAGGGGGGCAAAGTGGAGCTGGGGGTGCAAATTAGAGCGGATGGGGGGCAAGTTAGAGCGGATGGGGGGCAAGTTGGAGCGGATAGGGGGCAAGTTGGAGCTGATGGTGGCAAGTTGGAGCTGATAGGGGAAAGTTGGAGCTGAGGGGGCATAGTGGAGCTGGTGGGGGCAAGTTGGAGCTGGTGGGGGCAAGTTGGAGCAGATGGGGGGCAAAGTGGAGCTGATGGGGGTAAGTTGGAGCGGATGGGGGTCAAAATGGAGCTGATGGGGGCAAGTTGGAGCTGAGGGGGCAAAGTGGAGCTGAGGGGGGGCAAAGTGGAGCTGAGGGGGGGCAGGTTAGAGCAGATGGGGGGCAAAGTGGAGCTGATGGGGACAAGTTGGAGCGAATGGGGGGCAAAGTGGAGCTGATGGTGCCAAGTTGGAGCTGCTGGGGGCATAGTGGAGCTGGTGGGGGCAAGTTGGAGTGGATGGGGGGCAAAGTGGAGCTGGTTGGGGCAAGTTGGAGCTGGTGGGGGGCAAAGTGGAGCTGATGGGGGCAAGTAGGAGCTGAGGCGGCAAGTTGGAGTTGATGGGGGACAAAGTGGAGCTGATAGGGGCAAAGCGGAGCTGGTGGGCCAAAGTGAAGCTGATAAGGGGTAAGTTGGAGCTGGTGTGGGGGCATCTCTTACAGGCATCTCCAGACCAGGGGCAGACTGGCCCAGGGGGCAGAGAGAGGACAATCATGAAAAGAGATTGGGTATAAGTAGGCCGGGGTATAAAGGGGTGGGGCACAAGGGGCGGAGCGAAATGGGCAGCAAAATTAGGTTTTGCCTAGGGTGGCAAAAATCCTTGCACCAGCCCTGACTGTGTGGTGTGTATTACTTTGCTCTACAGCAATAAAGCTCATATACATATTTTTGTAAACTTCAGTATATGTGTTTATACATTAGTGAGGGCAAATAAAATACTTTGAATAAATGATTTAGTGCAAGACCACTTACATAAATAGCCAGTAATAGGTCATGAAATAACCTAAAAATTATTACTAATGCCCTGCCCACCAGCCACACCCCCAACAATATCACCTAAAACTAAAGTGCCCCTCTTTGGCCATGTGAAATGTTGGGAGGTATGCACATACACACAGTGAGCGGCAGAAACATGCAAAAGACATGTACACACAGACACACTGGAGATGCACACATGGACACACATATGTAACAGAGATGTACACACACAACATATATGAGCAGAAACACATGCGTGCATGAGTTGTGCACCCCTCTGGCACTCAAATGGTTAATGTATAGAGAGGCATGTCAGAGATAAATAGCAGTGGGAAGTGTATTCATACCTGGGAACTGATTTGTGTAGTCCCTAGAGGGGACTGATGTGGTGCTGATGTGGAGAGACAAATGGGGCAATCTGGGTTAAAAGTGGGTGGGGCTTAATTACGAGTAGGGGCGGGGCTTAACATAAATGTGGAAAATTGTTAGTAATAGGCTGGGGAAGGAGGAGAAGTGGGAGGGAAATGCAAGTTTACAGTGTGAGGGGTTTGAACACACTCCCTGAGGGGTAAAACCTTATACACAACCCTGTGGCAGTCAGTGGGTTAAGTGTGTACCTGATAGCTGTCTGTCCTGAGTCTTGCATGGCAAATGATGACAGTGAAGAAATAATTGAGCAATGAGGGCCTACCTTAACCCTCTGAGTGCCATTTTGTTCCCTTGGTGCTGTCACACCCTTCAGTGGCTGTAGTACAGGTCCTGCTGAGGCCACTGGGAGTCAGGGTGAGTGACTGTGTGTCAGCCATATTTCTTTCTGGCTGTGTGTGTGTGTGGTGGTGCTGTGTGAGTGGGGCATGTGTGTGTAATACCTGTGAACTTTTACTTGTGGAGTCCCTCATGTGGTGCTGATGTGGAGAGAGCAATGGGGCAATTTGGGTTAAAAGTGGGCGGGGCTTAATCGAGAGTAGGGGGTGGGGCTTAACATAAATATGGAAAAGTGCTAGTAATAGGCTGGGGAAGGAGGAGAAGTGGGAGAGAAATGCAAGTATACAGTGTGAGGTGTCTGAACACACTCCCTGAGGGGTAAGACTTGATACACAACCCTGTGGCAGTCAGTGGGTTAAGTGTGTACCTGATGGCTGTCTGTCCTGTGTCTTGCATGGCAAATGATGACAGTGAAGAAATAATTGAGCAATGAGGGCTTACCTTAACCCTTTGAGTGCCATTTTGTTCCCCTGGTGCTGCACTACAGGTCCTGCTGAGGCCACTGGGAGTCAGGGTGAGTGAGTGTGTGTGTGTCAGCCATATTTATTTCTGGCTTTGTGTGTGTATGTGGTGCTGTGTGTGTGAGTGGGGGCATGTGTGTTTGGTGCTGTGTGAGTGGGGCATGTGTGTGTGTGGTGGTCTGTGTGTGTTTGTGTGGTGCTGTATGAGTGAGGCATGTGTGTTTGTCTGTGGTGTAGGAGCAAGTGGCGGCCATATTGTTTTTTCTGACTTTGATAGTGGTGGGCGGGCTGCATAGTGGGGGCGGGCCAACTCCCTGCATGATTGAATCACCCAATGGGAACAGTAACTCCTCCTTAATACCACCCCTGGGTGTGTTTGCCAGGCACACAGAAGTCTTCTTTTATATATATATAGATGTAGCAAGTTTGTTTTTACAGCCCAAATGCATAACCTTACATTTATATACATTAAATGTGATCTGCGACTTTTCTGCCCATTCACTCAGTTTATCTAAATCCTTCTGCAGAGAAAAACATCCAGCTCTGTATGAGAGTTTGGGGAATTTATATTTATTTTATGATGTGGTTATTTTTTTCCTAAAATTGATCCAATTTCGTCTTTATGCATCTGGTCATGTAGCTTTCCCTGAAGGCTGAACTGGCAGTGGAGGAGATAAAGTTCTAGGGCTTGATCCAAATGTTGGAGATAAAACCAGCGTGAAGGAAAAAACTGCCTTCGCGAGTTAAACAAGACTGGGTAACGTGAGATTCGAATGTTCCTTACCCAGAAGAGTTAACGCACGATGGCCTACAAAACACACGAAAACTACAAAACTGGAGTCGCCTAAAATCTGACTTCATTGTCACCACAAAACACACGATAAACACAAGAAATGACCCAATAAAAAAAAAACAGCGAAACGTTCAACGTTACCTAGTGCCCCAGCCAATCACAGCACCCCAAAGTATCAAGTTGAGTCAAATATACTATAAAGAGACCCAAAATCACCTACCCACCTTTGTCTGTTATCGAGTTCACAGAGCTAGATCTCAGGACCCAGGAGTGGAGGCTAGTGTAAAGAGACAGGAAGTTGAGGCGCATCACACACAGGTAGCTGGAGAGATTGACAGCACACATAGCGACATATAATACACCTTTGTACATACCAAATACATGCATTCAAATACACACACATAACCCATATTTTTTAGTAAAACACACACACACACCTTTATCTTTTATTTGTCAGTGTGAGTCTGTGAGTGCAAGTGAGTGACAGAGAGTGAGTGTGTGTGAGGCCTGAGTGAGTGCCTGGGTGTGAGTGTGTGAGTGACATGGAGAGGAGAGGAGGACAGGAGAGAGGGATGGGGAGTGTAGGAGGAGAGGAGGAAGGGTGCAGGTGGGTATCCCTGGTCAGGGTAGGGGAGGGAGAGCCCTGGGTAGGAGGGGGACCTCCAGTAGGAGGCACACAGAGTGCAGGGCAAGAGATGGCAGTGGGACAATAATAATATTGTATATGAATACACATATAGTTATCTCTATGAATATAAGTAAGAGCACAAGGGAAATATCAAACTGTGTGACTCCTGCAGTCATAGAGATAAGTACATGATGTGTATTTATATTTTGTTTATTATTAACACATTACACTTTATATGTATTATAATATTGCACATTGCTAATAGTCCACTATGAAATGTTTGTGGATACGTGGTATTGCACGTTTGCTTTACATATACCTGCTCTCAGTCTATAGAGGATCTATTCTATGTAGGAACGTCTTCATGACTCCATATTCCTGTGTTGGATGGTTTTTAACTGATTTGATGTATTCACTTGATTAATTTTGTATTGTCTGGTGAGGCTTTGGTTTGGTATACTCCTGTAGTGTGCATAAGTTATCAGGTGTCTTGTTTGGGGGGGAGTGGGGGCACCTCCTGGTGGTTCTCCTCTGGTTGGTTAACCCCTTCCTTTCTTCCCTTTTTTCTGTTATCATGTGGTCATAATGGACTAATGGTAAGGTGTGTGTTATCAAGGTAATTGTTTGCTGGTGTGTCTATGTGTAATTGTATGTACCTGTCAGGTGTGTGTGTTTTGTCTCCATGGACTGCTGAGGTTACATAGTTGAGCTTGATTTGTTGTTGGAGTGACAGGTGTGCATGTCGTGTTGTGGGTTAACCCCTGTTGTTCAAAGGTGTGTTGGGATGGCTTATGTTGTGCTGCTTTGTGTTCCCCCTATCCCTGTGCGGTTTCTGTATTCTTATTGTTTGTCTGTGACTTGTTTGTATGGTGTAGGCCAGTGGTTCACAACCAGGGTGTCATGTCATGTTGATGCGCCATGTGCACCAGCTCAGGGTGTGTCACTTTTCCCATGTTGCTATGTTCTGCATTGGTGATTGGTTATATTGATTTTACACATTTTTTGGGGAGATGTGTGTATGGGACATTTGATGCACTATATTCTCCTCATTTCCATCGACACAGTGGGACCTGATGTTGGGCATATGCTATTTTTATTTGGGAATTCCCTTGTGCCCTCAAGGGGTGCCCTGGAACATCAGGATTGCATGTTAGGGGTTGAACCACTGTTGTAGGCCTTGTTGTTGTATTTGCTAGGCATTGCAGTGGTTAATATCTGACCTCTGTATGCTTGGGTTATGTCCTTGGCTGACCTGCTTCTCTGTTTTATTTTCCTCAACGGTGGTTTTCTACTCTAAGTTGTGTGATGTTGGCAAAAAAAATGGGTGCTAGAGTTCTGGAGGAAACTGTTGCAATATAACTCGCGTTACCCCTAACTCCAACATTTGAATGGCTCTGGGCTTCGCTTCAACATTGTCCCCAGTGGGCGAGATCTTAATGTTCTGGCAACGGATGTCGTGTGTTTCAGAACTGCCGTTATTTCTTACTAGTGGGAACATTTACATTGCTTACTTGACATACAAAACCACCGTCACCAGTTTTTTCTGCCGACGCCAACATTTGGATCGAGCCCCTAATCACACAGTCTTGAAGTGACTGAGTTCTGTTATAATGAATCTGTTTCCTAATTGCTGCAGCTGGGTTCATTAACTGAGTCAGACAACTGCAGGTGCATCAGCAGCTCCGATCTTTGGTCAAAGGGACTGCAATCAGCTGGGCCCAGCGTCTCCCTATCTTCACTATTACTAAATCGCATTTATAGTCACTCCTAAAATATCTTGTGTTTCAGCATAGATACCACTTCCTAACAATAACCCGTCACTTACCTTACTTGGACTAGAAATTCATAATGGCCATTAAGAGATAACATTTTCAAATAGCCCTGAATGGTATGCCCAAGAGGACCGCCGGACTGCAAATTCTGCATTGTACACCCCTCTGGTCCTTTAAAGGAGCAGTAAACTTTATGAAAAAATATATATTATATGGCGTTTACTGTTGAGAAAAATAATGGTACTCTAACTGCTGAGAGATGCATATTTCCAGAATTATTACAGTTTAACCCTGGGGTTTTGTACATTAGCAGTTCCCTCTAGTGGTCAAATTCCAGTTTGTTATTCTGTTACATTCTAATGGAGAGGAAAGTCAGTGACTTGCAGTTCTCATAGAATGTGATAGAAACTGCCGAGTCACTTCCTGTCAGTTAGAACTATCAGCATACCTGGGAACTTTTAAAACAGGGTTACCGGAGGGTAACCCTGTCAGTGCCGACCCGGGATGAAAATGACGCGATCGCGTCATAAAAGGGGCGGGCTTAGCCGCGGAGGGGGGGCGGGACAAAAGAAAAACCAAAAAATACCCGAAAAATGTACCTAAGAGGGCGGGGAGTGGGAGGAATCGGGCGGGACAGAGCACAAGTGGGCAGAGTTTCTATTTAAACTCTGCCCACCCGGCAATCCACACATTGCCCCCGGAGACCCGGTAATTCAGTGTGAAATCCGGAGTCTCCGGGGCAAAACCGGAGAGTTCCCAGGTATGACTATCAGGAAGTAAACACATTAAATTTGCTTCCTGATTATTTGAACTGTTGTAACATTTGAATACAACAACTGACAGAAATGGGAATGACCTTGTTTTAACACAACAGGAAAAGCTCTATAGTATATAGGTTTTTATAAAAAAAATTTGCTGATCCTTTAAGGGCTAACTAGACGCATGTACTCTGCTTAATTAAAAAAAAAACAAAAAACCTGACAATAACGGTCATGTTCTCCTAAACTTACATGATATATTGGATTGACTGAAAATTGTATAAATTGAATAAAGGCACAGGGGCAGAGTTCAGAGGGGCCATTGGGATTTTTTGGTAATAGTAAGGTAAGTGTGAGGGCATTAGTTCTAACAAAAGATAGTTCTCCTTTATCAAAACAGCTTGTATATTATTTAAGCTATATTAAAGGAGAGGACCATCTAGATAAAAAAAAATGCATTAATAAACCACAGAGTTGGGGAGCTTATCCTTGACACTCCTAAATGACTACACAAACAAAAAAATATACAGTAAGATTTTCATATTTTCAGTATTATCTGAATTTCTTCTGGGCCTCTAAATTCAGCTGGTCTCCTCATCCTTCTGCCAGATTCTTCCTTTAAACTTCCCACCGATGACCAAAAGCCATGCCCACTGAAGGAGATTCAGAGGAACAGCTTGCATTGAGAGGACTTGGTGGAAAATCAGCCAATAGCACAGAGAAGAAATTCAGAATCTAGTCTTTACCTGTTGCCATTACAACACTATGGGGGTCATGCACTAAGTGTGATAAAGAGATGATAAGGTGGAGTTGACTTCTCCAGTGATATCACTTTTCCAGTTCCTATGTTATTCTGTAGAGCCTATGCACT